>OY998246.1:15444996-15525970 GCA_963922005.1 Cornus suecica | reverse complement strand
ATCCATCAATGGCTTTTCCACAGGGACTGTATGCCTTCTCATCCACAAAAGCCGAATCGGGCACTTTGGTATTGACATAAATCGAATCAGGCACATGGGTTTCTACGACATTGGTGACATTGACAAGCTATGGCATTGAATGGTTGAAATTGCCATTGTTGTTTGAATCTGAAGACCAAACAGAGGACTCAATTCATTTAAAATTGAAAAGATTAATAATTGAGTTTAAAATTTTATTTTAATCTATAATATATACATAATCTACCCACACACAAATATATATATATATATATATATGTATATAATCTATACATATATATTTGATTTCAGTTTGGGGCTCGAAACCAAGTCTCTCCACTCATCCAACCCCCTCCGTCCTCTTCCATCTCCGACATTCGAACCAAACTTCACAACTACATCATCATACATATATATATATATATAGACACACTCTACTAAAACCATAGGTTTCATTTCAGTTCGAATTTGGGGTTTCAGCTGAACCAAAATTTGAATAAAAATTAGAGAAGAACACTAATCGAATTGCGGAATCTGATAGTATCGGATTTGAAAAACTGATCAGAGGAGTTGAAATTCAAACTCAAAATAAGATGATTTAATGTTTGCATTTATTGAGGATTGAAAAGTGAATTGATGGTGTTGTAGAGAGAGAGAAAGTTTAGTTAAGGGGAGATTTGGTGGTGCAAGTGGTTAGCCGGAAATCTTGAGCGGGGGTTTAGAAAGATAGATACATATCTATATCTAAATCTATAGTGTGTATAGTATATATGTATCATGTATGTACGTATGAGTGTTGGGGGATTTTGGAATGGAAGAGAAGAGGAAAGAGATTGGAGTTTTGTTGAGGGTATATTAGTCTTTAAAAAAAGAATTGACCAATTTGTAATTAGTTTAGCTAAGTTGATAAAATTATAAATTAAAATTTAAAAGTTGATCAATTTGTAATTTTTGATCACTAACTCTACCCATATGTAGTTTTCACTTGTTTCTTTCCTCTATTTTTGCAAAATATGGGAACTAAAATTCAATTTTTGTATCCATTTTAACATAAAATCCAAGTGTTTGACATAAATTAATAAAAACCAAAGTTGAATCTAAAAACATCAAAACCCTAATATAAACTCCCATAAATATGCAAATACAACATAAAATACATATACAAGTATCATATTTTGAAGGTCGAAGTATAATACCTAAATGGAATAATATTACTAGTGAATCAGAGAATCAGAAAGCATAAAAATCCACCCTTGTGGCCGTTCGCAAAATCAGAACAAATGAATAAGGAAAAAGGCATATAAGGGAATAGGAAGGGTTACTCACATTTTCCCTCCAAAACAATATTAAGGCTTGGTAATTGACAGCCAAATCATAAGGGGGTAAAATTGTAACTTCACAATACAAGTTAAGGACAACAATGTAAGTTATTCACTTCCTTTAGCTGACTTAACGGCATAACACCATCAAGGGAGGTCAGTGATATAACGGAATATCTTAAAGGAGGTCCCAGTCATTTCTCAAACTACAGGGAAGGTCCCTGTGGTGTTCATATTCATCCTTCATATTTACATCAGATTCTAAGGACTTGCAGTACAGTAAAATCTTTAGCAATGAACTAGGAACCGCCCAAAACCGCTTTGTTTAAAACACTTTTGGGAGCTGTTTACTCAAATGAGACAGGGATAGAGAACTAAAAAAATACTTCATTTCAGAGTTCCGCCATCATAACCTTCTCATCCCATCCCCAATCAATTGGAATACTTTATATATATATACACATCTTGAAATAGTCTACCATAATATCCTTCAAATACATTACAAATTACAAACATGTATATAAGAATGATGAGATATAACCATGAAAACAAATTTTAACGCTAACTCGAGAGCAGAATCAACGAAACTAACAAAAGTAGCCACTGCAAATAATTTGAACAATATATTATTTACCATAGCTAGAACAATACAACAACTAGATTAATACAAAGTATACGCAAGCTCAACATTTAGCAGATGATCCAGTCCCATTCTCTTGTCACAAACTTCGTTCACTAAGCATCCTTCGGCTTCACTTATTTGCACAATTTATTATTCAAACGGCTACAACATTCACCATGGCTAGAACCATATAACAAGACTTCTATGATAAGTACCAAATTAAATGAAACGAGCACAAACCTTTCCAACACCATTCCTTCCCAAGTCGACCAGCATGATGTGCTCCGCACATTGCTTTTCATCACTAAGAAGTTTTTTTTCATTCATATAATCTTCTTCGGGAGTCTTCCCTCTCTGTCAACACAAGTCAAATTATATGTTTTGATCAACACTGAAGTTAATAAATCTTCGTTCATGCATATATCTTCTCAAATCATTCTCTAGTTTCTTTTACCTTCTTCACGTGAGTAAGAATTTTAGGGCTCGAAGCAACGAGAATTATCTATAGTGAAGTATAGATAATTCGACATTAGAAAGAAAGGACATTAATTATACCATCAAAAATATTTTTGTTGCCTCTTCTGTGGCATGGGTACGGATTACTTTGAGCGCAGCCTCCTGTAAAATATATATATGCATTATATATTATATAAATCGGAAGCAATTAGCGAGCAAGCAACATTTATGTTTATTTTTTCCTCTTTTTCTGGGTCTCTCTCTATTGTACATGCATATAGAGAGAGGAGAGAGTCCCAGACGTAGAGATAAATATCCGGGGGAAGAAAACACATAGATATAACTCAAAACACAGAAAGAAAAGACATTAATTATACCGTCAGAAATATCCGGTTTTGGCATGGTTCCATCCAGATCAGAGTTTGGGCTGCAACCTGTATAATATATAGATTGTATATATACACATCATTTGTGTACGGAAAACAAAAATTAATTATAGGTAGTGGAAGCAAATGGAGGTAAAGTGAATGTTGACAAACCCTGCGAGGGCCAACTCTTTCGTTGGACAGCCATTTTTGGTTCATCATAGGATGGATTTCTTTGAGGATGATTTGAAGCAGATAATTTCTGATTCATCAAAAAGGCAAAGCTTAGATCAGCAAAATTTGTACCATCAAATTTATCGATCATGGTTGACTTGTCTTCTGAAGTTGATGTCATTGCTCCACAAAAATTATTTTGTGAACAGTACCATCTCTGGGAACAGTGTCGGATGAATAGTGACCGAATATATATATATAATTTCGAAATTCAAAAAAATTACAATATATATATATATCTCCCACCTTCAACCACTTTTTAAAAAGAATATTTTTGTCCCCCACTTGTCCCCTCTTTTCTTTTTTTTTTTTTTTTTTTTTTCTACTTTCCACCACTCAAATTTTTAATCATTCTTTGTCTCATTTTCGTCTTGTTTCACTCAAGCCTAAGCTTTTCTCACTCCCACCAGACAAGCACTCCCTCAAATACACCTATTACTTATTCTCTCAATAAACAAACTTTCATTTCTTTTATCTATATATATTATGAATATATATATAGATATATATTAGGAAGCTCTATTGTTTTCACAAACAGAGGAGTTTGCTCACAAAGAGGGAGCCAACGGACGGGCGGCAGAGTGGACAACGGAGACTGGAGCAGAGCTACGGCCGGTCAAGTTCAAGAGAGCAACCGTCATCTCACCGGCTGGAATTCTGAACTGAGGCAGTCACACGGAAGCGGTGGTGCAGATAGTGGTGGAGGATTTTCTCGGTGAGTAAATAACCCCTAACCTATGCTTTGATACCAATTGTTAGGATCGATTTCGCAATTTGCTACTCACACAACACAATCATGCACAAAAGAACACAAGAAATTATACGTGGTTCGGCCGAAAAATGACCTACGTCCACGGAGCACACAACTTTCACTAATCTGGAGAAAAGATTTACAAATACTCTCTACACTTTTTCTCTGTTTTTCACTCTTTGTTGTGGGTTATTGATTACAGATTTGAAGCCTCTATTTATAGTAGAGGGTGAGAGAATGAAGCCAAATTTGCTGCCCCAAATTTTTTCTCGTCGATGCCAAAATTTCCTCTATTTCGGCTGTGAAAGATTTGTGTAGTTCTTTTGATGGCAGAAGATCTTGGCGTGCGATTCTTAAAACATGGGCGGCAGTGTTCTTTGACTTCACACCAACAGTAAGAAGGGTAGTATGTGTGTGTGCAGTGTGTGTAATATATAAGATATAACAGCAAAGTTGTAACCCACACTATATGAAGTGCATATAGAATAGGTACACCATAAATGGATATGGCCTCCACAAGCACTAGAACAGTACACATGTAATCACCAATATTAATTATTTCAATTAACTAGTAATTAAGTTTAGTTGCAGACAATATTCTAAACAATATGTTGTGTGTCTTGTGTAGATATGTACACACGAGACAAATCTCATTCTAAGCAAAGGTTTTCACCAGCATCTAAAGATGTTCATGCATGAAATTCGGTTCTCTTAAGTAAATATATTTTCAGTTCAAATGATATTCATATTTTACATCCTTCAATTATATATGGCATAGCCTTCAACGTGTGAGAGCAATACATATCGCACATTGCCATAGCTTAGTGCAAGTTCACTCGCCCACTCACACATGTCTACATGTGGTAGCTCTAATAACATTTTCTGTAACGACCCTAACTATACTCTCTTGGGCGTATCGATCCATATCAAAACTCAAATAACAAAGTGGGAGCATAAGCAGTTTCTGGAGCTCAAAAAATTCAATCAACACACCATCCTATTGAATTCATGTACAAATCAATTCCACAGTCTATAAAAGAAATAGATAACCTTAAAAAACAAAATAATTCATGGACAAAATCTCAAATGCACACGCCTCTCGATGCACGTATTCATACTCGTTTTGTGCAAAACAAAATAATTCATCAGCCAACCGAATGAACTATTTAAAACAGTTGGGTGTTGAGACGAAACATTGTGGTAGGATAGACTCTAACCCAATACCTTGGGTTTTATGCACGTATTCATACTCGTTTTGTGCAAAACTAGTGTAAGAGAAATCACATTTATTTAATAAAAGTACATGCATATTTTTCATGCCCTACACAAGTTGCATGGACAAGCACACCATATGAACACAAGCAGCAATCTGACATGAATGGACCAAAATGCCCGACATACAAGATGCTCATCATGAAATATGCCTAAAAATGAATGATTAACCTCTAGATGAAAAAGGTAATTAGGTAAATTTGGTTATGTATTTAATGCAATGAAAAAAACACATATGAAATACTAGATACAATTAACTCAATAAAATAGTGGAAATGGAAACAAGGCCTAAACACCCATAATAGAATCCACACATCATAAAGATTACCAATAATACAAGCATGTGAATTAGAGGTAACATAAGAACTTACATAAAATTCTTATTTATGACATAATGGATCCAATCGGAAGAGTAAATAGTTACAATCATGAAATAATTATGGAAAAAGCATGGCATAATCAATATAGGTTTAAGCCAATGAAAAGCTTCATCAACATATAGAAATAAAAGCTGATAGTTCATAATTCCAATTAAGATGGTGTAGTTAGATAAGTTCTATATATATATACACATACAACACACAACGAGTAATGATCTATGGTTGGTCGGTGACTGAGAAATTTATTCACACTAAACATATTGATTATCGAATATGATTGGCGAAAAGAAAGAAATCACCATACAAAAAATAACAATCACATCCAAACGATTATTGTGATTGGTGTGGTTATTTATTTCTCAGTGGTGAGAAATAGGCATCATTGTCTATATATAGCATCACAAAATATACTAATAATTCTGCAAAAAATCTAGCAAAAAAGGACTTGAGGGTTAGAGAATGCACCTCCAAATCAAAGTGATGATGCATATAAACATAACATGGAGATGATAAGATACCAAGAGCATATAGATGCAAGAAACATGAGATGGATGATGTGAGATGGTGACAAGTATCAACCCCTCCTTCTTTCCCTCTTCCTCCCAATCTACTCTCTCTTTTATAGCTAAGATATACTTTTTCTCTCTAAATATTTCTCTCTCTATCTCTTCGTCCTTTCTCAATCATTCTATAAATACATGGTGGGACAATAATGCATGATATGAACAGATATAACTCTTACAATATGCCACGGGGACAATAATGCATGATATGGATGGTTATACTTAGAGTATGTCACGTAGCCTCCATTAACATATCTTTCTCAAAATAAGACTCAAAATCACAAGGTAAAAAATTGAAAGCGCCTGTGTTACCTGGACTCGGCACCTCCGGTGACAATACCGGCGTCGACGCGATGCGACACGACATAGACTTGGACATGGGATACGTGTCAGACCCTTGACATTCAAATCGGACGTGGCTTTACAGATCTGATATTTTTTTGCCCGAAAGAATAGGGATGACGAAGACAAAAGAGAGAGGCCAACTTTATGGATCTAAGCTTTTAGCGGAGAAAAAGAGGGAAGGCGAATGAGAAAAAGAGAAGTGTTGGGTTGGGAATTAGGGTTTCTATTCGAAGAAGAGGGGCGGGGGAATTGGGGTTGGGAACTTTGGGAACAAGGGCTTCCACGTTTTATATCTTCTATGCTGAGTTGGAATGTACTTACTTATTACTCTTTATTAAATATTTCAGTCCAAGTGTGTAAGATAAGGTATGGGCCTCGTCGCCCAATAAGGGGGTTATGTTTGGAGTTTGAAAATGATGAAAAATGATAGGCTTGGAACCAGATCTAAAAGTAATGGGCTTTGAACCAGATCTGAAAATAATGGGCTTTGAATATTAAAGGACTTTTCAATTATCACCCACATTAAATAAATTCAACTTGGACTGAATTCGAAGAATCCTAATGAAAACAAATAAAACAAAAGAGATAATATTTATCATATACCGATAAAATTATATGTATATGTATATACATAACAATATTTAAAAACAATATAAAAATATACATGTTGACCTAAGAATTTTCACCATGGGTAAACATAACATTTTGATAATAACAAACCATTGAATGTGGTGAATTTAATGTCTACTTGAGTTATGCTTAATAGGTTGTTGATTCAAGATAACTTAAGATAAACTCAAGAGAGCTAGTGAATCCATGAGAAGATCAAACAAAGGTGCTTAGAGCTCAAAAGAAATGGGAGACAAGGATGAAGACATCAACCCAAAGCTTAAAGAAATTGAAGATCAAAGAGTTGGGTAAAATAGTCTTGGGTGAGTGCTAGATTAAATGTAAAGTTATTTTTAAAATAACTTATTTGAAAGCTCAACTCTTGACAAATTAGCATATAGGACCATGCATATCAATTACATCATTCATGAGTCATTGAACCATTAGTATTAGACTATGAACATCATTGATGATACATTCATATATATAGTCTTTGCTAGAGTTGAGTTAGTTCAAACTTTCATAAACTATGAAAGAACTCAACAAAGAGGTTGTCCTAGAACCTAAACTAATTTCATATAACTTGAAATGGATTCTAGACATGTATTAAAGCTTTGAACAAAATTGTTTCAATCATGAAAAGCTTTTGTCAAATATTGAGAATTTATTTAAATGAAAATATTTTTTTATAATCTCAATATTATTTTTAGGAATTTCAAGGACCTTAATAAGTCTCTAAGACATCCTAGGAATGTCTCTAATCATTTTGGAAATATCCCAAAAGATTTTCCGAAAAACCGTTATGTGAGGTTTTCACACATATAAGCTCATCCTAAAGATCAAAAGAAATGAAAACGGCACTATCAGGCGACTGACCATTCAAATCAGTCGACTCACAGTACTGCCAGTCGACCGACAATCACTTGCCAGTCGACCGACCTCGACAGAGAGTTTTGAGCTTCATTAAAGGCTATTTTCCAGTCGACTGACATAGTGTTGTTAGTAGACCGACGACCATTCACTAGTCGACCGACAGTTCTTGCCAGTCAACCGACCACGACAGAGAGTTTTGAGGTTCATTAAGGCTATTTTCCAGTCAACCGACATAGTAATGTCAGTCGACCGACAGACAGAAATAAGGCGACTAACATATTGAAATCAGTCAACCGACTCGGCCTAGAACGACTTCTAATGGCTATTTTTGGGTTCAAACTTTTCCTAAACTACCCAAAACACCCCCAAACGGGTAGAATTGTTTCATACTCCATATATATGCCATATATGAGCCAAAAGAGAGTTAAGAAGAAGAGAGGGATAGGAGTTGTATTGAAATCTACCATTTGTGATTCATTTTTGAATTTATATTTGGGTAGAAAACTCTCCTATAGGAATCACACCATTGTGCATCACTCATATCATCTTCTTGTGATTTATTCTTTCACATATTGAGTTGAGATTCTCATTTGATTATTTCATTTATGACTCTAAGTATGTGAGGAAGTGAGCTTTGAATTTCCATATCTATATATTGAGAGAAAATGTTACACACTCAAATTTCATTTTTATTCTTTGTGAGTGAAAGACCGAGAAGTTGTCTTAGCATGGGATGGGCTTGTTGAAGCTTTGTAAAGGTTTTTCTCTACCTTAAAAAGAGAGTATTAGGTTGGCTCTTCAACCCGCAAGTGTGAGCAAAGGTCAGCTCTTCACCCGAAAGCAAGAGTGTTCGAAGGTTGGCTCTCCACCCGCAAAAATGAGCAAGGTTGGCTCTTCACTCGGAAGAAGGAGCATGTAAGGGTTTGTTTTTCACCCGCAAGAAAAACACGATAGTGGAATCCTTGAGAGTTTTTCTCAAGGCATGGATGTAGACCGAAGCTTTGGTTGAACCATGTAAAAACTCGGTGTCTTGGTTTGCATTTTCTTTATCCCTTAACTCCTTACTTTACAAGCAATTTCATTTCAATCTTGAGCTTTATTTATCAATGCTTGGAAATTGTGTGTGCTTAAATATTCATGAGGGGATTGGGAAAATGCTTGGTTGTAGTAAATTGCAATGTGAACTTGATTATAGCTTAGATTATAAATTCTCTACTTGCTCATTAGTTTGTTATAATCTAGTTGTACACCAAGTGTTTAATATAATGTATCTTCACCACACCATAACATAAAAGCAATTGTCATTTATAATCTTGAGTCTTATATATATAAATGCTATGAAATTGCTTGTGTTTGGGTATTAACGAAGTGGTTAGAAAATGCATAGTTGAAGTGAATTAAATTGTGAACTTGGTTAGATAAGGTGTAGATTATAACTTATCTACTCTCTTATTTATCTATAATATAAGTGTTCACCAAATGTTTGATAAAATGCATATTTCACAAACCACAGTATTGAAATTCCATATGTACATCAAGTGTTTGACAAAATGCATATTCAACACAACTTTCTCTTTAAGAGTTTATGTGTACTCTTAATATTTAATCACTTTGTAAAAACTCTACAAATATATTTTTCATGACAAATAACACTTTATACATTAAGTCTATATATGATAAAAGTGTTTTACATGTTTAGTTTAATAGCATATTCACTTGGTACTTGAAATGTTTCATATACTACTTGAATCCATAATGCATGTATTATCATTATGAGATAAGTGCTTCAACATGTTTGGTTGAATTGTTTACTTGGTTAATAAAACAATTCACCTTTACTTGAATCAATGATGCATGTATTCAATTGTATAAATTACTAATGCATGATTACAAGTATGAAATGTGAAAGTCACTTAAGAGATTTTATAAACCACTAAGTGTTTGACTAGAGTCTTGTGATGCTTATCTTTCTCTAAATAAAGTCAAACCGAAAAAGTCTCAAAATTTGTCATTGATCCTATTCACCCCCCCCCCCCATCTAGGTGTCAATATGTGGCCAACAATACATATGCGTACGTATGATATATCATGTATTCATATTAATTTTTATTTTATTTTATTTGTACGTGTCTAAGTACACGTGTCTGATTTTTGGAAACTTTAAGTTTGTGTCCCCGTGTCCTATAAGGTGATGAGTAGATGGATCCAACCTGTAGACACGTACCCATGTCTGACACCCCGCACCCGAGTCCGGGTAACATAGGAAAACACTAAAGGACCTCCGAAATAACGTCAACCAAACCACTATAAAATTATATAACACTATTAAAATTAAGAACTTAAAATCCAGAGTGTGATAGTTTTAATTAAGGGTTATTTTCAAAAAATCCCCTGACCTTTCACATTTTAATCAAATACCCCATAATATATTAGAAAACACCCTACAGTTTCCAATTTCATTAAATACCCTACAGTCAAATCAAGTGTTTATCCGGTAACAGAAAAAAACAATTACTGTAATACCCTTACAAAAACAACCTCATATAAGAATAATTTTCTAATTCCCACTTTTGACCTTTCTCAAAATAGTAACGTTAAACTATATATATATTAAAATACATATAATTCATATGTATATATATATATATATATACTTTCTCCAGAAAACACCACATTGCAAGCACTCAAATCACCAAAATCAACGATGCCTTGAGTGAGAGATTCGCCGAAGCCAACAACACACACTGCACACATAACACTGTGGAAAGAGAGGCGTGGAACTTGATTTTTTAAATAAATTATGAAGGGAGAGGTGGGGGTGGCGAGGAGAGAAGGAGGAGGGTGGGGATGGTGGTGGGGAAGGGGAAGGGGATGTTGAAGTGGTGGGGGAGGGGGCTTTGAACTTCTTCCAATGAAATTACACAATATTTCATGGAATGTTCGGGGTCTTAATAACCCGAACAAGAGGAGGGTGATCTCTATGGATCTGCGAAGATGATGTGTTCAAGTAGTGTGTTTACAAGAAACGAAGTTGCCAGTGATGTCCGAGAGGATGGCAATGAATATTTTGGGAATATGTTTGTGGATTAGCGTGTCTTGGATTATGTTGGCGCGTCAAGGGGGATCGTTATCTTCTGTAATAGAGGTTGGGTCTCCATCATTGACACTCAGGTTGAGAGTATTTCTCTCTCCTATAGCCCTGCTCCTTTTTTTCTTCTGAGGACAGTTTCAGGTGGATGTTTTCGGGCATTGATGGCCTAAGTAAGGATGATATGAGAGGGGGTTTATGGGAGGAGTTGCATTCAGTTTGAGAGTCTTAGAGGCTTCTTTAGTGTTTCGGTGGGGACTTCAACGTGGTTAGATTCCCCACTAAGAGGTCTATTGGAGGGATATAGTTATGGATCAGTTCTCAGAGTTTATTGATGGCCACTTCCTCCCCGATTCACCACTTATTGGATTTTATTTTACATGGTCGAGTGGTAGGGAGTCTCTGACGTTTTCCAGACTTGATAGGTTTCTGATTTCAGGGGATTAGGAGGAAAGATTTCTGGATTTGGCTCAATTTTTGGCGGATCGGATTTTCTCTGATCATTCCCTTTAGTTTTTTTAGTATGGTGGCAGGTGTTATCGAAGGACTCATTTCATATTCGAGAACATGTGACTTATTGCTGTAGACTGTCAAATGAATTGAAGGTGAAAGAGTGGTGGACTCAGTGGAGGGGAATGGGGACTCTTGACTCCTAGCTTTCATCTGGCTAGGATATTAAAGCACCTGATGATGGAACTCATTAAATGGAATAAAGAAGTCTTTGGCAATCTGGAGCGGATACGCAATAGGATCATCGTGGAGATTGAGGATTTGGATAGATTGGAGAGGAGTGGCGACCTAGATTCAAAGCGGAGTAGGTGTTCGAGGTGTCTTGAGGAGATCCCTACTGTGGAAGAGATTTCATGGAGACAAAAATCTAGAGGCCTTTGGTTGAAGGAGGGTGATGTTAGTATTCAACTAAGAACAAGGGGGGAGAGATGACAAGAGAAGTGTTTGATGAATATTCACTACCCAAGCTTCATTCTTTCAACATCCTTATATTGGATAACAAGTGAACATTCTATGCATGCTACAAATAGAAACATAATCCTAGGATAATGTTAACTGTTGACCCACTAACAATGGCAACTTTTCACTAATTCATGATACTAACTACTACACCACTAATAAGTCTATAACCTAGTAATGCATGATTAAATAACTACCACTAACTAGCAATCCCATGCACATATCAATCCCCTCCCCCTATGAGAATCCTTATCCGCAAGGATGAAATCAGGATAGGATTTCTAAAATCTCCATTTATTCTCCTAGGTTGAAATTAGGGAGGGCAAAAAAATCCGCCCCGCTAGAGAACCGCCCCATTTTTAAATGGGATGGTTATTAAGTTATGGGGGTAAAAAATAAAAAATTGACGATTATGGGGTGGGGGACGGTTTAAGTGGTTCCCCGATTGGGGAACCTCCCTGCCCCAAACCGCAAAATAATTATTTAATTTTTTATATTCAAATTACACTAATATCCCTAAATAGATGTTTTTAATATCCCAATAGTGGGCTTGTTAGTTTTTGTTATGGAATGGACTTGCAGTTTATGTTATGTAGTTGTATTTGACTAATGATATACAAGTTTATAGTGGATTATTATATTATAGGGCTATTAACATAAAAAACCCTATGGTTTTTGTTTTTTAACAAATACTCCTCTTGAGGAGCCATATTGCCCCCTCCACTTCAAAATCTTCCACAGACCCCCTTTCAGTCTCAAAACGACGTAGTTTTAGGGCTAAAAAACTAAAACCATAGGAGGGTGTTATGTTAAAATGCTGAAATCATAGGAGGTTTTATGTTAAAATGTTGAACCATAAGGGGTTTTATGGGCTTAAAAGAGGGCTTTGTGCAACCTCTAAAAAATGCAGGGGTCAAATGACACTTCAGGGGGGTGTTTGTTAAGATTTTGAAATCATATGGGTTTTATGTTAATAGCCCTATATTATATTGTTTAACTTATGTTTTTAGAATTGGAAACTTTTATTAAAGTTTATTTATCAGGATTTAAATTATTTATTTTAATTTATTTTTATGTTAAAAATTATTGCAATTAAATCAATAAGATAATTGCTTGTTTTGTTTTTGAGTTAGAAATTATTGTGATAATTGCTTATTTTGTTTTTATGTTAGAGATTATTGTGATAAAATCAATTGGATAATTGGTTATTTCCTATATAGATAATAATGTTGCTCCTCAGAAGAAGAAAAAAATAGTTTAATGGGACGGTTTGGGGGACATGGGAGACGGTTATGGGGGATGAGAATTTTCGCGGTTTTGGTTATGGGAATTGAGAAAACCGCCCCAAACCGCCCCATTACCATCCCTACTTGTGCCTTCACGTGGTTTTAAGCCGTTAGCAAATTCCGGCGTAATTCCTTGATAATCTCTTCACAGGTTTTCAAATAATCATCCACAGCTTGCACATTTGTGGTCCCTGGAACATAAGAAATCATCGGGGGAGGAGGAACCCCATACACAGCCTCAAAATGAGATATTTTTTAGCTGAATGAACTATTGTGTTGTAACCGTACTCGGCCCAAGCTAGCCACTTCATCCATTGCTTGGGCTGCTCACGAAGCAAAGCACTAGAGATATTATTCCAACGTTCGATTTACCACCTCTGTTTGCCCATCGGATGGTAATTGGAGCTCATGCATAATTTTGTCCCTTGGAGCTGAAATAAAATTTTCCAAAAAAAACTAATAAATACCTTGTCACGATTAGGGATGGCAATTTGCCCCGCCCCACCCCGTTAATAGCCGTTTTGAGTGCCCCATTTATACTATATGGACGGGAATGGGGTTGGGGAAAAACCCGCGTTTATATGGGGCGGGGACAATTTTAGGTGTCCCCAGCCCGCCCCGTTTAGACATATTATAAAATATATATATTAAAAAAATATATAACTCACTAATCCTAAACTTTATTTTTTTTGTCTAGATTGAAGTGAACCTAATATTGGACAATATTCTTTTTTGTTGTTATTTTTGGTAGAATTTATTGTAATTTGGATTGTTGGATAATTTGGTGGTTTATTTAGTTTTTATAATGTTAAATTTCATGTTTTAAGTATATGATTTTATAGAGGTTTTTAATTTTAAAGTGACATTTAAAATTTTCAATTGTTAATGAGTACCCGCGAGCACCCGTGTATTGTAAAAAACCCGACGGGGACGGGGACGGGGACGGGGTGACCTCCCACCCCTCGTTTAGCCAGTTTTGGGCGGGGATGGGGTGGGGGTTTCTTAACGGTTGCAAGGGTGGGGGTGGGGGAGGGTACACCCGCCCAAAACCGCACCCATTGCCATCGCTAGTCACGATCACTCACAATTGATGTGGAAATTCCATAAAGACGAACGATGTGGTCTATAAAATCTTAGGCAACAGTGAGAGCCGAGAATGGATGGCTCAATAGAATAAAGTGACCATACTTGGAAAGACTATCAACCACCACCATGATAACTCTTTTTCCTTGAGAAGTTGGAAAACCTTATAAGAAGTCCATGGAAACATCAGATCATATTTTTTCCGGGATTGGTAATGGCTAAAGAAGACCTGCAGGGTTTTGGCACTATGTTTTGCACTTTTGACTTATGTGGTAGATTTTTATTAATTCCTTAACAGCCCGTCGCAGGCCAATAAAAGGAAAATTTCACACATGCTAGATTTTCATGAAATCCAAAATGGCCACCTATTGGTGTGGAATGTTTTTCAGCCAATATAAGAGTAATAAAAGGAGAAGTATGACTCAATAATAATTTCCCTTTATAAAACCAAACTCCATCAAGTCGTGCATAGTTGTGTGAGCCTGACTACGGATAATTCAGCAATTTTGGTATAGAAGGAATCTGAAAGTAATTCTTGTTACAATTGGTACCAAAAGTTGCTAATAGGAATGGAAATAGCTGAAAGTTCGCATTCAACCTTTCGTGAAAACGCATCAGCCCCCTGGTTTTCTCTACCCTTTTTGTATTGTATAGTGTAATCATATCCCATTCTTTCGGAAGCCAGCGGATTTGCATATGGGTAGTAACTCGCTGCTCCAATTGAAACTTGAGACTTTTTTGGTCCGTCCGTATGATGAATGGTTCTCGCAAGAGCTAGGGGCGCCATTTACGGATGGCTTTGACTACTGCAAGCATTTCTTTGTCATAAGTTGAGAGAGACACAACTAATCCTTTTAAAGCTTCACTGACAAAAGCAATAGGTCTTTCTTTCTGCATTAAAATAGCACCAATCCCACTTCCACACACGTCACACTCAACCATAAATGGCTTGGAAAAGTCTGGCAGCCTCAAAAACAGGCGGGGATGTGAGAGCTTTCTTGAGTGCTTTAAACGCAACTTGAGCTTCAGGGGTCCAATGAAATCTATTTTTGGTGAGGAGTCGAGTGAGTGGCGTTGCTATGCCTCCAAATCCTTGTAGGAACTTTCTATAATATCCCACTAGATCAAGAAATCCACGAAGAGCCCTAATCATGGTTGGTTTTGGCTAAGCAAGAACAGTTCGAATCTTTTCTAGTTCGACGGCTACTCCTTCACGCGATATCAAATGCCCAAGTAGTCAATTTGCTGAACTCCAAAATGACATTTTGACTTTTTAACATACAATTGGTTCTCATGTAAAACAATCAGCACCATTCTCAAGTGTTGTAGGTGTGCTTCCCAAGACCTGCTATAAATTAAGATATGATAAATAAATAAAACAAGGATAAATTTTCGAAAATGTGGGAGAAACAGGTCGTTCATCAAACTTTGGAATGTCGAGGGGGCATTTGTAAGCCAAAAGACATAACCAGGAACTCGTAATGACCCTCATGCATTCTGAATGTTGTTTTGTGAATATCCGCCTCAGAAACTTGGATTTGGTGATATCCAGATCGCAAATCAAGCTTTGAAAATAGGTGGCTCCATACAATTCATCAAGTAACTCATCTATAACTGGAATGGGATACTTATCTTTCACTGTAATATGATTCAAAGATCGGTAATTGACGCATAACCGCCGTTCTTTATCAGGTTTGCGCACCATAAGAACCAGTGAAGGAAAAGGGCTTTAACTTGGACGGATTAAGCCAAAGGTGAGTAATTTTTTCATAATCTTCTCAATTTCGGTATTTTGGTAATGGGGATAACGATAGGGTCATACACTAACTGGGCCGTGGTTTTCTTGTAGAGATATTTTATGGTCATGAGTACGGGTGGGGGGCAATTGTGTAAGCTCATTAAAAACATTAGCAAACTCGATTAAAAGGTTGTCAATTTCAAGTTGGTGATTATATGTGAAAGTAGGTAAATCACATGGCAAAATTTGTAAAAAGAGGCACACACCTTCTAAACTTTGGAGTTACTTATTATTTAAGATCTTTAATTATAATCTCTTTAAACCTTGAAACTGAAATTTCTTCCCATCCTTTGTGACTGCCATTGTCAGGTTGCGATAGTCTGTTTCTATGGGCCCTAAAGTCTCCAACCACTGGACCCCAAGTACCACTTGACATACTGCTACTAGAAGAATATAAAAGTCAGCAGCGACTTTGCATTTATGAAATAGTAAGGTGAAGTTCAAACATCGTCCGGCACAAGTGACACGCTCTTTATTAGCCACCATTACCTGGAATGACTTGTCTTGCGCCACAGGCAAACCAAATTTCGCAACCGCAGCCTGGTCAGGTGTTGCCCCATCAATAAGTATGGTGAGGTTGTTATTATGAAGTTTTCTGAGAACCCGGATGGTTTGTGGGTGGTTCGTGCCAGTTATGGCATGGTATGATATTTCGGGAATGGGGTCAGGGGCAGTGTTTGGGTTTGATTCTTCAATAGTATTGACTGTGTCTTTTAGTTGGAAGTCCTAATCATACAAATTTTAGGGGTTTTGCACTTATGTCCAAGAAAGTATTTATCATCACAGTAATAGCAAAGACCTTGTTCCCTTCACTCCTTAGCGACTTGGCCAGTAATATGCTTAAATGAGGCTGTTGTGGTGAGTGGGGGTAGTGGGTTGTTTTAAGGTGGATGGTGATGGGGTTGAGCCTATAAGACCAGTGGTGGTGGTTCCGAATGTAGTGGTGGCTATACGGGAAAAGGTTGATAACTTTTTGTGGATAGTATTTCGCTCCTTAATTAATCGGGCTACACCAATTGCCTCCGATAAGGTACGAGATTTCTTAATTTTGACATCTAGACGCGCTTCATCCTTTAATCCAGCTACAAAACAACCAATAAAATAGTTATCACGTAAACCATCAATAAGTTGGGACAGACATTCAAACTCCTCCTGATAAACATCCACGGTGGTCGTTTACTTGAGGCGGGTGAGGGCCTCAGAAGGGTCATCAAATTCGGTGGGTCCAAACCTACATAGCAATGCCTTGGTAAAATCATCCCATGATAAGGGGCCTTTGGATTTAGTGAGCCAATGATGCCATTGAAAGGCAATTCCTTCAAGGTGAAAAGAAGCAAGTTGGACTCGTTGTGTCGGAACAATATGTTGAAACTCAAAATATTGTTCAGCTTGATATATCTAGTCGGTGGGGTCAGCGTCGGAGAATTTTGGAAAATAAAGCTTAAGATTGGAACTTGATGCGGGGGCTCGAGGTAGGATGGTTAAGGACAGGTTTGGGGTTATGGGGTGTTCATGATTGGCCGGTTGGGATGTCTCACTGAGAGAAAAAGGGTTAATGTCACTCGTATTAGGGACATGAGGTTAGGTTTGAGATACCCGTAATGCCTGTAATTTGAATTGGATGGTCTGGAGTGTGGCATGCACTTGGTCAAAACTAGACTCATGGCGAGCCAGAATTTCATTGACCTTATTGCGGAATCAATATTAGTTTTGCCTCTGGTTTCCATAGGACCGCATGGCTCTGATACCACTATCAACTAAGAACAAGAGGGAGAGAGGAACTGAAAAAGAGAAAGACAAGAGAAGTGTTTGATGAATATTCACTGCTCAAGCTTCATTCCTTCAACAACCTTATATTGGCTAACAAGTGAACACTCTATGCATGCTACAAAAAGAAACATGATCCTAGGATAATGCTAACTGTTGACCCACTAACAATGACAACAACCTACTAATTCATGATACTAACTGCTACACCACTAACAAGTCTCCAATGCATGATTAAATAACTACTACTAACTAGCAATCCCATGCACATATCAGGTGATCGGAATACAAAGTTCTTTTATCGCATGACTAATGCTCACCAAAGATTGAATTTCATCGAAAGCATCTGGGGTTTCTTTGATTCCATTTCAGAGATGGATCGGGTTGGTTTGGAGGTCTCGTTCACTGAGGAGGAGGTTTGAGGGCCCTCAAAAGCTACAATGGGGGATAAGGCCCTACTCCCTAGGGCCGAACGGTTTCACTAAAAGGTTTCTTCTTGAGTCATGGGAGGCGGTTAGGGAGAGGTGATGGCTACATTTCAAGACTTATTTATGTATGGGCACTGTGTGAAAACTATTAATGCGGCGTTTCTTGCTTTGCACCCCAATAAAGGGGAGGCGGTTGACATTAAAGATTTATTGCCTATTTTCTTCCTTTTAAAGATTCTTTTTTTCTTTTTATCTATTTTTACTTTCCCTTTCATTTTGAAGTTTAATTAGTAGGTGCTGTTATTCGATCAGTTTAAATTTTTTTTATCACATTTTGTGTCCCTATTAAATCTAATATTTGTATTTTTTATTTTTTATATTGAGAATTATTATCAAAAAATGTTTAACTTAATTTGAAAATTTATTATACATCAAAATGTATTTGTGTATGTTGCGTGTGAATAGATACAAACATGAAATATATTGAAAACCCAAAAAAAAAAATTGCATTAAAATCTTAAAACTCATTAATAAGTGAAAACCCTAGAAATTCTGACAAATTGACAATCGATTCTTAAAAATGCATTAGAAAACCCTAAACGGCTTATAAAATTGTAAATTAAGCACATCATAAGAAAAATAGAAAAATGGGTGTTAGGGCTTACTTGCGTTGTTGTACGATATGAAACCCTCCCTTTGTCTCTTCTTCTCAGATCATTGTCCATGGCGCGAAAGCGAGTTTGATTCGAGATTGCGAGAGTAAGTTACAGATTACACAAATTGTGTTTGTGGGTTACGGAAATTATAAATAGGTTAAATTCTAAATACTTTCTACTGTCCAGTGTCCACAGTGTTATAAAAATATAAATTCTTATCATGGGCTCAGCCCAAGCCCATGTATAAAAGTTCCTATATTGGACTGATAGGCCCGTGGTAAGAGGTCTACTTTCAGAAGGTTAAAAATATTCCGAAATTCAAATAGTATATTTTATGAGTGAACACACGTCTACACACTTCAAGAACACGACGAAGTAAATTTTTATCTATTTTTTTATACAAGAAATTAAAATTTAGTACAATTTAAAATATATTTATGAACTAATAAAATATAACGTAGAATTCAAATAAGTGTTTATTTAAAATTATGTGGATAAATGTATTAAAATTTTGCAAACATCATATTATTCTCTATTGACGTAGTAGGAGCGGACACCTCACTGATTTTTTGCTATTTACCTTACATATCTATACATTTTGAAATATGTCGCAATTATAATTACAAAATTGTAAGCATGCCGCGCGCACACCTAATTGTCATTCTTCTTTCATAATCTTCAACAGATTATTCGAAATCATATTTTGTTGGCCTTCGATCAAAAATCTGTCCTAGCCTTCTTCAATCATACAAAACTCGAACAACATTCAACCATTTATTCAAGATCAGTATTTTTAAGCTGATGCATTTCTAAGAAAAACTAATACGATTGACAATAATCTTACTTTGTACAAGAACCGGCTGGATCAATAAGAATAAGCGAGCGCACTAGCGCGAAAGCCATTGTACCATTTTGCTTGATATGAAAATTGTTATTTGATGCTTATTTTGGTAATTGTACATTAATTCAGGTAATGGAACGCTTCGGATGTGTTTGATAACACTTATTTATCAACTTAAGTTTGAAAAAATTCGGCACTTATCCAATTAAGTGCGTTTGATAAGAAATTTAAACATCACTTAACACAATAAGTGTCACTTAAAATGAAGTAAAATTTTAAGTGATAGGGTCATCACTTAACACTGAAGACTGAAAATTAACAAAAATATGAGAAAATATAACTTTTTTAAGCACCGCTTAAAAACTTCAGTACTTAAAATTCAGATCTTAAAATTTTCAGTATTTAATTTTTTATTTTATCAAACAGCCCCCTAATTAACACACAACTGAAATACAAATAAGTTTTACATAATGAAAGACCAATAATTTTGCATTAAATCATATAAGATAATTTAAACACTATAACTAGGATACGATTGAGTTCAAACTACTGGTACTTCTTGCTTTCCAAAGTAAAAGGTTGAGGATTTTAATTTTTTTAGGGTTTGAATTGTGATATTGAATGTGACTATTTTGCCACAATAAATAAAAAAAAAAAGAAGAAGAAGAAGAAGAAGAAGAAGAAGAAAACTAGTTAATAATTATTATAATAATAGCACCCTGGCTAAACTATATTTAAAATATTGCAATTGTAGTACCACCTAATATGATGTCAATATAAAAAAATATAACTATTGTATTAATACAATTTGTGTAATTATCCCCTTAGAAAAGATATTAAAATTTACGACCAAAAATCATGGAATATAGATCAAAAGTGACTTTAAATTTTTTTCCCTTTTATATTCTAGTTTATACTCCTGCTGTTTCAAGCTTGGGAAGACTTTTGGTACTTTCCCTTTTTAGTAATTTCTATTATTTGTCAATTTTTTCTTATATTTGGCAGGTAATATAGCATTCAGGTCAAGTATACAATACTGTTCAGCAAGCTATCAGTATAATATAATTATCTGAGATGAACTTTTTCAGAAAATATCCACCGGTGAATCCATTAAAACTCATGAATATTCGTAATAAGAAATTGTTCATTAAATTGTTACGAACAGGCTATCACGGCAAAAAAACATTGTGTAGGTCATTTTATATATAGGATATTTAAAGTATAATAACAGTTTTTAGTATCACTATAGCCTAAAAAATTATTAATATGGTAACTTTAGGTACAATTGTTAGTGACTATTGTGAGTTTGTGACCACCACTAAAACTCTTATTTCTTGTAGTGTATTTAAAAACATTCATCATATATAATTCTTTTAATTGATCAAACTAACATCGCAAATAACTAAAAAAATTATTATTTGCCACGACAAAAAATACAATAACTAAATCGATAATACAAAATAAACTCAACATTCAACTAATGGTCTTCACTGACCATCCTTTGGCTTCTTCACTTTGACAGGCTTCAACCCCTAAACACAATTTGAAAATTGTTAGACTTTGCCATAATTTACAATATTAGTGAACAACACATTACATATTGAGCTTAGTAATAATTGTTTCAAGCTTAAATAGTTACTTCCCAAACTTAAAAATGCTCACCTATTTAGGTCATAATTGTTTTTAAGAAAATGAAAGTATCATAACTCATAAGCTACAACAAAATTTCATTTTATAAGCAAGTCTAAGACTTACTGAAATTCACATGAATATTATTGATAAAAAAACATATATTCAAGAACACTAAGTGGAACCATTGCCTGCGTGGGTGTTATACTACTCATCCCAAATTAGGTGTATACTTCGAAATATCGAAACAAAATAAATGTTATATTTTCATAGTTACTCTTTAATTTCTTTTTCTTATAAAAATGAATTCTTTCAACTTGCTAATATATTTGAAAACAAAAAAAAAAAAAGCAAAAACAAAAAAAATTGCTAATATATATAAATTTGAATACAGTTTGGTAATTTTTATATAGGACAATGCAATAATGAGCCAACAATATCGTCTTGCTATTAATGCATTGTCTTCATTTCATGATTTTTGTTTTCTTTTCAAATTTGAATAGGTACAAATGAACATATATATTTGAATTACATATATGTAATGAACTTAGATTTCTTTTTTTTCGACTCCTAAGTAAAGCTTATACTATTCCTTAATGAAAATTAGTACTTATCTTAACTGAAAAATTAAGAAAACGCAGATAAATTTTTGTGGTGAATTACACATGCAATTATGTGAATCATTCAAGCATATCAAACAAGTACCAGGTAGAAATCCCAATTTAAAATGCTGGCTGATATATATATATATATATATATATATATATATATATGTCTATATACATATATCTGCGCTTACCTGGCTAACTTAATTTCCATTACCCAAACAATGAGGACTCCTACTGCATTTATCTATCTATACTCAAATCATATATAGTATAGGGCAAGCAGCGGTTATATATATATATATATACACACACTTTTTTCCCTCTGTTTGCGTATCTCTATTTATAGGAAGAGTAGATCTATGTGTATACATATATATTAACACGCATATATAAAGAAGTATAGATAATTCGACATAGAAAGAAAGGACATTAATTATACCGTCAGAAAAATTCTCGTGGCCTCTTCTTTTCCGTGGGTACGGATAACCTTAAGCGCAGCCTCCTGTAAAATATATATGCATTATATATTTGTATGTGCATATATATATATGCATTATATATGTATATATATATATATATATATAAATCGGAGGAAAAGGTAATGGTGACAAACCCTAGCGAGGGCTAGCTCCTTTCCGGACAGTGTCCTTGGTTCCTCAAAGGAGGGATTTCTTTGATGGTTGTCTGAAGAAGAAGATGGTTTGTGATCCATTGAGAGAGAGAGAGAGAGAGAGATGGCAAAGCTTAGATCAGTGTGTGTGTGTGAGAGAGAGAGAAAGAGATATGGCAAAGCTTAGATCAGTGAGTGTGTGTGTGTGAGAGAGAGAGAGAGAGAGATGGCAAAGCTTAGATCGGTGTGTGAATTAGAGGGAGAGAGAGAGAGAGATGGCAGAGCTTAGATCAGTGACTGTGTGTTAGAGAGAGAGAGATGGAAAAGCTTAGATCAGTGAGTGTACGTGTGTGTGAGAGAGAGAGACGGCAAAGCCTAGATCGGCGAGTGTGTGTATGTGTGTGTGAGAGAGAGAGATGACAAAGCGAAGATCAATGTGTGTGTGTGCGAGAGAGAGATGGCAAAGTTTAGATGAGTGAGTGTGTGAGTGAAGAGGGCTGAGGGAGGTGATATATATAGGAGAAGCATTAGCAAAAGCTGTAAACCATTAGAGCAAGTACATACGAATATGGTTACACCAGAAATGTACGTGTCCTCCATATAAAGACCAGCCCTATATTACTTACACATGTTAATAATATCGAATTATAAGAAATCAGCTTCACATGTGGTGGTTAGTTTTAATTTTAGTCAATTCTTAAGATGATCCAGTAATTATACATTGTTCAAATATTATAACTTCATTAATTTTCATTTATTACTTCTATATAATATCTTTTAGTTATTATGTTAATTTCTAATTTTTGCTAAAATGATTAATCCTTGGTAAGAACAAGAATAAAAGCTGATAGGGCGGCATGCACTAATCTATATGTTTCTTTAATTTGCCAATATTGAGTCTCATTGAGTATTTAGAGAGATCAAATCACCTCAAAATGTAGCTCAAGAGAAAAATCATGAACTAGTTAGGGCTAAGCTTATTTACCGGGGAAAAAAACGATAATAGTTTCTAAAAAATCTGTGTAATGACAATATTAATGCCCTTTCATCATACTAGCTTTATTACATGATTTACCAAAAAATGAAAGTTTATAATGTTTTTACGCACCTGAGTTAAATTTTTACTATACGATAAGAAAATTTGAATTAATTCAAAGTACAATGTACGACAAAATAAACTTTATAAACATAATAACTTGCGTCATTCTGCTGAAACTAGCTCGAGATAATACGACAAACTAAAAAGGATAGAATTAGCTCGACATAATACGACAAAATAAATGGTTTATAAAAATACCTGTGTATCGACAATATTAAATGCCATTTATCAAACGACCTTAATTAGATGATGTACTGCAAAATAAAATCTAATATTGTATTTACACACTTAATTAGTTAAAAATTTCATGTACGATGATTTTTTTCCAATTAATTCAATGGGCAAATGGCGCAAAACCCCCTTATAATTTGAAAAATGTGCAGAAAACCTCCATTCACTTCATTTTGTGCACATAACCCCCACTAGTTTGGCAAAAATGTGCATGTTGATCCCTTGTAACACTGTTCCGATCACATTTTTGGATGAAATCTTGGCACGTGACAGACACATGTTATATTTTTTTCTAAATTCTGAAAAGGCCCTTACCTAGTTACCAAATTACCCCTCTTCCAAATATAGATATATATGTGTATGTGTATGTGTATGCAATCAGCTTCTCTTCTCTCAGATCACCCCCATTTCGTTTCCTTGCTCATCTAATCTCTCTCTCTCGGCCCTTCTCTCTCTTCAACTCAAATTTGCCCATATATATATCGTTTAAAAACCCTAATTTTTTTAGACCCAATTTCGTTTGAAAATCCTAAATATGTCTTCTTCTTCTAGTTCACTTAATCGGATCAGAAACCTTGCCCGAATGGAAAAGTAAAATGCAAATGTGGTACCCCAACTCCCCTAACCACTTCATTAACATATCTGAATCCTGGCAGAAGATTTTATGGATGTGTAAATTTTCAGTCAACAAAGAGGTGCAAATTCTGGAAGTGGGAGGATGAGCCACTTTCTGAGTATTATCGAAATTTTGTTGCAAATCTACTAGCTGAAGTGAATGAGTTGAGAGATTCTGGAGGGAGAAGTGAAGACATTGAACTTGTTCAGAAAGTTACAGAGTTGGAAAGGGATGTTCAAATCCTTAGAAATCAGAATGCTGGAAGTAGTATTTGGTCTTTGTTTTTTTTTTTTTTTTTTTTAGGGTTTTTGTGTTCTTTGTTTGTAGTTATAGTTTTAGGTTGAAATAAAGTTTGGAAGTAGTTTTTGGTCTTTGTTTGTGGATGCAATGGGCCCGTTTGGGAACCATCGTTTTTGTTTTTGTTTTGAGAACCAAAAAACAAGAACAATTCTTGTTCTTGCTCTTATTTTATCACTCAAAAGAACAAAAACAAAAAACATGTTTGGGGCAAAAAACACACACATATTCTCACACAATTTTTCCTCTCTACCACAATTCTTTTTTTTTTGAAAAATCCCAAAAAGAACAAAAAAAAAAGTTTTTGTTGTTCTCTTGTTTTTTCTATTATTCACGAAAATAGTTTCCAAATTGAGAACATAACAAACAGTAAAAAAGGTTGTCAAACATGTTCTGTTCTCCTGAACAGTGCCAAAAAACAAAAAATAGAGTATCCAAACGCACCCAATGTAATTAAAGTATTATCAACTGCAAATTCAAGTATGTTCAGAAAGTTGTGGATGAAAGTTTTAGGTGCAAATTCAATGCCTTCAAACTGCAGTATCTATGCAATATAAACACTCACATTCTAAACTGCAATATCTATGCAATATAAACACTCACATTCTAAACTGCAGTATCTATCCAATATCAACACTTACTTTCAAATGAACACTCACATTCAAAAAATACATGCATCCAACTCCTTCATATAGATAGATAAAAATCAGGTTCAAGTTGACATACTCATACTTAACATGTTCAAATATAATAGGGTACAAAAATATCTCCAACACATTCAAGAGTACATTGCATTATATGTTCAAATCCCTAATTGTGTCATACATTACATGTTCAAATAACTTCACAAAATGTCACTGTCATTCATAAAATGTCCCTATCCAAATAACTTCACAAAATGTTACCGTCCTTCACAAAATGTCACTGTACTTTCATTCATTCCTTAAAAAAATGTCATTGTCCAAATAACTTCACAAAATGTAACTTTAACTTGCTTCTACAGATCCACATGTCACTGTTCTTTATCATTCCTCCTCAAGTTGCTAAGATTAAAAACATATGACCTACAATGAAAAAATATATATAAGCAATAAGTATACCACCAATCATACATGAGAAAAGAAGCATGAAAAGTGGGCAATACCTGTTAACTGATTCTTGTGTGCCATTCACTTTATCTACATGACTTCCTCTTGTATCTTGATATATGTTCCTTACCTAAAATTGAAGGCATGCAAATCAAATCATACTTGTTTAAATAAATTCATCACTGTCAAATTTTTAACTTCTTTTTACCTCACTGACTTGACTCATTGTTGTTTGACCACTTGTTGATGCACCATCAGCATTGAATAAAAGCTGTCATGTTAAATATTATACCATCAGCATTGAATTCATGTAAATAGTAAACAATTAAATGTCTACATATTCATATACCTCAACATTTTCATACATGTAGTTATGGTCCATGTCAAAATACCCACCATAGTGGAATTCCATCTTGTATTACTTTCTCATTTCCTAAAAATAAATGCATGCACATTCAATAAAATAGGACCATTTTAGAAACATAGGGACCATAACCACATATGACCACAGTACTATAATGTTCTGGTAATAAACAAAGATGAATGATGAATATAAACTAGAGAAATATCCCTAATCATCAAACACCATATCCACAACAACTGTTAAAGTCAGAAAAATAGTTCAAAATACCCTTATTATACCACAACCAACAAAAGCCCTAGAATTTTGTCTTACATTACATAAAAATTAGGGTTTTTCAGACCCACCACAGTAACAACAAAAAAATCAAGCAATTGCATGCTAATCTGACAATTTTAGACTCACTTCATTCATTATTCACAAAGCCCTAACATCTATAAGAATATTCGAAACCTAAACACTACAAAAATAATATAAACCCTAACATGTATATAACCCTAATATTGAAAAGAGGGACAAAATCTCCAAACTTACAGAGATTATCACAAAAGGAGATGTTTTAGTTGAAGAGATAGATGGTTCTTGCTTCGTGAGTACAGAGAGAGATAATCGCAAAAGGCGCACAAATAAAACCCTAAAACTTGTAGGATGTGTTCGTCTTCATTCATTTAGTTGAAGAGAGAGATGGTTTTTGCTTAGTCAGTACAAAGAGAGATAATCATAAACCCTAGAAATGACTTAGATGATAGAGAGAGCCAAGTGTAATATGAGAGAGAGAGAATGATTGCAACTCAAATAATCACAAACCCTAGAACTGGATTACATGATAGAGATAGACGGGTGTAATCTGAGATAGAGAGAGAGAAAGAATGATTGTAACCCATTTTGCAGAAAACCCAGAAACATTTTATGGTCTAAGTGTAATATGAGAGAGAGAAACAAAGAAAGGCTGAAATGATGGAGTCATATCCAAACCACTTAAAATGACGCCGTGTAGTCCAAGGGTTTGAAATGTCTTTTGATTTTGTTATTGTTTTTAAAAAAATAGAAAACCCTAATTTAAGGGTAAACTAATACATTCATAACTCAGGCATAGGAAAAACTTTAGAGGGGTGTATTCGTCCACTTTTCAAAGGATGTGGGGGTTTAGAAACCATGAGGGGGGTTTTTTGCATAGCTTTCAAACCACATGGCGGTTTTGCGCCATTTGCACTTAATTCAAGGTACAATGTACGACAAAATCAACCTTTATAAACATAACAATCTACATCATTTTGCTAAAATTAACTCAAGATAATACGACAAACTAAATAAGAAAAGAATTAGCCCGACATAATACGGCAAAATAAAAATTTGACAATTAAAATAAATACATTAAGTATTTTTAATAAAAAATTGACAATTCAAATAAAATTCATTGGAATGTGTCTTCTTGTATTGTTGTTTTTATTTTTGTTAGATAGTCTAACTCTTTGCCTCAAGAATTCTCATAACAGAGATATAGATCCCATTTTGGTGGTTGAAATAATAACCTTAACGTATGAAACTCTTAAGCTATTTTTGCCTTCCTATGTATATATATTCAAGTAATTTGAGAAAGGCAACATTTTAGTCCAAATTTGTTGTGTGGGGGAGAAATCACTAGTGTTTGAACCCAAGTGAACCGTATATATGTATACACCATTAAATTCTGCATGATTTTGACAAGCGAATATTAGAGAGAATGTTAAAGTTTTGGTTGAGGTTAGCAGCAGAGAGAAGAATGAGTGAACAACAATATGTTAAGTTAATAATCTGTTAAGTTAATAAAAAATTAAAAAAATTAATCGGTTTAATAATCTATCCAATAAAATTTAACAATCTATCTTGAATGAGAAGTTTGAATGATGACTGTGATGGTATTGCTTCAGAAATGAACCCACAACTAAGTAGAGAAGGTAATGGTACTACTTCATAAGTGAACTAATAGCAAAGTGGAGAAGGTAATTATGCTCCATTTGGATTCAACACTTTATCATTTTAAGACAGCTATATCTTTATAATTTTGTTGCTGTTTTTTTTCAGGCTCAAAACCAAAACGAAAAAGGCATGGAATAACAATGAATACGGCTTTAAGAAAAATTCAGTCAACATTTGGCCTTGACAAAATAGTTTAGGTAGAGTTTGAGGAAGATTTTTATAAGCCTACCGGAAAAAAAAAAAAAAAAAAAAGCAAACTCTGGACAACTTAGATTGGGATCACTGTTCGCCAGTGTGATGTATTACTTGAGTATGACACATGGAGGGATATTCCAGACTTTGAACGAGAGGCCCTTTATCTCCAAGTAAAGGTAATAACTTAGGTTTTAATAACAAATACTATATTATTTATTTGTTAGATATGGTGTATACCATGTAATTATTACCACATTGATTATTGTTTAAAAATTGGATTTGTTTTAACGTTCATTAATTATCCATTATTAAGGACACATTTGGAGTGGACGCATATGCCAATGACAAGGACTTTAGGCAGGTGAATAGGGGACTATCATAATGTTTAAGGAAATATAGATGTAAATTGAAGACACATTTTGATGTTAATATTTCGATTGAGAATGCACGTTGCTGCCCTTTTGGTAATATTGATATTGATATTTGGCAAGTCTTGTGTGATAAGTGGACCACACCGAAGTTCCAGGTTTTGGTGCACATTACTAATTTTTACTAGTTATTTATTGAGTAGTGATTGGGTGTGTAAAGTTGTTCTCTTATTATTTTTCTTATTAATCACCATGCATGCCCGAAGTGAAAAGAATAAGATAAATCGTTCAAAGAATGATATTTCACAAATTTTTGGCTCCATGTCCTATAGCAAACGTCTATCTGTATATGTATGTAAAATATGGACCAATAAGTATCAAAATTTAATATTATTACCTATCTAAATATTGTCCAAGACTTACCCTATCATGTTGTATCGCAACACAAAAAAAGGCAAAGTCAAGAAGATGAAGGAGCTGAAACTGATGAGACTGGTGCAACAATTTCTATGTACAAGGACACATATTAAATGGAAGATTCGGGATGGGTAAATGAAAAGGCTAAGCAGAATTATGTAAGTTTACTTTGATAGAAAAATATCTTAAATCTCCTCATTATTTGTTAATTAAGGTTGCAACGAGAACTGTTGCAATGGTCATTTATTAAATTCTTCTGCTTGGGTTGCTATAGTCACATATCAGCCTTCATATTCTATCTTTGCAACCAAATGATCAACTGTCATATAAACATAAACCTCTATCTCATGTTCAATCCTGTATGTCTTGAGTAATATTGTTATTGCATGTAATATGTTTTATTGCAGGATAAAATGAAGGAGAGGTTTGAACAAGTTATTGATGGTACCAAACCAAACACAGATGATGTGGAAATAGTGATGGAGCAGATGGGTGTTAGGAAAGTCTATCCGCACGGGCTTGGATATGGTTACATTGTTCCTAATTGGAAACGAGTATCCTCATCTTACGATGAAGCACCTCGAAAAAGGGCAGTGAGAACGAAAGAAAAAAAATGAGAAATTGGTGGAAGAATTAGCTTATGTACGGGATAAATATGAAAAACTTAACAAAGTGCAAGAGATGATGTTTACACAAATCCAACAACTGCCACCGTGGTTAAACTGTTCTCAAAAGCCTTCATCAGACTCTCACTATCAGCCAACGATACCACTATGGTGGTAGTATCAGCAGTTATCATCCCCGCCATGGTTCCAATACTCGCAACACCACCAGTCGCCATCGCCACCACCACCAACAACAGAATGATCAAATGATTATATTTAAAAGGGCGTGACTAATTTTGTAGGAAGTTTCAGCTCATTAATTTCAAGCATATTTGTCTTCCTTTTTTTGGTAATAGAACTTCCTTTATGCTTGTAGTGGTGTGAAGCTTTTAGGATTATTCTTCAGTTTCTTTTTGTATTTTGCTATGTTGTAGGTGTTGGATGGCACTTCCTTATTTCTTTTCATTTTGATAAGTTGTCTATATGTATGTAGGTACAGTCTGACATGCAACCTTGTTTTCCTTTGAACATCTAAATGGTGGATCTATGACAGTTTACTTTTTAATTTGTTGTGTTTAAACCTATACCATGTAACCTTGCTTTTTAGTGAACATTTAAATGGTGGATGTATGGCAGTTTACTTCCTTTCTGTGTTTTCACGTTTGTATTTGTTAGTTAAATTAGGTGATCAGTGAAAAAAAATAATTATTACTGGCGGTATATTTGTCACTAGTAACCGAAAAATATTTTACAATATATATTGTTATAATTGAGAATTAAATCGTCTCTAATAAGTATTGAAGACGGTCAAAATATTTATTTCAAACACTACAAAACCATCCCGAATAAATTATTTGTGACGGTATTTAGTGTCACTAATTAATTTAACTAATAGGGACGATACATTCTGTCTCAAAAAGTTACTTAGTAGGAACGGGTTAAAACCGTCACTAACCAAATATTAGTGACCATTTAAAGTGTTACTAATAGTACAATTATTAGTGACGGTCCATACCATCACAAAAGAGTCCTTCATTACGTATTTAATAAATTTTGGTAATTATGATGTGTGTATGTGTGTAATTAAATTGTGATTTGTAATTTAGTAAATGTGTTGTGTAATTTAATAATTATGGTGGGTAAGTTGGTAATTGTGATGTGTATTTATATGTATAAATGTATAATTATGATGGTGTATTTATTAATGTAATGAATAATTTATATTAGAGTAAAGGATGATATAAATATATATATATATATTTATATAATAAAACGAAATGGAAAAGAGGAAATGAAATGATGGAGTGAGGTGGATAGTAGGTAAAGTGAAAATGATGAAGGACAAAGGCAAATGGCTAGGGTCATGTGTCTTTAGAATATTTTTTAAAAAAAAAATTAAATTGAAATCTTTCAAATGGTGTCTTCCAAATCGTAAGAAGAATTCAATTTTTTCTCTCTCTCAAAACTTTGAGAGAAAATTGGGAGAAAGAGAATCTAAAGAGTTCTTAGAAAAAAGGAGTTGGTCTTGGAAGGATTCGAGCTTGAAGATAATAAATCAAAGCCGGATAATTTAAGGCAAGTTACAACTCTATTCTACCCTTTTAAATTTATAAATCCAAGACTTATTGTGGCAATTTTCATAAATTATATAAATTTGGAAATCTAGTGTGGCTGATTGTATGTTGTTATGGTACACTTGTTGTTCTAACCATAGGATTATATGAAGTTTTAATCCAAGCCCTTGATTTAATTATATAAGATTACTGGAATCTCGTGTGGAAGGATATAGATTACTATGATGTATTCATTTTTGTAACCATAGGATTAGATGGAATCTTTAATCCTTACCATTTAAGTAAACTATAGTTATTGGATATAATCTCGTGTAGGTGTGCACACACTAAGGGCCCGTTTGGTAGGCTGTTCGATTTGGTCTTATCTGGTCCGGTCTGGTCTGGTCTTATCTGAGTGATGTTTTGAAAGTCTGTTTGGTAAAGTTATCTAGTCTAATGTTCTTATTCAAGCTGTTTGGTCTTATGTTTGGAAAATAATACAAAAAATAAAAAAAATAATATATAAAATTCAAAAAATATATTAAGTATGAAAAATATATAAAATTTGAAAAAATATAAAAAAATTGAAAATAATATAACAAATTCAAAAATAAAATATTTTTCAAATTTTATAAATTATTTCGAATTTTTATATTATTCTTTGAATTTTATATATTATTTTTTATTTTTATATTATTTTCAAATTTTTTATATTTTCTCAAATATATATATATATATCTAATTTTGTATATTATTTTGAATTTTATATTTTTTTCAAATTTTATACATTATTTCAAATTTTTTATATTATTTTTCAAAACTTATATATTATTTTTTAAATTATATATATATTTAAAATTTTATATATTAATTTTGATTTTTATATTTTTTTTCGAATTTAATACATTATTTTAAAAATATATATATTATTTTTCAAATTTTATATATTACTTTTGAATTTTATACTTTATTTTTTATTTTTTCTATTATTTTGGAATTTTTTATTTTCCCAAATTTTAAATATATTTTTTGCATTTTATATATTAATTTTGAATTTTATATATATATTTCAAATTTTATACATTATTTCAAATTTTTTATATTATTTTTTTAATTTTATATATTATTTTCAAATTATATATATATTTTTAATTTTATATATATATTTCAAATTTTATGGTCCCATATGTTAAGACAATTGTACTTGAGACCACTTAAGACCATCATTTTTTGTTGTCTTAAATTACCCATTTTGGTCCCCCAAGTGGTCTTTGTTTTTTAGGAACCAATTTTTTGGAACCGTGTTGCCAAATAGTGTCCCAAAAAAGCCATTATGAGACCAGACCACATGGGACCGGACCGCGAACCAAACAGGGCCTAAGCATAACTTTGACCAATTAAAATCATCCAAATATATGAGAAATGATCCGGTGTAAATGCACACACCGTGGGTATGTGAACTTCACTGAAATTATATTAAAACCTTTGAATATTACTATACCTACGAATATACCCCTGGACGTTACTATAATTATAGTTTGACCCCTACTTATATTACGGTTTGACCCCTTATGTTTATACTAATTATATTATGACCCCTATATTTTGCGGAAATTACACATTAGTCCCCATAACGTTTCTGAAGTTACAGTAGGATCCCTGTACTGCACTGTAATTACAGTTTGACCCCAAATCTTTGTTAAAAAGATATTTGGGATCCCTATACTTTAAATAAGTAATATTGTGATTTTAGATCTCATTATTAACCTATTGTAAAATATGTTAAGATTATAATGGTGTTAAATATATTCATTAGAATGGATTATCAATGATTATATTATGGAAGTTGATATTTGTTGTTTATTGGATATAATAGTTTATTATGTTGTTATAAATCATTATGTATGATTTCGTACATATGTGTAGCATGTGATATACAGTGATGTGTAGGATATTCACATTTATTATGCTAATAAGCATATTTGTGTGCGGTAATGTATGGGATGAAATAAATAATGCAAAGGAATTGATAAATTCGTAAATCATAATATTTAATTAAATAAATATGGATTGAGGATGTTTAAGGAACCACTTGGAGGCTGACTATTAACGTAGTCTCATGAGTACCACGGGACATGGTTAAGTTGTCACGACATGGGTGAATTTTCGGGTACGTGCTTAAAATAAGGTTTGGATAAGTGTCTATTGGCATAAGAAAATGATTATGAATATTAATAGGTTCATTTATATGATATTGGTGAAGCATAGTATGCATGGGTTATTTATCCTAAAAGGGATAATTATATATTTTTATTTGATTATGAAAATATATTAATGCACATATTGCATTAGTTATTTATTTTAAAAGGTATAATTATATATCTTTTAATTAAGTATGTGAATATATTATAAAATATATTTATGCATGGATTGCATGGTTTATTTATTTTAAAAGGTATAATAATCTATATTTTATTTGATTATGGAAAAAATATTATAAAATATGTTTATGCATAGGATGCATTGGTTATTTTTTTAAAAAAAATAAAGAAATATATATATATTTATATATATTTTATGTGATTATGAAAAGAAAAGAAATGTTCTAAAGGTTTTATGGAAAGTGAAAGATAAATCTGATTAAATAAGGTTTATATATCCATGTTGTTTCATTCAGAGATGTTGGCTTTATCAGTCATCTGTTGGGTTATAATGGTGGACTTGCTCGTGGGTTTAACCCACCTTGTTGTTATCATTTCAGGTCTGGGACAGCTCAGCCACCGGGTTAAGGTTTTGAGCCATCGAGTTTTGTTCATGATTGTCTACTCCATTCCTACTTTCGGTTTACAGTGTATATTGGTTGTACAACTGTTGTAAATTAGGCAAGGTTATTAAAAATGTAATTTTTTATTTAGGGGTTCTTCTTTAACAGGATTCCCAAGTTGCATCTTAAAGTATTTTGTAAGATTTGACGTTAGTGTTGCTTCCGCTATGATTTTTTTTTTATTTTGCAAATTTTCTATTGTATTCTATGTTTTTGTATATCAATTTCAAGGTATTTCCTTATCTTCGTGTGTGAGTCTGGCCAACTCACGTGCGGAAATTGGGGGTATCACAATCCAATTTTACCGTCACAAAAAAGTATTTAAGATGCTACAATTAGGCATGAACCATTTTGACTATTAGTGACAGTTTTAGGACTTTTAGAAACAATTTTGACCGTTACAAAAGCCAAGTTTTCTTGTAATGCTGCAAAAAGTAAATACTACACAAACAAAATTTGTTCACAATAATATGCAATTCCAAAAGACATAAAAAAAACCTCGTAAGAACAAATTTACTTGTATTAAATCATTGTAAATATCAAACTACCAAATTTTTGTGAAAATTATTATAATAAGCAAATTTCTAAAATAAGCATGATATATATATATATAGACTGCAAATGATCTTTTGTATATATATATATATATACTACAAATGATCTTTTGTTCCATATTGAGCAAGATAATTCATACACACCAATCGTAATGATCATTAGATATTATTGTTAACTTTTTTATAGTTATTCACGCTAATGACATCCAACTATCTATACATTTGGCATATATGAATTTCTTGCTTACCTATGAGCAAGAAGAGATCATTAATATATAAGGTTAACTTTATTTACACCTCTTGAGGTTAGTTTTTATTTCAATAAGACACCCTCAGGTTTGACAATATTTATTTATACTCATTATTTTTTTAAACCCATATCATTTACACCCCCTAATGCCACTTAATACCTAAATTACCCTCAATGTTGAGATAGGTGATTGTAAACCCGTTCGTAGTCACCGAACGAATTGTAACTTTTGTAATTTAAACAGAAGCAATGTATTAGATAAATGACAAGATAACAATGGATATTTGAAGAATCAGTAAGAATGGGGAAAATTTCGGATCTTTTTCTCTTTTTCTTTCAGTCTTTTTATACATGAACCTGATCTTACCCTCATAAATGGGTATTAAAACATATTTAAAATAATATCTCTACATTAAATACAGATTTACTGTTTGTAAAACCGCCACATTAAAATCCATATCAGTTTTTATTGTGTATAATGAAACGGTCAGCTTTTAAGAGCTTTTATCCTGAGATGGGCTTATATTTTTGGACTTTGTTTTATATTGGACTTATTAATATATGTTAATCTAGTGTTGCTTTTGTCTGATGGGCCTGATGTAGAAATTGGGCATATATTTTGCCCCCAATTCCCAAGCCCATTTCGTATTTTGAAATAGTGTGGGAATTCGAAGCGCCATATGTAACTTCCATTTTCCTTACTTCATTCGTCTTCTCCAACATTACTTCTTCATTTACAAGAGCAGACTCCTAGTCTTTGAAGGCGATTTCCAGCAAGAAGCTCTTGAGGTTAGTCTTACTTCTTTCATCCTTCATCTTTCTTTCATAAATCAAAATATCATGAGTAGCGATAGTAGCCGAACCCCTTCTCTGGAAGTGGTTGTGGATGATGCTCCCATTGTTTCCTCTTCTGAAATTTACCCCGGTTCCAGTAAATTGAAACCCAAAAAACTCTCTCGTAAATAATTGCGAAAATTGTTTTTAGCTGATAGGTGTAAAATAGAGCTTGAAATACCCAACGACATTTCGGTTTTTGAGTATTCCTCCGATTTGGACTTCAAATCGTATGAAGAAGTTGAACCGGATGAAGCTCTGTTTTCTGCGCACCATTTGGCCATACTCAGATTTCCTCTTCATCCTTTCTATCACTACGTTCTTTTTTCTTTAGGCTTACACCATTGCAAGTGAACCCTAATTTTTTCAAGGTTCTATCTGTAATGCTCGTTCTGAATCGCGAACGAGATTTGAACTTAGGTTTGGGTGACTTTTTACTCTGTTACAAAGTTGATCAGATCAAGAAAAACCCTGGTAGGTACCATTTGCACCCCCATTCAACCTTGAAACTTTGTGATGGGAATCCTTCTTCTGAGAAGGAATGGAAAGATAAGATGGTGAAATTTGGGGGAAATTGGAGGGTGGATGCGTCCAGCCCGTACCCTTTGCTAAGGACCTTCGGTATTTGTAAAAAACTCAAGTGTGGATTCAAAAATCCTAGCAAGTGTCCTTTTGTACTTTTTAAATTTTGCCTGTTTTTCTTGAACTGCGTATGTTTTTGTTTTTGATAGTATGTCTGTGTTTTGTATACAGCCGAACGTCTGGAATATCTGAATGAGAAGGTCTTTGATACTCTTCCTTCCAGCAAAACTCTTTTGACTTCTCAGAATCTGAAATTCATTATTATCAGCGCTTCAGAAGCTACCATAATGGAAATTCCGGTAATAGCCTCCAAACAAGTTGCAGCACAAAGATCTCCTGCCCCTGTCAGTTTGTCTGATGATAAAGGAAAAAATAAACTAGTCGACCTGACAGAAGAGCCGAAGAAGACAAAGGGGCTTCTGAAGAGGACGAACACTGATGACAGCGGTAATGTTCAGAAAAAGTTGCAGCTTGGTCCCCCTTCAGAGCATGCAAAAAGGAATGACTCTGAGAAGCATGAAAAGTTAGTGAAGAAGGCCAAATCTGTGAATGGCTATATTATTCCAAACTGCTGCTTCCCTCCATCATTTGATCCTGAAGGTGATTGGATGCCTAAATTCGAAAAAAGTGATGGAAGTGTTCTGGATCGCCGTTCGCTGGCCATGTTGGATCCTGATTCCCTGATGAAACTTGCTCGTGGTATGTGGCCACCAAAAGATGAAATTTTTCAGTAGCATGTCGATCAGAACGAGCTTTTGGATAGGGCTCCTGTTTCTATTTTGGAGGTACAAAGTTTTTTTTTTTTTGTAATGATAATGTTTCTTCTTTCTTCAGTATGTGTTTGATGTCCTAGCTCTCTGCAAGGTTGTTAAGATGGGAGAGTACAAGAGAAAAAAACATGGATGTTGCATATCTAAGTGCTGAAAAATGCGCCATGTTGGATGAAAAACAAAAGAAGATCTTGGAAATTGAGCTGGAAAGCTTAAAGAAACTCCATAAGAAGGAATCCAATTAGAATGCTGAACTGAAGAAGCAGGTCCACAACCTTGAGACTTCGAATGCCGTTCTGAAATCCGGCTTGGAGATTTGCCGAAGAGGGGGTATGGAAATGCACTGGAGGTATGTGAGCATTTGTTATATAAAATTATGTGATGGGTTCATATTTTGTCATGATCAATTGTCAATGGACCCATCTGCTCGTACTTATGAAGATCCGGCAGCTCATGACACTGCTTGCGGTGTCGTTCATCCGTATAATGAACCTGAGCCTTGTAGAGACGAGAAGGACTTTGCTCAATTTATTTTGCACAAGATCATATCGGCTGAACGACCAGAGCCTATTTCTGCAGTCCCTTCTCCTGCAAATGAAGTGTCAACTGGGCCTTCCATTCCTCCTTCGGAGAATCAACAGTCACCCACCGATCAAATTTTACCTTCGACTTCTTGATTATAAGTTTTATCTTTGAACAATTTTTATGGTCTGTAAAACAATATATATTTTTGGTGCTCCTGTGGTGAGCATTTTTTGAACATGTTTTGAGATGGCACTTGACGTGCTAAATATTTTTGAACAGGATGGCACTGAGGTGCTAAGTATTTTTGAACAAGTTTTAAGATGGTACTGATGTGCTAAATATTTTTGAACAGGGTTATGTGTTTTTAGAACACAACTTTTTGAGGCGCATCTTCATGCGTCTTTGTTAAAGCAGGAACTTGGTGCCATCTTTTAAGATGGTCTTTTATTTTTGCCTAAATGGCTTATATATTTTGGCCAAGTTATTTTACTTGGACTTTTCATGTACTTTCTTTTTGTGACAGTTTGAACAAAAATATTAGAAGATATGAATAATATCTTTATTGATTTGATACGGATCTTATCATACAAACTTTGAACGAAATTTAAGATCAACAAAAATTTTATTGAAAATACATCTTCAGGTGTATTTCATTCCAAGCTCGTTCGATCTGTTTTCCATTTTGATTGGCCAATCTGTAGGCTCCTTTGCCAATCACCTCTGTGATTGTGTACGGCCCATCCCATGTAGAATCTAGCTTATTTGATCTTTTGGCTAACACCCTTAGTACTCGATCACCCACTTGAAACGATCTTGGTTTCACCTTTTTGTTGTAACTCCTCATCAACCTTTGCTGATACTCTGTCAGCCTTATTGAGGCCATTTCCCTTTTTTCATATATGAAATTGCCTTCGATTCTTAGAATCTCTTCGTTCTATTCAGGATCGAAGAGTTGGGTTCTTGTTGTGGGAACTTCCAATTCAATTGGGATTACTGCCTCGACACCGTACGCCATAGCGAATGGTGTCAACCCGGTCGGCTTTCGGGGAGTCGTTCGGTGACTCCAGAGGACTCTTGGCAATTCCTCTAACCATCGTCCATTTTCTTTGATCTCTTCTAATTTTCTTTTTATTCCGGCAAAAATCATTTTGTTCGTTATCTCGGCTTGTCCATTTGTTTGCGGGTAACTGACCGATGATAAGTTCTGGTTGACACCATACTCCTCCAACAACTCCCGAACGTACTGATTGTCCAATTTTTTGCCGTTGTCCATCATTATGTACTTTGGCACTCCTAACCTGTAGATTATATGATTCAAGATAAAATCAATCACTTGAGTATGCGTGATTCTTACATAAGTTTTTGCCTCCACCCATTTAGTGAAATAATTTGTGGTCAGAAGCACGTGTTTTTTATTTGATGTTGCCCTTGTTAATGGTCCAACCGCATCCATTCCCCATCTTGCGAACGAAACAGGGGAAACCATTGTTGTGAGAAGCTCTGCTGGTTGATGGATTATATGTGAATGCCTTTGACATTTGTCACATCTTCTCGCGTACTCTTCCGTGTCTCGGATCATGTACGGCCAAAAATAACCTTGTGTTATTGCTCTGTGAGATAATGATCTACCCCCAATATGGCCTCCACAAGTTCCATCGTGCAACTGCTTGAGTACATCTTGTGTTTCAGACAGAGTTAAACACCGCAGGTAAGGCCCAGTCATCGATCGACGGTATAAAAAGCCATCGATCACTGAATATTTGGTAGAAGTTGATATTACTTTCTTTGTTTCCCATCGATCCTCAGGTAAAACACCGATCAATAAATATTGAAGGATTGGGTCGATCCAACTCGGCTCGTACGGAATTAGGCACACCTCCTTCTTTTTACCGATCTATGGAGCGAATAATTCATCCACGGAAATTATCCTGATCATATCGTCCCCAGCTGATGATGTCTGATTTGCTACATGATCAGCCCCATGATTTTCTGCCCTTGGAATTTGCTTGAAAGCTACTACCTGAAAATTGTGCTTCTTCCTAGACAGTTTTTTTGTACTCCAGCATCCTTTCCTCATTTGTATTATAACTTCCTGCGATTTGATTTACGACTAACTGCGATTCACTGAACACGGTTAATTCTTTGATCTGGAGTTCCTTTGCCAATCTTAATCCTGCTAAAACGGTTTCGTACTCAGCCTCATTGTTTGAACTTTCGAAGCACAGTTTAATTGATTGCTGCAACTTGGTGCCTTTTGGGGATATTAGCTCGATCCCCACACTTGCCCCCAGGTTATTCATTGATCCATCCACATAAAGCGCCCACCTTGGATTTTCACTGTAGATCTCATCTTCGGTTGTTTCATATTCAATGAGAAAATCTGTCACCGCTTGACCTTTTATGGACGTTTGTGGTTCATAGGTGATGTCAAACATGCTCAACTCTATTGACCACTTAGTCGTTCATCCAGAGAAATCAGGTTTTGATAAGATTGTTTTGATCAGAAATGTTGTAGGAATCCTGATCGGATGGGATTCGAAATAATGTCATAACTTACGTTTGGCCTGAACCAAAGCCAAGATTATTTTCTCCGTCTTCGAATACCTTCTCTCGGTATCAAGCAATGTTTTGCTTGCATAGTAAATTGGGTGTTGCCTGCTCCCATCATCTCTCACTAATGTTGAACTAACTGCGTTCGGTGAAACTGTTAGATATAGAGTTAAGGACTCATGATCTTTGGGTGCCATCAGGATTGGTGGTTTTGCCATATAGAGCTTCAGTTGATCGAATGCTTCTTGTTGTTTCTCTTCCCAAGCCATCATTTTCTTAGATTTCAACACATAGAAGAACGGCTTGCATCTGTCTGATAATTTGGAAATGAACCGGCTTAGAGCTGCTAACCTTCCTGTAAGCACCTGGATTTCTTTTGGGGACTCAAGTGGCTTCATCTCGATCAATGCCTGAACCTATGCAGGACTTGCTTTGATTCCATCTTTATTAACTATGTGTCCCAAGAATTGTCCGGAAGACACACCAAAAGTGCATTTCTCCAGGTTTAGCTTCATTTTGTGCGATCGTAGGGATGCGAACACATCCTCCAAGTGCTTCAGGTGATCATCCTTGAGTTGGCTTTTAACAACCATGTCATCTATGTAAGCCTCCACCGTGTCTTCAATATGGGCCTTAAAAATTTTATCGATCAGTCGCTGATAAGTTGCACCTGCATTTTTGAGACCGAATAGCATGACCTTGTAACAATAGGTCCCTCTTTCGGTGATGAATGCCATTTTGTCTTCATCTTTTGGGTTCATTGGGATTTGATTGTATCCTGAATAAGCATCGAGGAAGGTGAGTCGTTCTAATCCGGTAGTTGCGTCGATCATGCGATCAATCTTTAGTAAAGGGAAACTGTCCTTCGGGCAAGCTTTATTTAAGTTGGTGAAGTCCACACACATTCGGAACTTCCCATTCTTCTTTTGTATGATGACAACGTTAGACAGCCAATCGGGGTAGTGAACCTCTCTAATAAAACCAGCTTCTAACAACCGGTCAACCTCTTCAGCTACAAACTTTCCTCGTTCGGTTCCGATCCTTCTAGGTCGTTGTCGTACGGGTTGTGCACAAGGAGGAACACTTAAAGTGTGCATCATGGTTCCTGGGTCAATTCCGGGCATGTCGTTATGCTCCCAAGCGAAAACATCAGCATTTGATCTTAACATGGAAATCAAACTGCTCTTTCCAGTAGAATCCAATCTTCTTCCAATTCGAGTGGTTTTTCATTTGCTCCCGACGATCAGATCTACTGTGATGGTGTCCTCTTTCATATTTTCATCATCATCAGTCTGATCACGAACGTTCGGTAATTGCTATAAGTTGTGTTCGGTGCTTTTTAGACCCTTCATGACAATGGCATAGCATTCTTTCGCCACCACTTGATCTCCCTGGATGTCAACAAATCCTTTCCCTGAAGGATCAACACACCGCATCACCTGATGTAGAGTTAAAGGAACTCCCTGCATTCGATGAATCCAACATCTTCCCATGATCAAATTGTAGGAGGGTTGTACGTCCACCAGCATGAAATTTTCCGTCAAAGTTAGCTTTGCAGATGTTATAGGTAAATTCAGTACACCAATCGGGCAGATCCTCTTTCCATCAAAACCTACCAGCGGACTAGAGGTTGGCTTGATGGACTCCGTGCTAATGCCGATTTTTTCGAAGGCTGATTTGGTTAAGATGTTCGTGCTGCTACCTGGATCAACCAACACCCTTTTAACTAAACAATTTGAAACTATGATCGAAATTACCAGTGGATCTTCATGTGGTAGTTGTACACGTCTCAAGTCCTCCTGGGTAAATGATATTGTTGGCATTGGGTAAGTACAAATTACGTTCACCTCCCCAACCCTTTGGATCTTGTTAGCATTGCGCATTCGTGAACGCTGAACTGAACGGCTTTCTTCATCCTCTTCTCGTCTTCCATGGATCATGTCAATGATTTTCACCGGTTGTCCGCCCACAATCTTATTGGTCTTTGGACGATCAAAATTTTTCGTTCCATTGTCTACGTACTCCTTCATATCTCTTTTGGCTATTAGTGTCCCAACCTGTCTCCTTAAATGTCTGGATTCATTAGTTAAATAACTGAAGTCATTGTGGAATGCACATTGCTTCGAACGGTCCTGCTGTTCTAGTGGCATTCTCAGCGGAAATGGTGGACGAAAGATACCTTTTTCCTTATTCTCGTTGTATAATTTCGCCAACGTTGTTCGGAGTGGAGTTTCGGGTATGTCATACCTTGGCCTCCTCTCCTGCTACCTGTATGGAGCTGATCGTATGTTGCTCGTACTATCAGCTTTCTTGATTATCCTTTCTTTTGACTTGCTTTCCACACTAACCAATATCGAACGATGACCCATTTCTTGTTCATCTTCCTCCAATCTCAAATATCCCTGCCTGTGAATTCAACTGGCCCATGTTGAGAGGTGTTGATTTCACCAAGGATCTATGAAAACTAGTCCCTTGTTCGATAGCCACTTTAAAAGCTTCCACTGCTGCTAGTTGATCGCAACTGGGTATCATTCCCATTTCCAAATTGAATCTGGGCAGGAAATTCTTCAAAGTTTTACCTTTTGTTTACCTCATCGTAAACAGATTATCTTCTGTTTTCGATTGCCAAAATACTGAGCTAGGAACTTTTCCATTAGAGTTTGGAAATAATCGATCGAACCACCGGGTAACTGTCTAAACCATAACAGGGCTAGGCCCATTAAACTCGTTGAAAAAGCTTTGCACATTAACGCATCATCAGCCATGTCGAGAGTCATCATCTGCTCCACATGAAAAAGGTGTTCAATTGGGTCATGTGTCCCATCAAACATAATGAATTTTGGCATCCGGAACTTGTCTGGCCTTCTTGCTTGTTGTATTTCAGTGATGAACGGTGACTTAATCATTTTCGTTGTCATCTCGATGGCTAGATTAGCTGGTGATTGTGTTCTGAGATCTTTTACTTGCTCGTCTACGATCTTCTGAAGTCTGGTTACCATATCGAGCGAAACTGCCCCGATTATTAGCATTCATCTTATCCCAAATTTGCTGGATGCGAGTTCGATTTGTTGAACTGGCTTCGTGATGATTGTCCTTTTCTTCAGCGTCGGGGTCATTATGTCGTCCTCCTACTGGCAGTTCTTGATGTTCTGATTGATCAAGCCTTTCTCTTAATTCCTGATTCTCTTTTTCAAGAGCCTCCAGGCGTTGAAGAATAGCAGTTGTGTCTCCTAGCTGTGTGGTGGTTTCTCCCGCCATTGATCTAATAGCTTCTGACTAGAACCTTCGAATTCCCACAGACGACGCCAAAAAGTGTAAACCCGTTCGTAGTCACCGAACGAATTGTAACTTTTGCAATTTAAATAGAAGCAATGTATTAGATAAATGACAAGATAACAATGGATATTTGAAGAATCAGCAAGAATGGGGAAAATTTTGGATCCTTTTCTCTTTTTCTTTCAGTCTTTTTATACATGAACCTGATCTTACCCTCATAAATGGGTATTAAAACATATTTAAAACAATATCTCTACATTAAATACAGATTTACTGTTTATAAAATCGCCACATTAAAATCCATATCAGTTTTTATTGTGTATAATGAAACGGTCAGCTTTTAAGAACTTTTATCCTGAGATGGGTTTATATTTTTGGACTTTGTATTCTATTGGACTTATTAATATATGTTGATCCAGTGTTGCTTTTGTCTGATGGGCCTGATGTAGAAATTGGGTCTACAGTGATATTTGGAAATAATGTTTATTACCCTCAAATTTTATTTTCCAAATAAAACATTAATTTTTTATTTTGGTATAAATCAAAAAATAAATTCGTTTATAGTAAAATATTTTAAAAATAAAAAATATATAATTTCTAGTTTGAATTTTTATATATATTTTGGACTTTATTTATTTTATATTTTACAATAATTGGTTTGTAAAAAATATTTCGGCATTAATTTTTTATTTTGGCATAAAAAAAATTTTAATTCCGAAATATTTTTTTCGAAATTACCAATTAGGGTAAAATATATAAAAAAATATTTCGAACTACCAATTAGATTTTTTTTCATTTTAAAAATATTTTACTATAAAATATTTTTTTTTATTCCAAAATAAAAAATTAATGCCAAAATATTTTCCGAACTACCAATTATTTTTAAATATATATATATAAAAATTAAGCCCAAAATATATAAAAATTGAACTACCAATTAGATTTTTTTTCATTTTTTAATATATTTTACTGTAAACAATTTTGTTTTTTTTTATTTATGTCAAAATAAAAAATTAATGCCAAAATATTTTTCCGAACTACCAATTATTGTAAAATATAAAAAAAATTAAGCCCAAAATATATAAAAATCGAACTACCAATTAGATTTTTTTTCATTTTTTATATATTTTATTGTAAACAATTTTGTTTTTTTATTTATGTCAAAATAAAAAATTAATGCCAAAATATTTTTTTCGAACTACCAATTATTATAAAATATATATATAAAAAATTAAGTCCGGAATATAAAATAATATTTCGAACTACCAATCATATTGTTTTTCAGTTTTTAAATATTTTACTATAAACAAATTTATTTTTTGATTTATGCCAAAATAAAAAAATTAATGTCTTGTTTGGATAATAAAATATGAGGGTAATAAACATCGCTTTCAAACACTTATCTCAACAAATCTTGTTTCCAAACACTTCCTATCTAAACATTGAGGGTAGTTTCGGTATAGGGGGTGTAAATGATGTGAGTTTGAAAACATAAGAGGTGTAAATGAAGATTCTCAAATTTGGGGGATCTGATTGAAATAAAAACAAACCTTAAGGGATGTAAATGAAGTTAACTCTAATATATATATATATGCGTGTGTGTGTTTTGGTGATGTGTGGCCAGAAGCTAGATTGGATGTTAAAAAAAATTTGTAACGGATAATACTAACGGGCTGGGTCGGTGTAAACAACCAGAAAGGATCTGCTCAGATTTGTTTGGGCCTAGTCTAGGCTATTGGTTCGTGTAATCTTTCCATTTTCAGAAAAGCCCATTTAAGTGATGGGTCATACTTTTTACCATTTCTGACCCTTGCCTGTGTACAACTTCAAAACTCATTTGTTTCTCTCTATGTTCTGAAAAAACTCCTGCAATTAATACTGAATTGCAACCCTAATTTAGTAATTTATTGACGAATTCCTTAAGAAGCTTGAATTACATGGGTTAATATTCTCTTATTTTTTGAGTCGGAGAGAAAAACAAAAAACCACCAACTATTTTAAAATCATCTTAACAAAATTACAAATATGCTATTTAAACAAAATGAAATTTATGCTTCCAACATTTGAATAATAAAAAATAATCATAATGAATTGAAGATTAAAAATAAAATAATTTTATGCCCGACAACATTGACCCACCCTTCTCTCTTATAATCTGTTAATCACTAACGCAATGCCCTATAAAAATATACTATATTTTTTTTCTTTTTCCTGGTTAAATAATTTTAGAAATTATGGTCCTTGACTTTGGCTAACCCCACTTTGCAAATGTTGTAGTGTCTAGAAATTTTTGTACTAAGGAATCATCCAAATTTAGTAAGGTTTATAATTGTTCCTTCTTCTATAAATGTTCAAATAACCCACAAAATGTTTTTCTAGTTCTTAAATCCCCTCCCCGTCAATATTAAAAAGTCACTATATTTTTATTCTTTTTCCTGGTTAAATAATTTTAGAAATTATGGTCCTTGACTTTGGCTAACCCCACTTTGCAAATGTTGTAGTGTCTAGAAATTTTTGTACTAAGGAATCATCCAAATTTAGTAAGGTTTATAATTGTTCCTTCTTCTATAAATGTTCAAATAACCCACAAAATGTTTTTCTAGTTCTTAAATCCCCTCCCCGTCAATATTAAAAAGTCAAGGTCCAAAAATAGATCCTATTGGATTCACCTTATTTGGATGGTAATGAAACAAAGTTGCATAATAAATGTTATATATATACACACACACACCTCCAACTCAAACCATGCCATACAAATATATTTAGTTTGAAAATAGTTGGCAAAAGTGCATAATATTTTCCAGTTGCAAAATACTCATTTGATTATGTTTTGCACAAAAATATTGATTATTTTACCCCGTTGTCTTGTAATAACTCAATATTTTGTTTTTTTTTTTTATCTTTTTCAATAATATAATTAATAATTCAAAACTTCACACATATATATTTATTTATAGGAATGTTCAAAACCAGTTGGGTTCTTTAAAAATAGGAATCGAAACCGAACCGAACCGGAACCAAAATTTCAGTTCTGGTTCCGATTCATACTATCATTTTTTTTAAAAAAAAACACCAAATATCAAAATATGATATAATTTTATATATGTTTCTATATTTAATTTGTGAAAAAATATATAATTCGTGAAAAGCTATTTAAAACTACCAAAAATTTAAGTAAAAAAGCAATCATAAAAATTTTGTGAATAGCTACCAAAAATATATATATAAATTTGTTAAATTATAAGTAACATTATATTGAATTACGAATTTTACTAAAACTTAGATCTCCTCCTCATTTCTTTCTCTCTATTTTTCCTCATTCTGTCTACAAACCAAAATATTAACTTATATAAAATTATATTATCTTTTGATATTTGGTATTTTTTACTTTTTAAAAAAAAAAATGATAGTACAAATCGAAACCGGAACCGAAATTTTGGTTTCGGTTCAGTTCGGTTCAGATTCCTATTTTTAAGGAACCGAACCAATTTTGAACACCCCTATAAATAAATATGTATGTAAAGTTTTGAATTATTAATTATATTATTGGAAAAGAAAAAAAAAGTAAACAAAATACTAAAAATGGGTTATTACAAGATAGGGGACAACATGATTAATATTTTTGTGTAAAACATAATCAAGAAGGGTGAGAAATATTTTACAACTTTTGAAAAACACAGGATAGTGCTTTGAGGCAAAAAATTACACAAAAATATTTTATAACTGAACCAAATCAAATGGGTATTATGCACTTTTGCCAAAATAGCTGTCGCAGTATTTCTCTCCATCTTAAAAGTAAACACTGTTAGACTTTAAAAGTAAAAAAGAAAAAGAAAAAATGCTGATAGTGTTCTCTAGATCAGTTGATCCAACGGTTGGGACTTAGTTAAAATAAAATAAAAGAAAAAATAAGTAAAACTAACAAATGAGAAATAATACTACGACTTAAAAAATATTCCATGCATCGCAAGCTACTTGATAATGTACTCCGGACGTTTTACCGTTCGATTTCATAAGTTGGCCCCACAGAATTGACGTATGGTGACGCCTAATCAAATAAATAGATTGGTGAAACCAGTTAATAATATAGCTCGGGGAAACACCGAAATGGACCTCAAAAACACACTAGTATAATATATATATGTATATGGCTATATGCATATAAATAATATATAAGAGATAGAATCTTCTTTTGAACCACTTCAGGTCAGAAGGGTCCATCTGTCAACAGAGGTGATATAACGGCCGTTATGCCTTTTCTCATACAAGTTACAACCATGTATAACGGTGCTTTCCCGTCAATGGACGTAACACGTGACTCAATACAACACACGCATTTCTCATACAGACATACATGTTGGCATGACTCATAAATCATCCATTCATGATCCACATGTATGTATCATATATAATATATGGTAATTTACTCTGACCTCCCCTGAGGTTTACCCTTATTACTGTTGGATGAATGTTTTTTAAAAATCACCCTCACACCCCTTCTTGGTAAAACTAAATAATATCTTCTTGTTATTTTACATTACTACCCTCATCATTATTAATAGGGTTAAGTGCATTAAACTCCCCTCTTCTTTCTTCTCTCTCTCAACTAACCCCCCTAAACTAAGCATTGCTCCCCTAAACTATTTAAATGTTGCATTTAACCCCATTCCGTTATAAACCATTAGTTAAATTATGATAATTTGCAGTCAGATCCTCTGAGGTTTCGGTCAATTGCACTCGCCCCCTGAGATTTCATTTTCCTTGCAATGACACCCCCTAAAGGGATGAAGAAGACCCCATGAAATGACTCTTGTGCCCTTGCTTTAGTGTAAAAGACATGTTGACTAAATTAATGGACCAAACAACCCTTGTGTCTTAAGCTCAATTTGAAAAAAAATTCAACTACTTTGAATATAATGATTTTTGAAATATTATCACATTTCTTTAAATTATTTTTTAAAAATGGTTATTTTTGTAATATAGGCCCCAAAAGTTATCATTTTTTTATTTTTCCCTAAAACTAATATTGTGACCTTTTACATTAAATAATAATAATACACTTTATTTATGATTATATTTTTTTTTTTTATTTTAGAAGGTGATACATGTATAAAATATTTGTGAGCTCATATAATTTAATTTATTTTGTAAATAAATAATATACAACTCCTACAATTTAAACAAGTAGTAATACATTTTAATTATAGTTTTTTTGTTGTATTATAAGAGGTGATAGATGTATAAAAATATTACAAATGACTTATAATTTATTATTCTTTGTGTAAAATTAATTTAAGCCCTTACACTGTAAAATAATAACAAACTTTATTTATTATAATTTTTTATATTTTTATAAAAATATGACAAATGGTTTATTATTTATTATTTTTTTTGTAAAGTTAATTTAAGCCCTTACATTTTAAATAATGTCAAACTTTACTTATTATAATTTTTTATATTGTAAAAAGTGATAATGAATCAAAATATTAGACAGTCCTTGTGTTTTTATTAGTAGTATATAGATAGATAGATAAATATACAGATTTCTATATTTTAAGATATATTAATTTTCCTTACCGAAATATATTTGTCTTATATCTTCACTTTATATCTTATGAAATATATATTAGAGTTACATTTCAGTTAATGTATATTAATTAATTAATTTTTTTATAAAAAAATATAAAAATATTTATAACCCATTGTCGTATATCTTTACTCTATATATTTTGAAATATTCATTAGAGTTACACTTCAAGTAATGCATATTAATTAATTAATATTATTTTTTAAAAGTATTTATATATTTCCAACCCCTTTTATTTTACTTTATATCATTTTGACATACTCCTTAAAGTTGCACTTCAACTAATACATATTAATTCATTAATTTTTATTTTAAAGAAAATATTTGGAAATATTCTTAACCCCTCACATTTTAGAATAGTTGATCTAGATATATATACATTATAGGGTTTTCATCTTGGGGTATGAAGGTAATTTCACCACCTACATATTTGTCTCATGAAATAAGGGAGATAACGCAAGGGCATTCCGGTCATTTCTCCCCTTTAGGGGGTGTCATTGCAAGAAAAATAAAATTTCAGGGGGCGAGTGCAATTAACCAAAACCTTATGGGATCTGAGTGCAAATTATCCTAATTTAACTAACGGTGTTATAACGGAATGGAGTGAATTGTAAAAGTTAGGATAGTTTAGGGAGTTTTGTGTAAAAAGTATAGTTCAGGGGGGTTCGTTGAGAGAGAAAATAGTTCAGGGGGTTTAATGCACTTTACCCTTATTAATATTTATTTTGAGATGATGGTGGTAGTGGAGGAGATTTGAAGGGCAATTCTGGTATTCTTAAAAAAATGGAGGATATCATAGAATAAATTGGGGTTGACTGTTATTTTTAACATACTTGGAGGAGGTTGGCCTTAATTTCTTTATGAACTTTCATTTGATGGTAATAAATCCAAATTTCAGGGGAGGTCAGAGTAATTTATCATATATATATATATATGTATATGTATGGCATGACATAATGAAGACATCAAAAATTTAGTAGGCCCAAAGCCGGTTGTATATATGTATATGTATGGCATGACATACTGAAGACAACAGAAATTTAGTAGCCCAAAGTCGTTTGGAAAATCCATAAGTATGTAGGCCCATGTAAATAAATGGTTACATGGCCCATATTTTCAAGCCCATGTGAAGTAATTAGGCCATCATTACCTTGGACAACAAGAAGTAACGACCCACTATCAAGAGATAATGGGTGGTTATTAGTCAAAGTGGGTCATAACCCCCATATAGTGGGAGCATAACCCTATTAAATAGGAAAAACATTATGAGGATGAGGGATATAAATTTGGCCATTGGTGCCTAAATAAAGGATCTATCTTTTTTATGTGAGTAAATTTTAACACTTACATTTGGCGCCGTTTGTGGGAAACGGTGTATTTTTCCACTTGCAACAGTTTCATTTTTAATTGGTAAAACATGGTGTCTACTCGATCAACAAACAATGAAGACAGGTTCGAAGAAGTCATAAGGAGGTTGGAAGTTGTAGAGCAGAGAAACGTCGCCCTTGAGCAACAGAATGTTGAGTTACTCCATCGAGTGGCTCAGGGTCCTTTTCCACTCCAAAATTCCAATCCGGCAGATGGCACAAGGAACGATGAGCCAGATCCCTCCAACTCCCATCATGGGCGAAACGTATCAGCCACCCAAAGGGACAAGGTGCCGAGGGAGGAGGAATAATCCTATCATCCCATAACAAGGGAAGTACTAGCAATACATGTCCCAACCCTAAACGACCTATACGAAATGGCTGCCAAAATCCAGAGAGATGTGATGAAGGATCTAAAATTACAGACCCCTGACGATCTGGCCATTCATGCAACAACAGATATGACCCAATCTCCATTTACAGAAGAAATTGAGGCAATAGAATTCCCGAAGAAGTTTGTACTACCAACTTTTACACTTTATGGTGGTACAAAGGACCCACTCGATCACATCTACCAGGTACATACCAAAATGACCGTTTACGGGAGAAACCAAGCACTTCTGTGCAAAGTCTTTTCAACCAGCTTGACAGAAGCACCACTTCTATGGTTCAGGAAGCAGTCCCCCGGGTCCATTAGTAGCTGGAGTGACCTCTGCAGGCGTTTCATCGGTCAGTACTTCAACAACCGAAGGCAAAGAAAGACGATATCAAGCCTTTTCACCATGACCCAAAAAAAGGGAGAGAGCCTCAAGAGCTTTTTATCCAGATTCAACGTGGAGATATCCTCAATTGATAACTGCGACCAATTGTCAGCAGTAGAAGCATTCCGTATAGCGGTCATTCCTGGCACAAAATTCCACTCCTCACTAGTAAAACAGCCCCTTGTCAACATCGGTGAGCTCAACTCTAGAGCACAAGGATATCTCAGGATAAAAGAAGAAGAAACAGTTAGGCAGAGAAGAGCCTCACTGGTAACGGTGGAGGCAAAGTCCAAAGAAAGGATGAGGGATTAGAGGCCTCAACGACTCGATCCATCCCGACAAACCTCATCATCCATAATTTCAGACAAGCGTCAACGGACGGAAGAAAGAACCACTCCACTCAAAACTAGCCTTGGAAAACTCTTCCAAGAAAACAAAAACAAAAGGATTTTCAGACCACCTCCGCCGATCAGACAACCGATGGAGTTGAGGGACATGACCAAGCACTGTGCCTTTCAGAGTGAGTTTGGCCATTATACAAATGACTACAGGAACCTTCGAAGACAAGTCGAAGCAATGATCGCCAAAGGGGAACTTACAGACTACATAACGAAGGATTAGCCAAAACCGGACAAGTCGCACAGGACACAGCCGAATAACTATACAACAGGACAACCAGTGAGGGTCATCCACATGGTCCAAGGAAGAGAAGAGGTATTGGAGGCCGAAGGAAGCAGAAGGTCAAAGTTAAGAAAAACACACAAACTCAGACGAATCGGCGAAGTTTGTCAGGCAACCCTCATCCAAGGAGAATCAAGAATTATGTTTTCAAAGGCCGATATGCAAAACATTCAGACACCCCATGAAGATCATCTGGTAATCACTCTTCTGGTAGCTAATTGTCTGATCAAACGTGTAATGATTAATCCAGGAAGCAGCACCAACATCATGACGAAGTGGGCTTTCGACAAAATCGGAATTGATGTATCGCAGTTATGTTCGGCTCGAACGCCTCTGGCCGATTTTGACAGACGACGCGTTGAGCCAATAGGGGTAGTCCATTTGTCTGTATCGGCTGCACGCTGAACCTTGAAAGAAGCCTTTGTTGTGGTAGACGTCAAGCCATCATACAATCTACTGATGGGACGGGGGTGGATCCACCGGATGCAAGGAGTTCCCTCAACACTCCATCAGGTTATACGATGTCTTGATTCGAATGGAGTGGATGTGACAGATATCCCTGGAGACCAGATAGCAGTAAAGGAGTGCTATTCAGTATCTCTAAAAAATCTGAATCCAAAGAACAAACAGGTCATGGGAGCGTCATATAAGACCCTATACAACGAGAAATAGCAATTACAGTCAGACCCTTCCCCTAAGGGTCAGGAGACTCAAGCAACCACGAAGCCCCCATAAGAGGTGAATGTTAGTCAGACATACCACACCAAAGTCACATTTATCGGCTCATACCTCCAGAAAGAAGAAAAGAACAAGCTGATCAACTTCATCCAGCTAAACTCAGATGTGTTCGCCTAGTCTTATCTTGATATGCCAGGCATAGATCCCTCGGTCGCTCAGCATAATCTAAACGTTGATCCAGAGGTCAGACCGGTGAGGCAGAAGCAGAGGAGGTTCGGGTTAAAAAGGAACCAAATCATATCCGAGGAGGTGGGAAAACTGCTAGAAACTGGATTCATAAGGGAAATGAAGTACCCATCATGGCTATCAAACGTGATGGTAGTCAGAAAGAAGAATGGGAAATAGAGGGTCTGCGTGGACTTCACCAATTTAAACAAGGCTTGCTCGAAGGACTGTTTTCCTCTGCCAAAAATTGATCAGATGATGGATGCCACATCAGGATATGACAAACTCTCATTTCTTGACGCATACTCCGGCTACAACCAAATCCCGATGAATCAGGCTGATGAGGAAAAAACATCTTTTATTACCGAGGAATGTACGTACTGCTACAGAGTAATGCCTTTTGGACTTAAAAATGCAGGTGCCACTTACCAGAGGCTTGTCAGAAGGATATTCAAAAGTCAGATGGGGACAACGGTTGAAGCCTACATAGATGACACAGTGGTAAAAAACAGAAGGAAAGACGACCATCTCAAGCACCTGGAAGAAGTATTCGATGCACTCCAAAAATACGGGATGAAACTCAACCCCGCTAAGTGCTCGTTTGGAGTCTCATCCGGACAGTTCCTCAGGCATATCGTCAATCGAACAGGAATTGAGGCCAGCCCATCACAAGTCAAGGCTCTGATAAGCTGCGAATAGCCAAAAATGAAAAAAGAAGTCCAGATTCTAACAGGAAGGGTAGCCGCACTGAGCAGGTTCGTATCCCGACTGATAGACCGATGCAAACCATTTTTTCAGGCAATTAGAGGCGGAAAGGGAAGCATATGGGGACCAGAACAAGCCGAGGCCCTTCAAAAATTAAAGTAGTATCTCTAGAATCCACCAATCCTCGCCTCACCAAATCCAGGAGATCCACTGCATCTGTACATTGTCGTATTAGCAGCCTCAACCAGCGCAACACTAGTAAAGGAAGACAAAAAGTGCCAGAAGCCAGTCTTCTTCAGCAGCAAGTCCCTGTCTGAGGCTGAAACCAGATACACTATGGCGGAGCGAGTCGTTCTTTTTCTAATCAATGCGAAGAGACGACTGAGGCACTATTTCGAAACCCATCCAATCGTGGTACCAACCACTATGCCTATAAGAGCCATCATCGCCAAACCTGATCTGACGAGAAGAATAACCAGATGGGCGTTAGAACTCGGAACATTCGACATCACATATGTGCCAAGAACAACCATTAAAGGTCAAGCCTTAGCTGATTTTCTCCTGGAAGCAGAACCAGAATCAATTCTACAGGATTCAGATGAACCCGAGTGGATGCTCTACGTAGACGGATCAGTTGGATCAGCAGGCTCAGGAATCGGGCTTGAAATTGTAACACCAGACGGAACCCGAATCCAGCAATCAATCTGTCTGGAGTTCTCTGCTACCAATAATGAAGCCGAATACGAGGCACTCCTAACTGGACTACGACTAGCTCAGAGCCCATGTATTAAAAGGCTCCGTATATTTAGTGACTCATAACTAGTGGTCAAGCAAGTTCAAGGCGAGTATGACGCAGGGGAAAAGCTGCAACCCTATAAGAGGCAGGCTCAGATGGAGTTGGATAGATTGGAGCGGTATACCCTCGGTCAGATCCCTAGGGAAAAAAATGAAAATGCAGATCGGTTGGCCAACATGGCGTCAATCAATGATCAAGATTTGACCAGAGTCGCCCCGATCGACTACCTTGACGTCCCGAGCATCCATCAGCCAGATGTCATGTGCGCAATACCTTAGGAGCCGAGTTGGATGGATCCCATAACAGAGTACCTCAAGAATGGTACCCTCCCTGACGATAAAGTAGAGGCTCAGAAAATTCGCATGAAATCAGCCAGATATGCCTTGTTACACGGCCAGCTTTATAAAAGATCTTTCGGGGGTCCATACATTCGATGCCTCACGCCTTCAGAGGCATCAGCTATAATGAAGGAAATCCATGAAGGATCATGCGAAATCACTCGGGGGGACGAGCGTTGGCCCACAAAGTCCTAAGCCAAGGATATTTTTGGCCTTATCTCTCCCAAGATACTGAAGCTTATGTTAGAAGATACAAGAAGTGTCAGTTCCATGGAGACTTCATCCATCCACCACTAGAACTGTTGAACCCCATTTTCAGCCCGCACCCATTTACGCAATGGGGGATCGATGCAGTTGGACCACTTCCCATGGCTCTCAGATCAGTAAATCAAGCACTGATAACAACTGATTATTTCACAAAATGGGTTGAGGCAGAATCCTACTCCACCATCACTCACAGGCATGTAATCAAGTTCATATGGACTAATATCATCTGTAGATTCGGAGTGCCAAGGGTGATAGTGATCGACAACGGAACGAATCTGGATAATCAGTGGACCAGACAGTTCTGTAATGAACATGGAATTCAGTTAATAACATCATCAGTCGCATACCCTCAAGGAAATGGCCAGGCCGAAAGATCCAACAGAACAATACTGAATAGCCTGAAGAAGAAGTTGGAAGACCATAAGGGAATATGGCCAGACAAACTTCCAGAGGTACTATGGTCTTACAGAACAACATCAAGAATCCCTACAGGAGAAACACCATTCTCGATGGCTTATGGGATAGAAGTAGTCATTCCAATAGAGCAAATAGTGCCAACAACCAGAATAGAGCTGTATCAGGAGGAACTGAACAACCAACATCTTGTTGATGGACTGGATCTGCTTGGAGAAAAACGAGATCAAGCCTCCATCAGGCTAGCAGCCTACCATCAAAGGGTCAGGAACACCTTCAATAAAAAAATTAGAAGACGAGAGTTCCAGGTAGGCGATATGGTATTAAAAAAGAAGTGGGAAGGGCCATACACAGTCACAGAGGTCATAGGACGTGGGGCTTATCGCCTCAGGAATAATGACGGCAATATGGAACCTAATTCACAGAATACCTCGCGAATGAAGAGGTACTATCCTTGACAAATTCATTTTGTTTTCAGAATAATTAAGCAGAGGTATCTGAGGTATCTGAGCCTAGCTTTACTTATATGTTTTTAAAATTTCCAAGTTTGTTATTCTGACTTAGTCAGATGTTGTTATCTGTGTAATTCCCTGGTTATAATAAGGGATGGTCATCCTTCTTGCAATCAAATAGCCTGATTCATAAACGTCAATAAAGTTGAAAATAATCCTAAGTGGTGAAGTCCCAGAGGCTCATTAGCCTGACTCACACTTTCAGAGGAATAAAATTGAAAGTATTCCTAAGTGATGAAGTCTCAGAGGCTCATTAGCCTGACTCACACTTTCAGAGGAATAAAGTTGAAAATAATCCTAAGTGATAAAGTCCCAGAGGCTCATTAGCATGACTCACACTTCCAGAGGAATAAATTTGAAAAGAATTTCTAAGTGAAGAAATGACAGAGGCTCTTAAGCCTGATTCACATTTCCAGAGGAATAAATTTCCTAAGTGATGAAATGACAGAAGCTCATAAGCCTGAGTCACACTCCCACAAGGTTAAAAAATATATTTGAAGCAGAGGCAAATTAACCCGATTCACAGTAATTAAATATTAAAGGACAAAAGCCAAATAAAAGTGCATGTCTGATGAACAGAATTGTTGTCTTGTATTACAAAAATTGTCCGAGGGACATAGTACAAAATGCAGCATTACAAACGAATATATATAAAACAAAGCCTAAGTGTGGCTTGGACCGCTAAAGTCCTTCCCTAAGGAATCTACATGCTCGGTCAGGGGAAAGAACTCTATAGAAGGGTTGAGGGGGTCGGCAGGAAGATACCCTTTGAGGAATTCCGTTAAAAGGTTTTGAGCATGACTAGGCTCAGGGCTGACATATGGTTTCCGTACCCCTAACACCTCATCTATGGCATCAGGGTCCTTGATCTTCCTCTTTGCTGGATCCTTCTCTCCAACAATGAAGCCCTTCCGCCAGAATTCACCAGCCACTATCATGTTCATCCTTGAGTAGTGCTGATGCATGTCAAGCCCTTCCTTCTTACACATCTCCAAGGCAGACTAGGAGATGACAAATTGGTGTTGAAGAGCCTCATGGTCAGATGCAAGCTTCTTCTTCTCACTGGACAGCTTAACATTCAGCTCTTTTGCCCGTGCGAGTTCGTCCTCCAGCTGAGCAACCCTGGAAGGAAGATCCCCCAGCTGAGCCCTCAGCTCTTTCTCCCTGTCAACCTTCTCGAATCTCGGCCAAGTCAGTCTTGAGGCGCTCGACTTCCTTAACATCTGCCTCGTGGAGAAGACACAGGGCATTCACGTTGAAGAGAGCCTAAAAGGAAATTTTGAAGGCAAAGTAGATCAACATTAAAAATAGAGCAAGGAGAAACATAAAATCAAACAGACACGTACCCCCATTATCAAGCCTGGAGTACGACCAACAATGATGTCAGGGTCGGCCTCTCTCTGCACTTCAAGCTCTTCAGGCGTCCAAAATTCCTTTACCCGAGCTATCATGGAAGCCATTGAAGTAAGGCTGGGAGCAGGTTGGTCAGAGGAAGTAGAGCTCTTGTCCTTGCCCTTATGTTTCCTTCTCTTGGAAGGTCTCTCCTCACCCACGGGTCTGGTTCGAGCAGAAAGGGTTGGAGTAATTCAGGTATGGTGGTCTGCACAAGTGCAGACCCGGAGGTATCACCCGCCACAGCAACGGTCATGGTCTGAAGTTCAGAACTCAGAGGCACTTGTTCTTGCCTTGTTGGTGGCGCAGTTATCTCCTCCACATCATCATCATCATCCTCGATTACAGGTATGATCGGATCCATCATGATCTTGAAGTTGGCTCCTAACCTTGATATACCCTGCAAATTGGCAGGAGTAAGCAGGTCAGCGCACGATTTACGGTCCAACCAGACCCTAGACTTCAGTAAAGAAAAACGGGCATCTACATCCTGGGCCACTATGTCAGTATCATCATAATCTAAAAACTTATATACAAAGTCCACTCTAAGCTGATCACACCCAGAGCAAAGGCACGACTCCTTATGAATGAAAGAAAATGGAAGAAGGGCCAGACGTTTAAAAACACTCGGGATCGGCCATTTTTTAGAATAGGGATAAAACCAAGCCCCCTTAACCAAAACCATCTTCTCCTTCCAATACTTCTCCATTTTTTCAGTCCCATGGCAGATCGCCCGACCCTTGAAGGGGTAAAAGTTGTACCTCCCCTCACAATCCTTCAAATCCACAATTTTATAACAGAGTAGCAAATCTGCCAAACCCAATGACAACTTTTTGTCTCTGTTTATCAAGATCAGCATTAATATTATCCGGATGAAGTTTGGGTTGACCTGCAAAGGGGCAATCCCTAAGGTAAAAAAAATGAAATGGAACAGAGGGTGAAGAGGGAACCGAAGCGTTTTTATTTGAAGGGCAGACAATAACACCTCATCCGGACCCACTCCATCTCCCATCCTAAAATTATAAGAAGGGTCATATTCCTTCAGGATCACCTCTTTAGGGATCTTACAATCCCTCCTCAGACTCTTGATGTTCACAGACTTCCTTTTTTGGGCTTCAAGAGGCTCAGCTATGAATGGAGCTGACTCAGTAGAAACTCCAATCGGAATGCCTTCAGGAGCAACTGCTCCTACAGGATTAATTGGAGCAGAAGCCCCTACGGGCAGAGTATCAAGTACATCTGCCTGATTATGCGTCCCAGAAGCAGAAACCCCTTCATGAGGGTCTAGCATTGAAATTGCTGAATTAACGGGGTTTGGGAGGCTGATTGTGTTCAGAGAGCAAGAAGGCGAATGTGAAGATGATAGATTCACGGAAAGAGGGCTCAGTACATTAGATCCTCCATATTCCCGAGGAATTTTTCCTTCGGTTGATCTTGAAGTATCATTGCCAGACATAGTGAAAAGAAAGTGACAACTTACACAAATTGTACCGGCGGGAAGGTATAAGAAGCTTTGGTGGCCAAAGTATGAACATCGGCGGAAGCTTGGACACTACTGCTTATAAATCCTACAAGAATTAAAGAAAATGAGAGTCAAAAACGAAACTAGAAAGGGGTTTATATACACTCAAGCATACCAACAGTCGCCATTAAATGGCTGAGGAGGCACACCGGTTCCCAATGCCTCAAATGCGGTGAAAGGGGAACAGGCAGCCGCCTCTCTGGATTCAGAAACCACATCTCTTCGCAATCATGGTGATGCCATCATCCTACAGCTGTAAAGCAATAATATCAGTGCAATTCGGGTCAAGCCCATGAGCTCATATGCCCACTCGAATAGGGCTAATGAAGACAACAGAAATTTAGTAGGCCCAAAGCCGTTTGGAAAATCCATAAGTATATAGGCCGATGTAAATAAATGGTTACATGGCCCATAATTTCAAGCCCATGTGAAATAAGTAGGCCATCATTACCTTGGACAACAAGAAGTAACGACCCACTATCAAGAGATAATGGGTGGTTATTAGTCAAAGTGGGTCATAACCCCCATATAGTGGGAGCATAACCCTATTAAATAGGAAAAACATTATGAGGATGGGGGATATAAATTTGGCCATTGGTGCCTAAATAAAGGATTTATCTTTTTTGATGTGAGTAAATTTTGACACTTACACATATATATATAATTGAGATATGACAAGGTGTCTTTATTTTGGTTAGGGTTTCTTGTAGCCCAGCTCTATCTGTATTCACTTACAGCAAGTTAGCAACTAAGGGCCCGTTTGATAACTTGGTTTTGGTCTTGGTCTTGGTCTTGGTCTTGTGATTTTGGTCTTGGTGGTCTTGTCTGGTCTTCGGTGGTTTTAGTTAAATCTAAAATCATGTTTGGTAAGGAGTTGGTTTTGGTCTTGGTATATAATTATATATATATACTAATATGTATTAAAAATATATAAATATGAAAAATATATATATATATATAATTGGAAAAATATATTAAAATGAATATATATATATATATAATTAAAAAATATTTAAAATTTCCAAAAATAATTGACATTTCTATTTTTTTTATTCCAAAATATATATATATATAATCGAAAAAATTATTTTAAAATGTGAAAATTATATATAAAATTCAAATAATATATATTAAATTCGAAAAAATATATATAATTCAAAAAAATATAAAATGGGGAAAAATATATAGATTTGAAAGAAATATATAAAATTCAAAATTCATATAAAATTATAAAATTTGAAAGAAATATTAAAAATTCAAAAATATTATATAAAAACCGGAAAATAATAAAAAAATAAAAAACTTACTATTTGAAAATAAAATATATTAAATTTGAAAATAAATAAAAAATGAAAAAATAATATATAAAATTTGAAAAAAATATTTCAGATAATAAAAATATATATAAAAAATTCGAGAAAACAAGATTTAAATTTCTATTTTTTTTAAATTCAAAAAAATATATATATAATTGATTCTTTTAGAAAATTATAAAAAATTTGCACTTTTTTTATATTTTTTTAAAAGTGCGAAATATTATATTTTTTCCAGAAAATTATAAAATTTTCGCACTTTCCAGAAAATTATATTTTCTAAAAGAATATTTCCATAAAATTATAAAATTTTCTCACTTTCCAAAAAATATAAAAAAGTGCGAAATATTTATAATTTTTTCCAAATATTTTTTCTCCAACTTAATTTTCCGAAAATATGGTTTTTCATAATATATTTTTTCAAAAAATATATATTTTAAGAAAATTATATTTTTGAAAAAAATATTTGCAGAAAATTATAAAATTTTCGCACTTTTTTTATATTTTTTTAAAAGTGCGAAATATTTATATTTTTTCTAGAAAATTATAAAATTTTCGCACTTTCCAGAAAATTATATTTTCTAAAAAAATATTTCCATAAAATTATAAAATCTTCTCACTTTCCAAAAAATATAAAAAAGTGCGAAATATTTATAATTTTTTCCAAATATTTTTTCTCCAACTTAATTTTCCGAAAATATGGTTTTTCATAATATATTTTTTCAAAAAATATATATTTTAAGAAAATTATATTTTGAAAAAAATATTTCCAGAAAATTATAAAATTTTCTCACTTTTTTTATATTTTTTTAAAAGTGCGAAATATTTATATTTTTTCCAGAAAATTATAAAAATTTTGCACTTTTTTTTATATTTTTGTACATATAAAACAATAATGTTTTAAAATTTTGAATAAGATTAATGGAAGGGTAATTTGGACATTTCACTATAATTTTGACCAAAGTCAAATGAATAGTAATTTTGTTTCTTTTTAATTATTGGAAATTTTAGAAATATGGAGGTTGGTTTAGGGGTTTGGTTTTAGATGGGTCTTGGGCTGGTTTTAAAAAACAAAAATCAAACATACCCAAACATGGTCTGGTCTTAAACCCTAAGACCAAAACCAAAACCAGACCCAAAATCATTTTCCCAAACAAGCCCTGAATAAACACTTGAATTACTTATATACCCTATATTCATATTCATACTACCCTAATTATTAATTAGATGCTAGATTATTTTAAAGCTTAAATAGAGTCTTAAAACAAACTTAGATAATATGAAACATGTCAACCAATATAGTAGGGCTATGGTTAGATGAAGGGCCCGTTTGGGAACTTGGTTTTGGTCTTGGTCTTGTGATTTTGGTCTTGGTGATCTTGTCTGGTCTTGGGTGATTTTAGGTAAATCTAAAATCTTGTTTGATCTTGGTAAGGAGTTGGTCTTGGTCCAAATATTATTATATATATATACTAATATGTATTAAAAATATATAAAGTTGAAAAATATATATATAAAATTGGAAAAAAATATTAAAATGAAAATATATATATATAATTAAAAATATATATAAAATTCCCGAAAACAATATTTAAATTTCTATTTCTTTAATTCAGAAAAATATATATATATAATTGAAAAAAATATTTTAAAATGTGAAAATTATATATAAAATTCAAATAATATATATTAAATTCAAAAAAATATATATAATTCAAAAATCATATAAAATTATAAAATTCCAAAATAATATATAAAATTTGAAAGAAATATTTAAAATAAGAAAAAAATATATAAAATTTGAAAAATATATATAAAATTCGAAAAAACAATATTTAAATTTCTATGAATTTTTATTAAATTCAAAAAATATATATTACAGAAAATAAAGAAATAAATTTAAAAAATACAGAAATAAATTTTAAAAATTAATATAAATTTCGGATATATCAATATGAAAAAAATAATAATTAAAATCAAAATAATATATATATAATTTAAACAAATAAATAAAATGAGAAATAACTTATATATATATATATATATATAATGAGAGAGAGAGAGAGAGAACTTGGGCCAAACATAATTTTGGTTTTCAAATTTGGAACCAAAACCAAGGCGTAAAACCCATTCCCAAACAGGGCGGAAGTATATATTTCATTGAATTTTAGCATTTGTATATCATTGATATCTATATTTTGCCTGTATATACAGACGTGCGTATATGCACATACACACAAATGCATACACATACAACAATTCCATGTTTTATGAATCAACATTATAACACTCAATAATTTTGAAAACCCCCAAAAATTAAATTCTTTTTGTTTTTGGGACAATCATTTTTGGTTTGCCTTTTAATTACGATGGGTCATTATTTACATTGATCACACACAAATATATGCATTTGTCTATAAACATATAACATTTTAATTATATATTCTATATGTTGATCAGCTCAAGGAAGCCATTGATCATGTTTCCCATGTCAAAGGTAAGGATAACGAAAGAGTAGTTTGATTATGATTTTGTGTACCTATAATTTGTTTGAATGAATGAATGGAATTGGAAGAGAATAAAAATATGAAGTATAGTAATTTTCATATTTGATTTTTTATAATAAAATAAAACTAAAAAAAAAGGACCTTAACATTTTAATGTAAGATATTTAAAAGCTATACAGGTCTCACTTTAGTGTTTAAGTCCTGTTTGACAGAGTTTTTACTTCTGACTTTATATAAAAGAAACAGAAGTCGTTTTGAGAAGTTAGTATCCTCTAATTTTTTCTTAATGTTTTTCCAAGATTCAGAAGTTCTTTTAAATTTTTTGTCAAACACTGTTCAAAATAACTTTTACTTCTAGAAAGTAAAAAATAGTTTATGAAAAGTCGATCCAAATATGACTTAAAACAAAAATATGAATTCTTACATTTTCAAACAAGAAAGTAATTATATATTTTTTTCCCAACATATATATATATATAGTTAATATTTTCTCTTTTGTAATTGATATTATCATTTCTTTTATTTTTTTTCTTTTATTTTTGAAATAATATATATTTTTGGTATACAAGGAGCCTCAATAGTTGAATTGATTTATTTCATTTAAAGACTTCGCTTAGAATAAAAAAAAGGGGGTCAAAATCACTTACCAAAAAAAATCAATACTCCCTCTATTCTAAATTATAAGTTTATTTTGAGAAATCTAACTTTTTAAGATGATGACTTTTGTTGTAGTGTTAGTGAATGAAATATTAATTTTATCTATGGTCTCATCATAGTGATGTTTTATAATTTTAATGGTTGAAAGTTAAATTGATAAATTAACTAAATAAATTTTTTGAAAATGAATATTTATTTTGTGACAAGAAAAAAAAATAGATACTTAATTTTGAGAGGAGGAAAGTATATCATATATACTTGTTGACATGGTCCACATCTGATTCGTAAAATATCTAAAAGTGGGACATGGTGGTACATTAGTTGGCATGTAGGAGCACCGATATTCTATTGTGAACTCTGTCTCTGTGTTTCATCATCTATATGTTGTGTATTGCAATTTAGTCACACAAGGGTAATTGCGATATTTCACACATTATCCAGCTCATAGTATATGTGGGTGATATTCATCATTGGAAATGATTTAGTCCCACTATAGCATCACCATCTATAGTACAGCAAAGTCATGCTTGATGCTACTATAGCTATATATACTGCCACGTTTCAATCGTGTGGTAGTTTTGTCATTCCACGACCACTTTGTCCTTTGTAAAAAATAAGGCAATTATCATAAAATTATTCAAAAAAACATTAAACTTGTTTGGTTGGGGTGTTTTTGTGTTTGCTTATGTGTTTTGTGTTTATAAACTTGTTTGGTTAGTGTTTTTGGGATATGTGTGTTTAAAAACACTTTTTTACTTTAGGCAAATTTTAGGCATATGAGAATAAACATGAATTTGGTGTTTATTAAGGTGTTTATCACTTACACTTTCTTCACTTTATAATATATTTTATTATTTATATTATTAAATTATTATTTATTAATTTATATATTAATTTATAAATATATTCTATTTATTTATTATTATTTCATTATTTAATTCATTTTATTTATAAATTATTTATTCATTTTTAATTATTTAAAAATATATTTTATTAATTTAATATTAATTTATTATTATTATACTCATTTTTTATTATTATTATGAAGTATTTATTTGTTATTATATTTACTTATTATTTATTATTATATTTATTTATTATTTTTTATTATATTAAATTTTTATTATTTATTTCATTTTGTTTATTATTTATTATTTTTATTATATGTTTAAATATGTTTTATGTAATTAATTATTTATTTTATTAATTTATTATTATTATTTATTATTTAGTCCATTTTTTATTATTATATTTATTTATTATTATTGTATTCATTTATTATTATTATTATATTATATTATATTCATTATTTATATTATTAAATTAGTGTTTATTAATTTACATATTAATTTATAAATATATTTATTTATTTATTTATTATTATTTCATTATTTATAAATTATTTATTCATTTTTAATTATTTAAAAATATATTTTATTAATTTAATATTAATTTATTATTATTATACTCATTTTTTATTATTATTATGAAGTATTTATTTGTTATTATATTTACTTATTATTTATTATTATATTTATTTATTATTTTTTATTATTATTTATTTCATTTTGTTTATTATTTGTTATTTTTATTATATTTTTAAATATGTTTTATGTAATTTATTATTATTATTTATTATTTAGTTCATTTTTTATTATTATATTTATTTATTATTATTGTATTCATTTATTATTATTATTATATTATATTTTATTTATTATTTATATTATTAATTTTTAATTTTTCAATTTCAACCCAAAAAATATCCCTACCAAACATACTTCTGTTTTCGGATGAATAAACAAAAAAACAAAAAACGTGTTTTTTGTTTATTTCAACACAAACACAAACACAGCTCTACCAAATAGGCCTTAAGGGACAAGGTTTTTTAAATTTTTAAGTGAGAATAATTTGGTAAGTTCACATAATTTTAAGGGTAATTTTGTGAACTTATAACGGACAGGGGTATTCGATCAAATTAAAAATCATAAGGGTTTTTTTTTAAACTATAGAAATTTTTTTGAACAATTTTGAAATTATAGGAGATTTTATGATAATTACCCGAAAAAAATATACTCACTCTGTCAAATATTATTTGTTCACTTTTTTAATTTTATTTGTCTTAAAATACTTGTTCAGTTTCGAATTACAATACAATATAGTCTTATACTTTCCCAAATTATTCTTCTTAATTAACTTCAAAAAATAATGAATCCCACTAAAAACTGCGACTATATTAAAATAATTAAAATTATATTGAAAAGTCAGGAACAACTAATTTGGGATGTAGGAGTATTTAATTTTGTGACATTAGCATCTCCTTACTCATAAATTATTGGATGATTTGATTATAGTAATATACATAAATAATTATGATGTTTCTATAAAAATGTTTCTTAGCTTGCTTTGTAATTCTTGAGAATTACGTTGTTTAAAATGGTCAAAAAAAATTAGGGCCAGTTAATACGTATTTTTAAAAATAATTTAATTATTGAAAATTAAAAACTAGAAAATTATACAAAAATTTTGTTTAGTTATTTTTTTAAAAAAAATTATTTCATAATTAAGAATGTCTATTTATATTCTTCGCCTTCACTTTTTCTAACAACATGAGTGGTGGTTCAAAATATATTACTGAATTCAACTGTTACACAAGAAGAGTTCGTAAATATACTTCTACTCATAAAGAAGGTTTTTTGATAATATTAATTTTTTTAAATTTTAATTATATATATATATGACAAATGTGTTATAAGTATTCCAAATTCATACAATCTGCGAGTTCGTCATAAGGCTTATGAAGATAACAAGTTTTCTATGTACCAAGGCTTTTAAATCGGTTATCAATTTTTAATCTTATAAATTTTGATCATAAATGTTCCTTCAAAGAATTTTTATTTTATTTTATTACTATTTTTTTTTTATAGACACACCCATTTTATTTTTAAAAAAACTTGAATTCCTCACATTCTCTATTGGAAGGTGAAATTATACCCAAACTTGAATTCCTCACATTCTCTATTGGAAGGTGAAATTATACCCTTGGGCCAAATGACCCATGCTAAATTAGGGAAGTGATTGAATCCATGAAAATTTACTTCAAAACACAATAATGGAAGGTAGTTAGATGAAGGGTGTCCTAATTTTTAAGAGTAATTTATAATATGTATATAAGTACATATATAATTTTATAGTCTAATTCAATCATAATATACCACTAAAATTATGGATTGGAGAATGATGTTATAATGCATGTCAAAGGGCTACCAGTGACTGCTCATATAAAAATATTTGATGTGGCATCTTTTAAATGGTTATATGTTTAATCTTATAAATTAGTGTTATTTTATATAACACCGTTATGATAACATAGCAAATTAAATTTGTTCCCTTACCTACTTATATTAAATTTAATAAACAAGGCTGTTTGTTTGTCACCGAGTGTTATTGATCTGTTCGAATTTTATTTAAATATTTAATCTTATAAATTTGTGTTATTTGATAACATACCAAATTAAACTTGTTCCCTTACCTACTTATATTAAATTTAATAAACAAGGCTGTTTGTTTGTCACCGAATGTTATTGATCTGTTCGAATTTTATTTAAATTAATTCATACCAATTCCTCCATAATTGTCCAACAGATGCTGCCCAAAGTATATAGCAAACGGTATGTTCACTAATACCAATTTTTTTTACATTTATTGCTTAGTTTATTTTCTTTCCAAATTGCAGATAGATAAGATAAAATTACAATCCTCGTCTACCAGGTTTTTAAAATAATTTGTAGTTACTAAATATGATTTTTGTTTTTATTCTTTATTAATAAATAAAAAACATGATATCAATTTTAGAGAAAGTGAAAATAGGAAAATAAAAATTATTAGTGCACACACCCGAATTTGAATTTTACTTTGTTAAAAGAAAATAATAACAAAAAAGATAATTTACACAAAACCCCCTGAGGTTTCAGGATTTAATCACCAAATCTCACGTCGTTCGCCAAACCCCCTGATATTTTACATTTTAATCAAATTCCCCCCTCCAACTAATTTTCATGTCAAAATGATTTAAATGCCCTCACATAAATTACAGTTTCACCCCTTTTGTCTGGACATATTACACTTTCCCCATTTATAAAAAATATATATATATAAATTGAAATATATATTTAAATTCAAAATATATATATATATATATATATATATAATTCATAAACAATATATTAAAATTTGAAATATATATATATAATTCAAAAAAATATAAATTTTGAAATATATATATAAAATCCAAAACAAATATATAAAATTTGAAAAAAATATATATAAAATTCTAAAACTATATATATAAAATTCAAAAAAATATATTCAATTTCGAAAATATAAATAAATTTAATATATATATATATAATTCAAAAAATATATATAAAATTTGAAATATATATATATTTCAAAAAATGAATTTTATTTTTTTATGTCACCACGCGAGTGGCACGTAACAGGGTGTATGGTTTGGACCAGACATGTGAGGTTGAATGGGGACCCATGCCATGTTGTGTACTTAAATCTTTATTTTTGATTGTATTGTTTTAAATGGACAAAAAATTAAAGAAAAAATAGGTAAATGTGCGAAAGTTGGACAAGAAGAAGTGGTATAAGGTAAGATGATGAGTTGATTGCTTGTCTCTTCTTGGATACTAGCATCATCATTTTATTTTTCTTTTCTTTCTATTTTTTATGAGGGTAAATTTATATATTTTTTTCGAAATCTATATATATTTCAAATTATATATATATTTTTGAATTTTATATATTTTTTCAAAATTTAATATATATTTTTTTGAAATTTAATATATTATTTATGAATTTTATATATATATATTTTGAATTTTATATATTTGTTTCGAATTATATATAAATTTTTTTTAATTTATATATATATTCAAAATTTTATATATTTTTTCTAATTTTATATATTTTTTTCGAATTTTATATATTTGTTTTGAATTATATATATATATTTAAAATTTTATATTTTTTTTCAAATTTTATATATATTTTTTAAATTTAATATATAGTTTACGAATTATATATATTTCAAAATTTATATATTTGTTTCAAATTATATATATATTACAAATTTTAAATATTTTTTTCTAAGTTTTTATATATTTTTTTATAGAAGGGGAAAAGTGTAATTATCCAAACAAGAGAGATGAAACTGTAATTTATGTGAGGGGCATTTAAATCATTTTGACATAAAAATTGGCTTGAGGGGGGTATTTGATTAAAATCTGAAATGTCAAAAAAATTGGCGAACGACAGGAAATTTGGTGATTAAATCCTGAAACCTCAAGAATTTTTGTGTAAATTACCCTAACAAAAAATGCATTCATGACATATTTATAACTTATTCAACAAAAATACACTATTAAATTGAAGCAAATAAAATACACAATTTAGTAAGGACTAGTTTCAAGTTTCAACTATTTCTAAACATTATTGTCATGTAACCTTATATAATAGGGTTATCTTCATTTACACCCCATGAGGTTTGCTTTTACTTCAATCGTACCCCCTCAGGTTTGCAAATCTTCAATCACACCCTCTTATGGTGTGAAATGTCTAAAATACCCTTATACCAAACACCCCTTAAATCAATTTAATCTCTAAACTAATTTAACCCCTAAACCAAACACCCCCTTAGAATCAATCTAACCCTCAAACCAAACACCCCAACCCCAACCCCAACCCTAACCCTAACCCCAACCACCACCACCACCATCTGCCGCCACTACCACCACCACCATCACTATCTGTCGCCACCACTACCATCATTACCGCGAGCAACCCTTAAATCAATTTACTATCACCGCCATTTTCGAAAATTGGTCGAAAATAAGGGGGAGGGGGGCTGCGGCGGGGGAGGCGGTGGAAGGGGGGCTACAACGGCGGGGGAGGCGGTGGTGTAGATCTATATATATATATGTGTGTGTGTGTGTGCGCTCTGTGTGTGTAGGTGTCCACCGCCATTTTCGAAAATAGGGGGGTGGTAGGAGGGGGGTTGCGGCGACGGCGGTGTAGATCTATATATATATATATGTGTGTGTGTGTATATGTGTGTGTGTGTTGTGTGTGTGTGAGAGAGAGAGAGAGATTTGTGAATAAATGTTTATTAAATTTTCTTTATTTAATAAATGTGTTTGTAATTAAATATTTGTTTGTGAATATTTGGGGTTGGTGTTGGGGGTTTTAAATTTTATATACTTTTTTTAATTTTATATTTATTTTCGAATTTAGTATTTTTTTAAAAAAAATTAATATATATATTTTTGAATTTTATATTTATTTTCAAATTTTATAATTTTTTTCGAAATTTAATATATATATTTTTGAATTTTATATGTTTTTTTTTAATTTTATATATTTGTTTCAAATTGTTTTATATTGTTTTTGAATTTTATATTTAGTTTCGAAATTTAATATATATTATTTGAATTTTATATGATTTTTTTTAATTTTATATATTTGTCTTGAATTTAATATGTTTTTTTTAAAAAACAATTTCGAAATTTATATATATATTTTATTTTATATATATTTTCAATTTTATAATTTGTTTCGAAATTTATTATATTTTTTTGATTTTTTTTGAATTTTATATATTTGTTTCAAAGTTTTTATGTTTTTTGCGATTTTTATATTTATTTTCGAAATTTAATATGTTTTTTTTAAAAAAAAAAATTTCGAAATTTATATATTTTTTAATTTTATATTTATTTTCGAATTTATAATATTTTTCAAATTTTAATATATATTTTTTTGAATTTTATATATATTTTGAAATTTTAATATAAATGAAATTATTAAATGATGGGAGGGGGTCTAATTGATAAAAATATTGTCCTTGTTTACAAACAGAATAAGGATAAGACATTGAGGGTAGTTTAGGAATTTTAAAAAAAATCAGGATGATGTCATCGTTCAGGGGGTCTAAGTGATGAGAATATTGAACAGTAGGGGGTGTAATTGAAGATATTCAAACCTAAGGGGGTGCGATTGAAATAAAAGCAAATCTCAGGGGTGTAAATAAAGTTAACCCTATATAATATAAGATAAATTACACTTTCACCCATTGAGATATAATTTATTACAATTTCACTCACTATCTTTTGGATAATTACAGTTTCACCCCCTCTAGGTCATCAAAGCTCAATTCCAATGATTGAAAAAGTGAAATAACATATATACCCCTAAATAATTCTCAATTATGATGTAAAAATTTGAGTTTTTTGTCTGATTTGTCCGTAATTGTCCAATCAGTATGTCCAAATTAGGGACAAAATGAAGCAATAATGTAGTAGATTAGAACAAAAATATTCATAAAAATAAATCTAGAGTATTTTAGACATTTCACCTAGTTTTGACCGGATTTGATCACGTTGGAATTTCATCCCAGGGAAGAATTTGTTACAACTTCCAAACTTGATGGGGTGGAACTATAATTATCCAAAGAATAAAAAGTGAAATTGTAATAAATCATATCTCAAGAAATGAAAGTGTAATTTATCCTATAATATATACTCTACTCCTAGGAGCTCGATACCATATTGGGAAATATATATATCTGTATATGTATCTATATATATATCAAGGTTGTTAGGATCGCGATCCTAGGTAGAATCTTTAAAGGGTATGTAGGATCAGTATCGTAGAATCGTAAGTAAGATCGTAAGATTCTACCATATTGTTATAAAAAAAGGTTCAAATTAATTTTTTAATCAATTGTATTTCTATAATAAAATAAAATATACTTAAAACATCAAATATAATAAAAAATATAATCCTAAAGTCGATTTTAAAAATATTACAAATACTATATACATACGGTCTTAATTACATTCTCTTATTAATCTTAAAAGTATTAATTAATGTCTACAAATAATCAAGATAATATGAATTACAACTTTTAAAATAAATTTAATGAAACATTACACAAATAATATATAAGCTTAAATTTTCTATTGCATTATTATTTTTAAATATATTTTGTGTATTATTACATAATTAATATAAAGGCTTAGATTTTTATTTTTTTTGCATGAAAGAATTATTGATAAACTTTAATTATTATTATTATTTTTTAATAATTTTAAACATAATAACTAATTATATAAGAATAATTAAATCCCATTTTTTTCTTTTTAGTAATTACATAAGTTTGGTATATCGTATAATATTACTATAGTTTAGTATATGTAGGGCTGCAAACGAGCCGAGCCGAGCCGAGTTTTGGAATGTTCAAGCTCGGTTCATTTACTAAATGAGCCTAGAAAATGTGTTCAAGTTAGGCTCATTTGCTTAACGAACGAGCCCGAGCCGAACGCCAGATTTAACGAGTTGAGCCCAAGCTTGCTCACGAACGACTCGTTTCAGTGTAACATATATTACTCTTCCTAATAGCTGTCTGAATTGAGTTGTTGCATGTCTGTTTTAACATATCTCCACAAGTATAATTTTTTATGAGTTAATTTTATGTAATGGCCGCCTAATTTCTATAATCTTTTCACAATAATCTTCATAATTTGTTCAATTTGAACACTTTCTTTTATCAAATATGATATAATTTTACTATTTAACTTAAACGAGCCTGTTCACGAGCTTAGTAATGTTCAAACTCGGCTCGTTTACTAAACGAGCCTAAAAATTGTGTTCAAGCTCGGTTTGTTTACTAAACGAACGAGCACGAGCCGAGCTCTTAACGAGCCGAACCCGAGCTTGCTCACGAACGGCTCGGTTCATTTGCAGCCCTAAGTATATGTCTTTTGAAATATCAATTAGAGTTACACTTTTATAACTAAGTAAGTATAGATATAAATTAGAGATAATAAATAATAAATATATACAAAAAGTATAGATTAGTATAAATAAAAAATAAGTTAAGACCAATTATTAATTTTTATTAGATAACGGGTATAGTTAAAACCAGTAACTATGGATAGATATATACATTTAATGGGAAAATTAAAAGAGTTTTGCAATTTAATATAAAAATAAATGTTAAATAATAAATAATTCAACACTTTTTATTCTAAAATAATTAAATAATGTATAGAAATATTCTAAGGACCTTGTACTTTATAATAGTATAGATAAATATAAAAATAGATTGGGTTGAATTTGGATTTTAAATGCATTTTTTTTGCTTCTCTTTCAAAAAATTTGGTTCTTTTATATGGGTAGCCCAACCAAAAATTAATTTTTCCACCTAAAAAATCTTAAATTGCATGCAAATAGTAGGATCGTTTTTTCATTGGGATTGTTTTTTGTGGTAGGATCATAGAATTGGAAGATTTTATCCCATAAGATCGCGATTCTACACCATGAGCAATTTTTATAAGATCAAAATTATTTTGGATGGTAAAATCATAAAATCGTAAAATCCTACCCATAGGATCGCGATCCTAACACCATATATATTAGACTGTGTATCAGTGTATATATACCCATGTATGTATTACTGGCTTACAGCCTTACAGGCGCCTTAAGATGGTGTGACCGTGTGAGTGACACACGGGAACGCCCTACGTCTCTAGAATTTACTCCAATTTTACACCAAATTATGGTATTTCCGTAAATAAACGTAAATCAAGTGGCACATGTTGTCATCTACAAACAATGACTCGACACGGTGGACGGTGAGATGATGACAGCCATACACCACATGATGATATACATAGCATGGTGATGTATCATTCATACATACATACATACATACATACCCTAGAGAGAAAGAAGCGGATTTGACTTCATTTTTAGAGAAGAAAGGTAAAGAAGGAATTAAGAAAATTCAATCCAATCTAATTCAGTTTTGACGTCCGCTAGGAAAAACACACTCTCTCTCTACTTTCTCTCTCTAGGATACAGCCAGGAACAGAAATCTCTCTTTATATCTACACATATAAACACACACATATATATATATATATATCTATCCATCTATCTATATATGTACACACTCATGAGATTGATAGATGATAGATGGAAGAGGACTTTGAAAGAAGATTAATACACCAAGACAATAGCTTGTATATATAGAAGTTACATATATATTTATATACACACACATGAGGAGTTGAAGAAGAGGAGTATTAGTTTGATTGACAGTGAACACTGTGTGTACTTCCCCAATATTCAGAATTTCCAGTATATTACTGGAATTTTTACTCTGGTAAGTTCTCTCCAGCTTCAGTTTTTACTTTAAAACCCTAGAAATTTCACTCATTTAAGCTATAGATCGTCAATTATGGGCCCTATTGTACGATTTAGGGTTCGATCGACTGTTTTTTCTTTCAATTTTTGTGTATATTTTCATTTCATCTCATTAATTTACCATTTTGTACTCACACACATTTGAGCTTTGTTATATCTATCTATCTATATATGTGTGTATATATTAGTGTGTTTAAATTGCGATTAAGGATGGTTATTGTATAGTTCTGTTGGGATATTCAAAAATTGAGAAGCTGCCTTTGAGGGTCAAGTCTGATTCCATTTATTTTTTAGTGTTTAATTTGTTGGTATTTTGTAGAATGAATTTAAAGCCTAATTTGACAAATTATAAAGAGATTCACGAGAAAAAGTGGCTGAAATTGTTATTTTGGCAGAGGTAAGGCAATACTAGGATGTGCCGGGCCAAAGATTGTGCCTTGTTTTCGGTTTCCTTTGGTAACCCACTTTTCTTCGATAAGACTCAGCACCATACGCTCAGACACAAAGATTTTCCATTTCTGGTGGTGCACAATAAGGACTGCAGAATGTGTACCAGTCTCTGCGAGTGTGAACTGTTTGCCAGATTTTCTGATTTGCTGATTTTGTAAATTAGTGTTCTTGAATCTTGAGTGTTGGCTTCATGTCGTTTTAGTTAGTGTTTGTAGTTGAATAAGTGTTTGTAGATTGTAATTTTAGGAAGATGGTACCATCCGGGCCTCCAACCCCAATTGGTGGTGCCCAGCCTGTTATGCCTTCGCTAATGCGATCAAATTCTGGTTTATTGGGTGGTCAAGGAGGTCCGGGGTCTTCGCAGACCACTTTCCCATCTCTTGTATCACCCCGTACACAGTTTAATAATGTGAATATGCTTGGAAATGTGCCCAATGTTTCATCACTCCTCCATCAACCTTTTGGGAATGGGGGACCAAATTCTGGACTTTCTGGTCCTGGGAGCACTCAGCGGGGAATGATGGATTCCGGGGCTGAGTCCGATCCTCTCTCAGGTGTTGGAAATGGAATGGGATTTGCTACCCCTTCCTCATCATTCCTACCATCGAATATGTCGAATTCTGTTTCATCAGGTCAAGTTCATGGCCAACAATTTTCAAATCCTTCTAGCAACCACATGTTGTCCGATCAACAGCAGTCCCAACAACTTGAACCTCCAAACTTCCAACAGAATCAGCAGCATTCACAACAATTTTCTGCACCTAACAACAGCCATCAGCAGCAATATCAATCGATTCGGGGTGGATTAGGTGGTGTCGGAACCGTCAAGCTGGAGCCACAGCTGACAAATGATCTCCATGGTCAGTCACTGCAGCAGTTGCAGTCTTTGAGAAATCTTGGTCCTGTGAAATTGGAACCTCAACAAATCCAGGCTATGAGGAACCTGGGGCCTGTCAAAATGGAACCCCAACATTCAGATCAGTCATTGTTTGTGCATCAACAACAACAGCAGCAGCAGCAACAACAGCAACAGCAACAACAACAACAGCTTCTCCAGATGTCCAGACAATCACCTCAGGCAGCTGCAGTGTTGCATCATCAGAGACTCTTGCAGCAGCAGCAGCAGCAGCAACAACTCTTGAAGGCTATTTCTCAACAACGGTCCCCGCTACAATCTCAGCTTCAACAACAGAACGTGCCTTTGAGGTCTCCTGTAAAACCAGTATACGAACCGGGGATGTGTGCCCGACGGCTGACACATTATATGTATCAGCAACAACACAGACCCGAGGTAAGATTTCTTTACTGAAATGAATTTCTTACTAAGACAGATACTTATAGATTATTTTTTTAAGCCTAATTTTTATCCAGGATAACAATATTGAGTTTTGGAGAAAATTTGTTGCCGAGTACTTTGCTCCCAATGCGAAGAAGAAGTGGTGTGTTTCTATGTATGGAAGTGGCCGCCAAACTACTGGAGTTTTCCCTCAGGTCTGCTCTGGAGAAAAACTAGTGAAATTTTACATTGTAGGATTTCAAATTCTGTTAACTTCTGTTATTTCGAATTATATTAGTTGAAAAAGGGTTTGAGGAGTTGAGTTTGTTACTTTAATAGCACAAGAAGCACATATTTTAGGGACCATACATATAATTTGTTTGCCGAATGTTGAGTTGATACTACTACTGAAGTTCCTCGTCTCGCAGATGTCTTCATATATTTGGTTCTGATATGTTTTTGGACAGATTTTTTCTTGCCAATGATTGTTGAGCAGTGATATTAATTATCTAAACCCTTGATTGCAATTGTGCAGGATGTGTGGCACTGTGAAATATGCAACCGCAAACCAGGCCGTGGCTTCGGTATGTTTTGGGTTTGTTTAAAAACTGTCGTCATTTATGTAATATAAAATTGGTTTGGATTCTTTAGTAGCATCTGAAATCTGTAAAATATGTTTTCAGAGGCAACTGTTGAAGTTCTGCCCAGGCTTTTCAAAATTAAGTATGAAAGTGGTACTTTGGAGGAACTTCTTTATGTTGACATGCCCCGGGAATATCAGAATTCATCTGGTCAAATAGTCCTTGATTATGCTAAAGCTATACAGGAAAGTGTTTTTGAGCAACTTCGTGTTGTTCGTGATGGTCAACTGAGGATAGTTTTCTCCCCAGACCTAAAGGTTAGTAGGTTACAAATGGATGAATTTGTAATTTTTCCAAAAACTTTAACCTTTTAGGGGCAGTTTTACTTACTTGTTTCTTTTCCTTCTCTAATTCCTCGATAGATATGCTCTTGGGAATTTTGTGCCCGGCGACATGAAGAGCTTATCCCTCGAAGATTGTTGGTACCCCAGGTTATTAATTTCACTTCTATAAAAAGGGAACTTTCTATGTTGTTGCTGATTTCACAATTACATATAACAATTAGTTTGTTTGTTGACATTCTTCTTCATTACGATCAACAATTTAAGTGTGTGTTTGTATATATATTAACAATTCCTTTGAGAAGCTGCAAGAGGTGGGGTCTTTAGATATAATATTATTTAGTACTGGTCTTTCATGCTTGTATTTTTGGCTTGACATTCTTTTTTCGTCATCTTACTTTAGGAAGTCAAGGAAAATCTTATCTATTTTGGAGCTTCTTCCTTGATCCATATGATAATATAGTCAAGTATAAAGGAGATATTACCTAGTTATACACAATTTTAAGGAGAATGATTAGTATGATTAATTTTTCCTGCATAATTGACTCACCCGTTCCTCGTAATTACCCTTCTTATTATGTACTTACCCAGCTGAAAATTTGTAACATTGAAATGTAATGTTTGACTTTCTTGTTCTTGTTCTGCACTCTCTCACGTTTACTCTCTCTATATATGTAACAGATAGAAGTGAGTTGCATCCCTCAGTTGGGTCGATGTGTGTGACCCATTGACTTTAATGCAGTGCGTCTGATAGTGGATTCAGTTTTATTAGTTTTTTACCAGATTGTAGCTACAAGCAGCCATACAGCCTGCTGATCTGAGTCGTTTCGGTTCTCTTTTTCCCTTTGGTTACCACATTTTCAGGGATTATCGTGAGCCTCGCTTAGCATGTAATTCGTAATTGTTAAGTGCCGTTCTTGAGTGACAGGAGTTTTATGGTTCTCCTGGATTTTATGTAGCTTATGATAGAATGTGTTATTGTCAGTTGTATAGTTCATTTTCTTACTGTTGTTGGGTTATCTCTGCAGGTTAGTCAACTTGGGGCTGCCGCTCAAAAGTACCAGGCTGCCACTCAGAATGTATCATCCAATGTAACTGTTCCAGAGCTACAAAATAATTGTAACATGTGAGTACTATCTTTACATGAGCTACACATTTTTGGATGCGTGTATCCCTTTTATTTTCTGAGTTGGAGTTGGGCTGTTCAATCAGTTCCTTCACGTGCTGTTCTGGTCGTTATGAATTCTGAATAAGAAAAGTTCTGAACATAATTTTCTGGTCTTCACTAGAGTATCTATTTTAGTTTCTGCACCCTTATGGTGTACACTCATTAGTGTTGAATGTTGCTGCATAAACTTGGCGACATTTTCATTCTCTTGGTCGTTGTCGCTCTGCCAAAATAGCCTTTGTTTTTTTTGCATTATTAGTGCATGCACTTATTACATCAAATTCACTGAGTTTGGTTATTCAGTCAAATGTCCCTCTTGGATCCAGTAAAGCTTTATTGTTGTTTCATTTGAAATTTGCCGAGCATCTACCGTGAAAATAAAAATTCTGAGTGTTTGTTAACCATTGTTACTAAGTTCACTTTGCAAATGGTTCATCTTTTTTGTTGATATTTGTATCTTTTTATTTTTATCTCAATTTGTTTGATCTATGAGGTGGCCAGAAAGAACTTTGGAGTAACAAGTTACTAATGTTATCAATTCTTAAAATAATCCTCTTTCCCTCTTTCTTGTGGAGGTCACATCCTCTCGTACATCTTTTCATCCCTCTTTTTCCTGTCTGGAGAAAGTTCTGATCCAGGTGTTAGGTGTTCTCTAGATATAGGGATGGAGCTATCAAGTTATCCTTGGTGGGCTGGCCTGCATGTGATCAATAGCTCTATAGTTGTGACTTGTGGACAAGCTGTCTCATCGCAGGGGGCGTCATCTAATATGCCGAATAAATGCAAAATTCAAATTATTTTGATGTTTTGAATGAAGTTTGAATTGCTTGTCCAATGCTGTGTCAGAAAAGGGAAAGCAATGTTGCATATGAATAAGAGAACAAGCTGTAATAGCAGCGGACATTTGAACAGCCGATATCCTAGGAGGATTCCACTATTCAGTATGAAGGAAGATGAGACCATTACTCACATTTTGACTAGATTCACTGACATCAACCTAGTAGTAAGCGATCCGCCAAAAGCAACCAAGATTCCCTCTGCCACCCCTAGCGGTGGAACCACTGTTCAGCCTAGCCCTAACCTCAGCTAACTCACTCCTTAGACTATCGACAACGGTTTAATGAAGTTTGAATTGCTTGTCCAAAGCTGTGACAGAAAAGGGAAAACAATGTTATTGCGTGCTCAGTTGTATTTAGGAGATGGGAAAGTAAAATAATGCAATTGAGGAGTGGTTGATCAGTGCTGCTGTTATTCTTCCAAAAGTTGAAAAAATGGAGAGAGAGAATGAGATGGTCCACACTTTTACTTGTCAAACTAAGATAACATTCCATGTCTGTTAGCTAAATACAGAATTAAATTCATATATTGAAAGAAATTAAAGAAGATTCTTAAAGTTATGGTTGGTTCTTACCACATTAACATCCTCTAAAGATGGGAAAACATATCCCCTTAGTTGTAAGGGTGTACTGTACCTTCACATTAATAAACCACTTGGAAAGTAAGTTTTTGGGAGAGGCCTGTGGCTGCTCGTAGTCTCTTATTCTCCACCCATGCCTGGTATGCATAGATGTTGGTTGTTGCATCACACTATAGGAGGGGTGATTTGCATATTTACTTCATTTATCTCGTCTTATGTGTAATTCTTTCATATTAATGATTGATTTTACTTCAGGTTTGTTGCGTCAGCTCGTCAGTTGGCAAAAGCGTTGGAAGTGCCATTAGTTAATGATTTAGGATATACAAAGAGATATGTACGCTGCCTTCAGGTAATTCACTTTAGTATCTGGTCCCAAGTTTGGTCCTTAATATTACAAGTTAAGTAAGGCGGATGCCTTTCTGAATTTTGTGGTTAAACTTGCACACTGAGGATCGCATAGTATATTTGAGGATGTGTAGTTTTTAAACAACAATTTTATTTTATATGTTGAAATTTTAATTTAATAAATGATTTGGAGACATTGCCATAAACTCATGTTTAGTGATTTTAAGCTGAATATTTTCCCCCCTTTTCACTATTATTCGATCTCATCATCATATAATTCTTTTCGCTTTGCAATCTCTTCCTGAATTGGATGATTGTGATCAAGTATGTTGTGGCTGCCAAGCTGTATCTGCTGCATTATTGTTGTGAAGCTCCATATTTTCCTGTACCTTCCTTGTAAAGTTGGCTCATTCTCCCCCGTATTAGTTTTAGGTATGGTACACTTTTTCGTTCCTAGGAGAACCTGCTTCAGTTTTGTAATCTTGAACTCTGCTGGGGAATGGTATTCTCAACCGAGTAAATTTCCCCCCAAGGATGTAGTCATGCTAATGGTTGGTTGGGGAGGTGTTTTTAGAGATAGACAACATATATTGCAGTTTGCCTGCAGGGTTCTTCAGTACATTAAGCTGTGATGAATTATTCTTTTCTTTCTACCCTACTCAGATAGCTTTCTTTTTTACCTAGCATTAGATGTTGAAAGATGTTCTACAGTAGGTTATTTAAGATTCTGCTTGCCGGTCGGAACCACTGTTTCATTCTGAGCACGAAAATTGATAAACATGCATAATTTGATGTGGTGCTTGAGGCGACGGGATATGTTCTTGCGTTCTATGTTAGAGTATCTATAGGTGGGTTTCAAACAGGTTGATTTTCTTCTCTCCCAGTTAACAATGTTAAACTCAATTCAGGCCTCTCCAGATGACTGGCATGGTCGGTTGTGGTGGTTATTAAGAAATCAGTTGGGGTTCTGGAACTTAATTTAATATGGTGGCATCATTATGAAACACTCATTCTGTTATACACAAAACATTTGAAGTTCCATCTTTCATAGAATTATTACTGCACACATCATTTGTCAGCCTTGGTAATTCATTGAGAGGATATGCTCTTTGTTATCATTATTTCTATGATATAGAACTAATAATAAAAGAGTTTGGTTGTTGACTGAGTAGAAGAAACAATGTTGTTGAATGGTTTGACCCATGATTATATGTTTAATTTCATTTTGGAGCAAGGGGGAGTTTGATTAATAATTTCACTTTGGAGCAAGGGGGAGTTTGATTAATGTGTTGTCTTTTAAAGATTGCTCCACGAAAATTGTTGCACGGTTATTGAGTTGGTTCTTCTGTTCAATGCTAATTGGCTGTCATGCTACTTTTATTTTTTGCAATGATTCTAATGAACGCCCTTGAATTGGATAGTTACTGTGTAACTTGATGCAGAACCAAGGCATGAATCTGATGCAGTGTTGGCCCAATGAATTTGCCTCTCCTATTTTAGCCCAATTATGGTTAAATCATCCTGTCTTCTAGGGAGAGAGGCAAGGACGGACCCATTGCCATCTTTAATTTGCTGCATATTAAATATGTGCTTTGGTAATTGTATGATATTTCAACTAATGCAGGTATAAAACATGATTGCAATTCTTGATAAAAATAATCAACACGGGCCTAACGAGGAGTGCTTGTATCTGTATTTCCCTTTCCCAATTTCAATATGCTTTCAAGAATCACATTGATCTGATGACGTATTTTAAACATTCTTTATGACAGTGGATGGCAAGAATGAGAAGAATATAATGATAATTTGTGAAATTAAAATAAATGTTCGTTGGGGTGAACTTATGAAGATTTTTTAAATTATTTTTTCTTTAAATGT
>OY998246.1:13624437-13964437 GCA_963922005.1 Cornus suecica | reverse complement strand
AGATCCATGAAGGAGGAGGCAATATGTGTCCAGATCTAGCTGTTCATACAACTTTGGCTAGAATTTTATTTTACATAGAACAAAAAAAGAAAAAGAAAAAAAAGAGAGAGAGAGAGAGTGAGAAAATCAAAACAAACTTGGAAGCAGGCCAATAGATCAAAGATTTTAGCAACTGATCTATTATAGGAAATAAATATGTTTTATTTTTTACACTAAATAAATGAATAAAACAAATGTAACTCCAATATTGCTAGGAAGAAGAAGAGAAAGAATAGCACTTTATTACCAGATCTGTTGATGAATGTCTCTTAATTCCCATATTGTTTTTTGTGTCTTATCATCAGAAGATGATAAACAATAATATATATAGATATATAGGGGAGAGAGACCTACATCCTATTTGTAGATCTGTTTACAGAATTCATGTTCATGTTACTTAACATATTTTTAGCAAAAAAAAAACCCTTTTCAATATACAAAGAGACAAGCAAGAAACCAAGATGTTCTTACCTTTTTTTTGAAAGATGGACAGATAGATCAGAAGAAAATAAACACACATCTATCTATCTATCTATCTATATATATATATATATATATATATAGATAGAAAGAGATCAGACCTACCTCATGCTTAGCATCCCACAACCTCTTCCCAGACTGCTTTTGATATCGATCCAAGACATCAATCAACCTTAGCACCAGAAAATTCAAAACCAAAAATCATAATAATAAATAATAAAAAAAAACCCAACTTAAATCCATATATACAAAATTAAACCAAAACCTTTTTCTTCTAAAAAAAATAAAAAATAAAAAAAATATATATATATATGTCCTTCAGTTAGGTCACAAAGAAATCTAGGGGAAAACCCTGAAAAATAAAATATATAATTTTCTCAAAAAAAGTTACATACAAATCTATAATATATACACACATATATAGAGAGAGAAGAGATTATACGTAGTGGAAGGGCTACAATACTCATGCATCTTGTCAGAGCTAGCAAAGATGACAAGAGAGACATGAGAATCACAGAGAACAGTGATCTCTTTAGCCTTCTTTATGATCCCATTTCTTCTCTTTGAGTATGTGACTTGCCTATTGTTTGTGTTCTCTATCCTCTTTATCTCTATCTTTCCTCTCCCCATCTCTCTCTCTCTCTAGATCTTACTTCCTCTCTCTTCTCTCTTCTTTTCTGGTTCTAAAGTCACAAGCTCAATGTAAAGATAGGAAGAGAATTAAAGAGATAAAAAGAGGTTGAGAGAGAGAGAGAAAGAGAGTTATGGAACATTTCCATTATAGGTTGGAAGACAAGAGACTTTTGCATGTTATCAGTAGTTGGAGGGTTTTTGTACAAGCTTTTGACTAAGCCTAGATCGCCCCAATGCTGATTAGACCTGTCAATGGATTGAATTTTGATTCGAATCCGATCCGAATCCGATCTGATTAGTCGGATTTGGATTGCAAAAAAAATCCGATAACCCGAATATGATCCGAATCCGATAATCCGATTCCTTAACAAATTGGATTTGGATTAGCCTAATCCGATCCGATAATAATCCGATCCGATAAAATATACATATATATATTTATATATATGTGTATATATTTAATATTGTACATGTATATAAATGTTAGTTGTTAATTATTTTATTATTTATTAATAATGATTGATCATAAATACAATTATTAAAAGTGTGAATAATTTTAGTGTTTCAGTATTTATTGATTTTTGTATTTTTTTAATTAAATATTCGGATCAGATATTCTATAATGAAGAAATTCGAATATGAATTAATTAAGTGAAAATTTGTCGAATTATCGGATTCGGATCGCGGATTGGGAGTTTTTATCATCCTTATCAATAGACTTATCAATAATCCGATTATGATTCGAATCCGATATTAACCGGATATGGATTGAAAATAAAATCCGATAACCCGATTAGGATCCGAATCCGATAATCCAATTTCTTAATAAATTGGATTTGAATTTAACTGATCCGATCCGAATCCGATCCATTGACAGGTCTAATGCTGATGTATATATATATATATATATCTTTTATTTAAATCTAGCTATACATAGTTACACCTTCTTAACCTCATATATATTTCACCTTCTTAACCTTTGGTTTTTCTCCTTTCCCTCTTCTGTTTCTATGTGTGCCTATATATAATATATCTATACGTAGAGAGTTTGGTTTTTCTCCTTTCCCTCTTCTGTTTCTATGTGTGCCTATATATAATATATCTATACGTAGAGAGTAAAGAACTAGTTGATCAATGAAAATGGAACACTTTTTTTTTTTTAAGCCAGATCAACTCATACCCATTTTTGCCTGGTCGGAAAATTTGCCTTTACTAATTAATAGTACCAGTGTAAAACAACATTTTCATACGAATTGAATAAAGTTAGAACTATATCCGCGATCTTGATTATAATAAATACACCTAGTAAGATTCGAACATAAAAACCTACTACATACTCAGGCAAGAAGTGTATTTAGACACCAATTTAGCATAACTGATTTTTTAAAACCTCAATTAGTCTTAAATTTTAGATTTTTGCAATTCTGACTCCACTAATTTTAAAAAAAAAACTCTAAACCCCCCATAAAATTTTAATATTTTAATTCTACCCTCATTCACCTAAAGTTCTAGATCCTTCTATGTGTGTATTATCTAATTTTTGCCTAATTAATGTAATTGTATTCAAAACTAACTAGTTCATGTTACCAGAACAATTTGAGTTTTAACAAGTAGTTGATAGTATATTTACCCAAACATGAAGGTGATGAGGAAGAATGAAGTGTGAAAAGACTATAGTGTTTTTGATACGTAATGTGCGTGTTAACTGGACACGTGTCAACTTTATGGGCATTGGAGAAGGTGGTGATTGTCTAATCTAGGCTTTGAGTGATGGGTATGTATTAATCAAATCTTAACCATCAAATCCAAATCAAAATGGCTGCGAAAGGAAAGGGGTCAAAAGGGAAATGAGGACAAGAAAGTGTATTGATCCAAGGAAGGAAAGTTAATTGTTGAGGGTCAAACTGTCAAAAGTCATAAGACAAGACGCATCTGAATGACTTCAAACTTAAAACCCTAATTCTTTTGGTTGTGTTATTCAAGGTGCCTGGTTTGGCCACTACAAAGCTACAACATCTTAAGAGCTAATGTGCTATAGTGTAATGTCATTGAATATATATATATATATACATGAAAATATTCTCTTTATCTTCGATGAATAAGAAATTTATATACAATTATCACAATGATCATTGAATTGAATGTGACTAACGTAAATAAAAAATTTATCATTTAAAATTTAAGAATAATATTCAACAGTTATTGTGAGTATGAACTTTCTTATTTTTTGATGAGTAAGAAATAATTACTCTCTCTATATATATTACTTGTTGCTAAATTTTATTTTCTTTGATCATGTTTTTAATATGTGAGCCCATATTATTGATGATTTAAAATGAGATAATACTTAGGTCCTGTCCACATGTGACTAAAATCTTTCTTAAAAGGAAGTTAGATAGAAAATTCATAAATACACAAATCAAAGTCAATTTCTTTTGAAAAAGATTTTGACCACGTGTCCAACTTGTATAGGATCACATCAGCAAGTAGGATGGACTTAATCCTCATGAGGCATGACCTAAGTATTGTCCTTTAAAATGAAAGTTCTTTTTGTATAGTTTGAGTAAAAGGTACATTCTAATAAACTTGTTGCTTATGCTTATTTACCCAAAAGGCATAGAGTTGCATTGTGTTATGATCCAAGGATTATTATATTACTTGTAATCTGCTAATTCTGAAAACAAAACTCCACTAATAGGGGCCTCTAAAGGGTATTTTCGCAAAATAATTTCAAGAGGCAATTGATCATATTCTTGTAATAGTTAACAAGTATATAAATACTGGGCCGGTATAGCCCAGGGAGTGCACACTGAGAGAAAATTTTAGGATTACTTACAATCATTACCCCTGGAATTAAGATTAACCCTATTATCAGTCAGAGATAAATTTTAAATCTACTTTTCATTAACACCCTAAATTAATTCACTTTTTGAGGCTGACATCATAAAAAGGAAAAAAAGAAAGAAAAAAATCTGCTTGATTTGTATTTTTAAAAACAGTTTTCTGTTTTCTGAAAATTGAAAATAAAAAAATTATATAAAATATGTTCTTTTTTGAAGGTATATAAAATATGCTTGGTTGGTTTTTTTGAAAACTGTTTTCAGAAAATTCAGTTATAAAAATATCAATTTTTAGAGTACTCATTTTTATTGTTCTCAGAAAATAGTTTTCAGTTTTCGAATTCTCAAGAACACTTTTTACTATACAAACCAATTAGCTGGCCAAAGTATTGTACTTCCGCTCAATATGGCAATATTTCCAAAATATTAAACTCAATCAAAAGACCAAAATGCTTCATATATTACTCCATCTACCACTGTCCATTTCGACTTCATTTAGTGTTAATTGAACTTAATTTTGAGGTTTAGGGTTTTATTAGGGCTAATTAACTCTAATTGGTTAAATCAATAACTAATTGGACTTTAGAATTTGGGAGTTTAGTTTCATTACGGTAAATTATGTTATGAATTAATTCCCATCATATTTAGGAATTTATCCCGCCCAAGATATAACACACATTATTTAACATGGTCACAATTCCCATGGGGCTACATCTTCTCATTCACATAAGTCTCAATTACCAATCTTAGATGTCTATTTATAAAGTTACAAACCTAATTTCTTGTTAGACAAGGATTACAATTTCTTGGAGAATAGTATTTAATTACCATATAAAATATACTCTAAAATAGAAAACCTAATTACAATAGGAATTTGAGACACTTTTCTAACAAGTTAATCCCAATTGAAGACAATTAGATCAGTGTTTGAAGACAATTAGGATTCCTAATTGAAGTCGTGTAGTTAATATATATATATATATATATATATATATATATATATATATATATGTGTGTGTGTGTTGGTTATTGAATTCGTAATTATATAGGGAAGTATAAACTTTTGAAAGGGTAATTTTCGAACGCAATCAAGGTAACAATCGCAGATTTGGTATGTTTAATACTTTCTGTTGTTTTCCCAATTCTGGTTGATTGATCTTTTATGCTTCTCAATTTCATATTTGTAGTGTGTTATGAGTTTGATGATTTTATTGCTTTGAACTTTGAAGCAACAGTGGTTCCCGTTTTTTAAGGCTGACATTGTCCGTGACACCGATACCACGAGGACGAACTATGGGCAACACGCAAGCATGTTGGTTTCTTATATCTTTTCCTTTCCTTTGATTTTGATGTTTTCTTTCATTATGAATCATGTTTCTCAATGTTTGACATTCTAGGAAGCTAATAATCTGTCCTTTTAAAAACTATTAATAATTTTGAATTATATTTTTTAATTTTATGACACGTGTTACTTCAATGGCCTCTTGATATTTTTCAAAAATTAAAAGATATAGTTTTCCAAGGTTTTTTTTTTTTTTTCATTGTCGTACCCATATCTGTATTAGAAGCAATTTTGTAGAACTTTTGCTTCTGACTTTTTTCAGAAGAAAAAGGGAAGTAGAAGTTGGTACCCCTTAACTTTTTCTAAACCTTCTTCCAAGGGTTAGAAGCTCTTCAAAAAAATTGTCAAATACTGTTCAAAATAATTTTTCCTTCAAAAAAACTAAGAGCAACTCTGAAAAACCGATCCAACCAAGTTTTTTTCTTATTTATTTTTAAAGTCGATCCAAACAATCCAAGTCCAATTTGTGAGTTCTTGCAGTCAAGTTTATTTATGTATTTGATTTCAATATATTTGGATGAACATGGGTTCAACTAGTTTAGATGCCCATTCTATTTCTGAAAAGCTTACAGAAAACCAAAAGAAAATAAACATAAAGTTGTTTTAATTTAGATTTATTCCCAGTCGGTAAGTAAGTGTTTTCATGTAGTTTCACTTGGAATTATAGAGTTATACATACAAATTTCATGTAGGTTCACTTAGTTTGATGCCCATTACTATTTCCAACTCATTTTTCCTGAAAAAGAAACTAACAGTAGCTCACTTACTTCAGCTGAAATAGTTGCTGCTACAGAAACTCTCAAAGAGTTAAATCTAAGAACATACTCCTCTGGAGAGTTAGAAGATTTGACTGATAATTTTAGTGAAACAAACCTGTTTGGAGAAACTGAATTCGGCAAAGTCTATCGAGGACGGACTGAGCAAGGTCAGGATGTGACAGTGAAGATTTGGGAAGATGTAGGTCACTGGCCTATTGGCCGGCATGAACACCGTCTTCTATTGATGGTAGTAGCACTATTTCGTTCGTTCAAGATTTTTGTGAAATATGAGGGCCCGTTTGGTTTGTAACTGTGGAAACAGTTTTCTGTTTTTTGAAAACAAAAAATCAGAAAACTGTACAAAAAGTCTACTTGGAATTCTCGAGAACATTTTTAATTTTATGAAAAAACTGTTTTCTGTTCTCGGAATTCTTGAGAACAGTTTTCAGAGATACAAACTAAGTAGGTTAGAGTTTGCTTGGTTCAATTTTCCGAGTCACAAAAAAAAAGTTTTGTTTTCTGTTTTTCCGAGTTTCTGAGAATGGTTTTTAGACTTGTAAACCAAGCGGACCATCAATTTTCAACTTTGAAGGTTAGAAGTGTCGTTCTCATCTTTGTCGAATGATGTTTGTTGCCATCTTTCCAGGACGAATGCGTCTTTCTAACACAGCCATTTATTAACCATCATCCGAACCTGCCCAAACTGTTGGGATACTGCTGGGAAGATAGTGTTTTGGGTGTTGTTTATGACCTAAAACCTTTGGATACATTACCCAACCTCATTCCTAAAGGTATTACTCTATGCTGCATTTATAAATAGTATGTTACAACTCAACTTCTCTAGTCATACATCATTTTTCAGCATCCATGACGAAGGGCAAGAAAAATAACGCATTCAAAGTAACAACGGTTATTGCAAAATTATGTTGTTTTCCATATTAGTGATCTAAACCTGGTTCTAAATGTTAAACTATTAACTTCTCATTTTTTGGTGTTTGTAGATGACTTTTCGTGGCTCCAACGAATGAATGTGGCAATTAATCTCACTCATGTGATCGAGTTTTTGCATGGTCAAGAACCTCCATACCTAGTTCGCAACATTGGTACTCCGCATATAATGGTTGATCAGGTTGGATTTGGTGTCCACGAACTCAGCGTGCTTAACTTTTCAATAAGTTCTTTCTGGGAAAAAAAAAAAGATCATCTGAATCTAAAGTAATTTTATGTTTTGATGAAACTCAGGGTTACAATCCAGTAATACTCGACTTGTGCATGACAAGTGGAGGAATTCATGGCAGAAACCGAAGACTCCCACATAGTAAGCATTTTGGATTGGTAGGTTATACTGATCCCATTATTACTACGTCAGGTATGTCAAAAATTTATTCAAAATCGATGGCTCATTTCCTATGTTCACCTATCTATATATATGCAGAATGAAATTATGTACGATTGATATATCACAATCATTTGCGTTTAATTATGCGTTTGGAGCCGTTTGGTTTTGTTTATGATTCATTTGTTTTAAGAAGGTTTAGGTCTTGTTTGGCAGAAGTTTTGCTTCTGACTTTTTTCATAAGAAAAAAAGAAGCAGAAATCGTTTTGAGGAGTTGATACCCCATAACTTCTTCTAAACGTTCTTCTAGGGCCCATAAACTCCTCTAATTTTTTTGTCAAATACAGTTTAAAATATTTTTTTCCCTAAGGATGCCAAAAGCAGTTTCTGAAAAGCGGATCCAAAAAGGGCTTTAGTAGAAGTCTTTGGGTGGAAGGGCAGCAGTAGTAGTATATCGTGGAGCTTCATGGTTTAAATATACTCAGGGTTTATACCGAAATTTAATTTCGGTCTGATTGGGGTCACTCCTATTTGAATTACTTTTATGTAAGATCATTAGATTTGGACACTAATCTGTGCATATATATATATATATATGTAAGTTTCTATTTACCATTCCTTGCAGCAGTAGCAAAATCTAGTATGAATTTTCGAATATGTAAGATCATTATCCGCTAATTAGATTAGATATGAAATGCTGAAACAACTTTTATTTTTTCTTCATTAGTATTGGATACGAAGTAGTATCTTACAACAATTAAATTGGAACATAGAATTAGTAAGAGATGTGAATTTACTTCTCCAATGGATTTTTTGACTGTTCGAGTTTATATAACAATTCTCTAATATTGTTTCATTCTTAATTTTTTTTTTTCCATTTCCACATTTCGATGAACATTACAGAAATTTAGTCTTATACTAGCTTCATTTTATTCAAAACCCTTTCACATTAATTTGTAAGAAAACTTGTAAATTAAGATCCCTTTTACAGGTACATGGCTGAAGAAATGCGACGCCTTTTCATTTGGCGCTGTACTGTTGGAGCTCATATCTAAGAGACTCTATAAGATGGATGAGAACCCTCCGGTATATGTGTGGGCGAAGGATGAATATAACAAGAAGGAGAATGGCACATTGAAGTTCTCTCTTGTGCACGGTAGCCTTGAAAAAGATCCCAAATACAGCGAAAATGATGGATGCATAGTTACCAAGGCTGCGCTGGAATGCGTGGTGTGGTGTGATACAGAAGACAGCTGGAAAATGACTGAAACTGCTCGGAGTTTGGAGAGCTTAGATGTTGTTCATTTCCTTAATGAGGTGGGTAATCCATCGGATGCTTGTAGGCGTTGGTGGACGAGAAATTATTGGTTACGATGGTAGTTTTTGAGTCGAATTGAGAAGCACCTGGTCAAAGTAGGCTCATCATTGATTTGGTGTCATACCAAGTGCCACGGAGGTGTCAGCAACAACCAATAATATTGGAAATTTATTCTAGTTTCTTATAAGTAATTATGTTAAAACATTACCAACTTTGATCAAATTTTTATTTATATGACATTCTAATCACAACAATACCATATAAAATGTATGCTCTTGATTATTTGCGTTTCATGATAGTGAATGTGCAACTCTCAAATATTTATTGCTATGATTAATTCCTTGATCAACAGAATATATATTTGTGAATAGTCTGTGTTGTTGACCAGGAACAGTAATCCATTAGGCTTATATAAAGATTACATACCATGAAAGCTAAAAAGTGGATTTTTTTTACTATTATTCCTATCACGTTTCATTATATAAATTGGTTGTTTAACAAATAAATCTTCTTACTATATGCAACAATGAAATAATGACAATAAAATTACAGAGGTGAACTCCATAGAAATTCCAGGATTGCTATTCAAGACATGAATATAATGCTGCAAATGGGAATTATAAATAGAGATTATCTTCATTAATCTTTTGGGCAGGTTTCATACAATGTCCTGTTTGTTTACATTGATAGTTTAAAAAGAAAAGAAAAGAAAAAAATCACCGATGCTTCCTTTTTAAAATAAACATCATTTTACTATCCTCCCTCAAATAATTTTCTAAATCCGTCACCGACTAAAAATGATAATATTTTACTCAACTCATTAACATTTGGCGAAATAAACGATTTTGTATGAACTTTAATTATATTCATGTCATAATCGTGTCAACCATTTATTCTCATGTTAATAAATTTCATCTTTATACACTAACAATTTTCAAGAAAATTTCACCTGTCTTTTATTTTCAATAAATTTAATTTTTTTAGTATCTAGTTTTTGAATGCTCATGGCCTAATTCCTTTACCTTTGTCTCTATTCTTGTTCTAATTCAGCCATAAATCTGTTCAAATCCAGAACAAAAACCACAAAATTCAAGGACTTAACTTACTGAAATATGAATCTACACCTTTCACATATTTTGCGTATATAATTATGAACTCGCTCCCAGATTTAATTTTGGCACCCAAGACACTATGTGGAATGGTACAATGAGAAGGATTAAGTGTTGTGATATGAAGACTGCTCAAACATACACAAAGAATATACTTCCACTGCATATTATCAGGCATGGTTACCCACTGCATCAGAACCACCCCAATTACCTTTATTTAGTATTCCAAATGTTACACAGTTCATCAAGTCAAAGCCATCGCCGACAAATTATAATCGATACAACCTAGATTTCTTACACTCACAAAAATAAACCACGACACTCGCTGATCTTCAAGGATATGAAGGTTTAATGCTGCATTTCAGGGTCGAGGTGGGGACTTTGACATATATGCAAAACAGAAGCAGGTGTAAATGCGCAGAAGTTGAGGAAAGCAGAAAATTTCGTCCAGCATTCAGCATCAGCAGAGAACCATTGTCGAAGGATAATATGTGCTCTTTGTTGGCATCAAAATAAGTCATAAACTGCGCATGTGCCCAGAAATTTTCACCTTCAGGCACTTTTCTCTTCGAAAAGCAAGATCCGAGCTTTCAAACCAAAGTATCAGTTGACTAGAACCAATTTGAAACGCTGAAATCCCGTAGCTTTCTCAGATGTTTCTCCATATCTTCTCTTGTTTTATTCCACTCTTCCCTCTCAATGACGGTGGTTGGATCCTCTCTTTCACTCTAAGAAGGTAAAGAAAATAGCAGTGGATCAGCTGAATGCATCATAGGAATAAGAACGTAGAACAAGTGTTTTGGGTTAGAAATAGTCACCGAATTAATTATCTTGAAAGAGTTCCCATTATCACGTATAACAAGCAAGTCTTCCTTTCTATCTCTGTTTCTTCCCCCCGGAACTGTGACCTGTAAAAAAAAGAAAAATGAACAGGGAAATGCTAAGCAATTCTACCAAGGCATACATTCAAATAAATAAATAAACAATCACAATTAACAAGATAAATACACAACAACAACAAAAAAAACATAAAATAATTGCAACAGTTATTTGACAAGATCATTTTGCTAGATTATGATGAGACAGAGGCTCCTCATAGAATCAGAAAGCCACCACCACATCATGAACAATAATCAATAATTTGGTTAAAAGGTTGCTATGCTAAAGCTCTATTACAATGTCACTCCAAGGCAAAAGTACAGTTTTCTTTTCTAAATCCGCCGGTAGGACTACAAGATTCCTCCGGTCTGGAGTTCTAAAAAGGTTGCATGCCATCACACTTTCACCTTTTTTACAAGACAAGGGCAAGGCTTCGTGTGCTCCTCTAATTCACAAAATTTCAGCCAGAATTTCCCATCGGAATGGCTGCTAGAGTGCAATTGGTCAAGTGAAGCATACTAGCAGCAATACTCTATTGGATTGCCACTGCTAGTCTTCTGGTTTCCACTAGAGGTCTAATTGAGAGGAAGATGAAATATTTTATTTGGGGTCCCATGGAGGACAGAGGAAGATGCATCGAATTAACTAGGCTAAGGGAACCTCTCCCTCCCAACAAGGAGGTTTCGGTATAAGAAAAACAATTGACATCATTTTCTGCTAAGTGTAAGTTCCTAAGGGATCTTCTCTACTATAAGAACAAGTTATGGCTTCAACAGTTTGCCAAGAAATACTCTGTGAACACAAGTATTTGGAGCTGTGGGGTGTATTTTAGTGCTTGTCATACCTCAAGATTGATAGCTGATACAAAAAGTTTCATGCTTCAACATTGAAATTATATGGTGGGTGATGGTAAAGACCATGGTGCGAGGGACAATTATTGATTGAAGGATTCGGTTTTAGAGTTGTCAGATGGTTTGCTTTGGAAAGAAACCCAAAGCTTGATAAATGCAGCTTATCCCTTAAATGTCTTGCCCGCTTGTTCAGATAAAACAGGGGCAAGATTGCATTTCGTGGAATCATGGTCAATTCCTTCAAATCTGTTTGGAAATTGTGTAGAGGGGTCAAAGAAGCTGAGTCTTGGGCTAATTTAGTTTGAAATGCAGCCAGACCTTGGATGTATGTTCACCACAGCCTCGCTATCCAAAACAAATGCCTTTCCTTCTGAACTTACAGGGTCTCCCTCATTTGTCACAATAAGTACCCTTTGCATATGACTTTGGATCACCTATTCGCTACTCAAATCTTGAACTGCTTTGATGAATTAAGGAATCTGTCTAAACCAATTCATCACCATCTTCCTGAGTGTGTTGATCAGTATTGCTACTCCTCAACCTAAGAGGTCAAAACTCATCAGACAACTATTTACTGCTACTCTGTGGTGCTGGAACTCTCACTGAAGTAGATCAAATTGCAAAGGAATTCTTAATCGTGTTAAATGCTGCTGGGTAATTCGGTTGCCGATGTGTGCTACATTATGGACATTACTCTTTGATCTTTGATTCAGATCATATATTTTTCCGTTTGCTCTCTAGTTTTTACTGGAGATGGAGGTTGTCTATAATCTTTATAATATGTATTGTAATTGAATGCCTCATTATCATTCTATGTACTTCATGTTCAACCAATAATAAGATAACCTTAAATACATGAAAATGATAGAAAAGGCAGTCCGTACTTGACATTTTTTAATAGACGTAGATAGGATAAAGAAGCAAATCCGTCATGGGGAAAGAAATTGACTGAATTATTTTTCTATGAGGAAAACAAGCTTAAATTGAAGTCCACTTCCACACTCTTGAGATAATTTATCTCCACTTCACTATTCCTGGCTCAGTGGCTCAAGCAGAATCAAAAGGATTTCTCTTTGGGAGGTATGAGGGAAGAAAACCAAATATTATTCCTGATTAGTTGAGACGAGATAAGATTCATACTAAATGTCTGTATCTCAACTCTAACCTCCCTCTCTTTGATGAAGCTCTTTTGGACAAATAATTTGAAGATTCGACTGTTTAGGGGATATAATTTATTTACTTACTTGTGTGTGTGTTGCTAGGCAAGATTTGAATCTAAAACCTACCCAACCCTACTCCATTCCTCAACCAACTGAGATAAAGCCAACTGAACTGGAATGCATTCTATAAATAAAGCGCGGGAAGATTTTGGGTTCAGAATGGGAAATGAAATCTTGAACATAGGTTGCAGTATGTTGAAAGTGCTTACAAAATACAGGTCATAGAAATGAAACCAAGTTCTCCCGAGGGATCCTGTCCAACAACTCGTCCCCCCCCCCCCCCCCACTCTCTCTCTCTGACCAGGACAACAGACAAATTCGTTGCAGTCCTCCAAAATCAGTGTCATGCATGTAGGCTCAGAAGCCAGTCAATCCTAATAGATGGAAAAAAAGGTAAATCATAATGGTGTCCTGTTAACAGGGATTGTTATAATATGGTAATTACTCCTGTCCATTATTCTAGTATGGTTTGATAGTCTTAGTCGTCTGTATAGTGTAGGGTTTCTGGAGGATATCACTTCCATTTTTATTACCTTCTCAGGGGCTTTCTTTTTTGTACATTTTGCAAGTAATGAAACTCTACCGCCTCCAGAACCATATTACAAGAACTACCACATTTGTAGCTTGAGATTTTACATGCTGAAAACTAACATCACCGAGGAAAGAAAAATAACAAGTAAGCTCTCCTATGTCGAACATTCAGATAGGCATCATGTATTGTTCATCTTAATGAAAGGACAGTGGCAGTAACCTTTTTTTTTTTTAGTAATTTGATAAGTTACAGGGACAAAAACCTCTCACACTCAATAAGCTAGTTGGTTCAGATTATCCACTATCACGGTGACGATTTAAATAGCAAATAGCCGACTTAGTACAAACACAATTTTTTTTGGGAAGTGCAATGATATTTTATTAACTGGTAGGTAGAGTATTAAGATATCTGGATGTCTTTGTTTATATATATCTCTTACTTACTTTTTTTTTTTTTTTTGATAAGTAAGTAATTTATAAAAAAAGAAACGCATTCAAAAGGGGAATGCATCCCATGTACAACGACCCCTATGGGCCAAGAGAACCCATAAACTCAATTTTCTCGTCTATAGAACTACAATTGCGCCCTTCCACCCAACTAAACAGACAGAAAATAAAAACATGTTTTAACACCCTCACAGGGGACTCAACACCCTAAAACAAAAACATATTGGGAAGTTAATACCATGAGTTAGTTTCCACTAAACTGGCCAAATTAAGGTCAGCAAGGAAGAGACTTCTGGTTCAGAGTAAACAGCATTCAGTTGCAACTCCCACATTAGGCACTAGAGTTTTAAAATTAAGGTTCTGGGTCAACTTCAAGGAAAATAGACAGAGGTGAAATGTTTTGGGCCAAACCTACGTAAAATATAATCACAATAACTCAAAAGAATGCAATTGTAAAAGAATTGTTAAGCAATGGGATGCAAAAAGGCACAGAATGGAAGAATTAACAGATATCAAAAGAAAAGATCATTATGTACCAAAACTCTTGCTCTGGTGATTGACTTTGTTTTTGAATCGATAACATAAATCTCCTCGAAATCTAGCGCAAATTCTGGATCTCCCAATCTCCTGTTCCTGTAGTGCTTTGTCAAGAAAACCTGAAATACATGACAGACTACTTAGGCACTTCAATGATAATTCCATTTATAAATGGTAACCTTTATTACCCCATGTGTTGAAACCTTTTTATTATTGATTCTTGATGAAGTAGCTATAATTGGAATGTCAATATGAGGGATCGGAATGACCATTTGAAACCCAATCTAACTGGACTGCAACCAATCGATGTGTAGGATCCCAGCTACCATGATAGTTTTAACAAATATCTTTAAGCATCCCTACAACATTATATGTTCACATGGGCATGGGTAACGGTCTAATGTTAACTCCAGCACATGAAAATCAAATGAAAGAGAGTCCCCCGCCCCCGCCCCCTCTTCCTCTCTCCCCGCTTCTCAGTTTAGTAAATTGAAATGTGGTCATTAACTCTAATAGTTTCCAGAATTTGTGAGAGCAATAATAGCAATAATTTGTTAAGAAGGGAACAATACGCAGTACAGAGAGAACACTATGAATACACTTGAACTACCCAAAAAATGGAGAGACAATGAGGTCCAGTTACTTAAAGAATATAAATAAATAACAAGAAACTCCTTCTCTCTTTTTTTTCGCTGAAGTTCTTCAACAAAATTATCCATTATTCATCTCAAACTCAAACTCCTTGGCTAATCTGAATTACCAAAGGGAAAAGGCTTATTCAGGTTATGGCACTTAGATCAAGGGTGAACTGGTAGCTAATGAGTACCAGAAAGATCGGGGTTTACAACAGTGAGTAATCCCATCATGTTGGATATTCTAGAACAAATATGATAGATGTACACAACTCCAAGAAACATAACTTGAACATCATCTGTGAAAGACCCAACGCCTGATCTCTAAACAATGTAAAAAGTTAAAACTGTGAAAGCAAGATAACCATTTAGTCTTGTAAAATAAGGTCCCTTTTACATGACCACTTCTAAATGGGTGAAGAATTTGTGTCCAATAAACGACAGTTACAGTATGGCTATAGTACGCCTCAACATGGCTAAATGAAGATGCACTTAGGCTTCCTACCATGTATGTCCAATAATACCAAAGGTTAGCATATGTCCCGTCCAGTCCAGTCCACTTTGCTGACACATAATATAGATGGGTCTAGAACGGGAAAAAAAGTGAAAAAGAAAATAAGCATTACAACTATTTCAACCACATTAATAACATGTGTTGTTGAATATGATGTCTGGGAAAATACAGAAATCCTTTCACTAAAAATGTGAATCAATGTCTTCTAGCGCCAATAGCACCTCATAGATCAATGTATTGTACAACAAATACTTTGTAGACCTTTCATCTAATTTTTCAGGTTCCCTGTAAAGAAACTACTTCAAGCTCACTTCTCAATTTAAAATGACAGTTTCCATCCCTTTTCAACAACAACAAGAAAAACTCCTTTCTTCCTTGACTCCTCATTTCTACAAGTTTGTTACAACCGACGAAAAAAAATGAATAAAACAGACAAAAGAAAAAAAAAAAGAAACAAAACACGTTTGTGAATTGATCAACTGTAATACTTGCACGATCCTTGAGCCTCACAGAGTAGCAAAGCTCAAGGCTTAGACAACAACAATTATAAAACCACAGACATCCATCAAATCATTAAACAGAATTTAAATATCAAGACATTAATGGGATGGCATATGACAAAAGAGTGCTTCAATCATACCTTTGATATCTCTCTCTCAGACTTATACAAAGGATCTCTAGGAGCATCGATAGGTGGTTCCGTAACATTGTAGCATCCATAATCACTCATTGCACATCGAATGTACTATAAGTTCAACACAAAGCACAACAACATCAATTAAAACAATAAACACAAAAATTGCCCATTAAAATAGCTACCTAAAAACTATGCATATCAACATCTAAAACAAGACCAAACAATAAAAATCGACAAACACTACACGTTTTATTAGAATCAGAGAAGAAGCAAGTACCTTCTGAGGCATCGGTGCAAGAACCCTAGGAATGGCATAAACATCCGTATCCGGAGGAGTAACATACATCTACACCACCAAACAATTCCCTAATTCATCAGCATTCACATAGAATTTTATATATGTATGTTTTTGTGAGACTTTCAGAGTTGTTAATATTATTCTTACACCAAACAGTCCCCTATTTACTCTTAAAAAAAAAAAAACATTTTTTTACTTCATCAGCTTTGACATACAAATTCTTTCAAATATTATATATATGTCCACACTTATATATGTGTGTAAATATATATATATAGATAGATAGATATATATTGGAGGGTTCCAGAGTTTGTATGATAGTCTCATACGAATTCTACATTAACAATATGTATAAAATTAGTGTGCGAGTGCGCGCATATCTATATGTATATATATAAATATAAATGTATACAGTATATCGCGTGAATCTAGAGAGGGAAAGAGTACTGTACTTCTCTGGTATCGTAAACATCGTTAATCAATTGACTTCCTGCTATAGAAATTGCAAATTGCAAGTGTATGTCTGTGTGTGTTTGTGTATATACACATAATATATAGATACGCACATATAATTTGAGTTTAGAGAGAGAAAGCAACGCACCTCTCTGAAATCATAAACATCGTTATCAGGATCAGGGGGCTTCCTGATGAAGAAATCGCAATCCATCAAGCTGATCTTGTGAAACTCGTCCTCGTTGATCCGATATTCCACAATCGTTTCCGATTCCCACCCCTGAGTCAACACAAAGCTCTTGCTGTGCACCATCGCAATCTCCTCACCGTCGCCGCCGCCCGCGGCGGCGGCGAGGGGGTCATACTCGACGTCGTAGTCCTTCTTGTTGTCGACCTCCTCGACTTCATCTTCGTCCATGTCGTACTCGTCTCCGCCGTCGCCGTCGCCGTCGTCGGCCCAGACCCTGAAGTCGGGTCTGGGGGTGAAGAGTGGGCTGGGCTTGGGATAGGGTTTGGGCTTGGGCTTGAGGCGGAGGGTGGGGATTAGGTGTGGTGGGGGTGTTGCGGATAGGGTGGGGAGCTTTGGCGGGAGTGGTGGTGGAGAGAGGAGGGAAGAGGCTATCATGGTTTGATTTTTGACTCAGTGAGTCTTTGTGATTTGTGAGTGAGGAGAGAAGGTTTTAGATGGGGTTTAGAAAATGTTTTGGATTAGATATTTGGGTTTTGTTACTGTGGAGGTGAATATATGGTTATCCCATACACTCCATGTGTACAGATTTAATTAAAAAATAAAAAATCTTTTTTATAAGTAAACATAAAATTAATCAAAATACATAATTAGTATTTTTTCAGGAAATAATGATTTGTAAATTCGAAGAAAAAATATTAATTCATAAAATGCTCGTCATGAAGGTATGAATCAATATTTGCTTCCAAAATATAAGTACGAAGATTTTGGAGCCAGGAGTTTTAATGAGAACTACGGGAAAATTAGTTATCAGACCCTCCAAATTCTTTTTCTAGTTCTATTATGAATTAAAGAATTTCAAATCTCGTAAATTCATTTACAAATACTTGGAAGACTGATTTAATAGTAAATAATTTCAACTGCTTTAATAGAAAGGAATTTCAATTGGACATACTTAAAAGTTTATCATGCAATTTAGGGAGGCCGAAAGGGAAGACACAAATATATGAAATTTGACATTTAATGAAAATTTTATAATCAAAAGTGTCTATAGATTGGTCAATAACTTAAACACCAATTACAACTCCAAAAGGTGGAGACCTTTTTCTGTTAAAAGTAGTAAGAAAAATGCATTTAAATGCCTTTGGGATATAATTTTAAAAATTCATACCCACAAAAAACTTTAATTTTTTATTTATTGATGTTGTCTCGAAAAATAATAATCTAGATCACTTAATTCTAAAGATCAAATTCATTATCAAGGAGATTGCATAACCGCAAAACTTTATATTACTTGAAGACAACATTCACATATGAACATTTTACCGCATTTGTCTTAGTTATATTTAAACCTTCACTGTATTCGGATGTGTCAAATATTTCATGGTATGACTCGTATAGGCTTGTATACGTTTTTCATACAGGTTTCGACGGATACCATCAGTAAAAGTCATCTAAGCAACATGACTACGTATAAGATTTCAATTTTGGATCTAAACCCATAATATTTTTGCCTTTTAGTTTTATTCTGAAAATATATCGTATGATTTGAAGACAACATTCCACATATTGATCATTAGACCTCACAAAAATCATAGCGATTTGATTATAATTTTTTTTTTTTAGATTCACTGATCATGCTCGATGAAAATTCTATATCCTTAATGTTATAACTTAACTTTTTAATTTATTTATTTTATTGATATTATTGACATAGAGTGTCTCAAGCACATTTGCAAATTCTTTTTGGTAATGTTAGATAATTGTTAAATCACTAATCCTAAAAGAAGAAGAAAAGTTGTCTAGAAATATCTCTAACCATGTACACATGATAAATATTCTTTTAGAATATCATTTAGTTTTTCTTACTATATAGTATTTGCCAACCTTTTTCACCAGTTTTTATGTCAAAATATATAATTTTTTTTTTGCAGAGTCAAAATATATAGGGTGCGTTTGGATACTCTGTTTTTGTTCTGTTTTTTGTTTTTTGGCACTGTTCAGGAACAGAACATGTTTGGCAACCCTTTTTACTGTTTGTTCTGTTCTTAATTTGGAAACTGTTTTCGTGAATAGTAGAAAAAACAAGGGAACAACAAAAACTTGTTTTTTTGTTCTTTTTGGGATTTTTCAAAAAAAAAGAATTGTGGTAGAGAGGAAAAATTGTGTGAGAATATGTGTGTTTTTTTGCCCCAAACATATTTTTTGCTTTTGTTCTTTTGGGTGAAAAAATAAGAACAAGAACAAGAATTATTCTTGTTTTTTGGTTCTCAAAACAAAAACAAAAACGATGGTTCCCAAACCATCGTTTTTTGAGTTTTTTCACTGTTTAGGTGGTAAAAACAATGAAAACACCAAATTCATAAAATACAATTTTCACCAAATAAAAGTGGTAAAAACACCTTCATCCAAACGCTTTTTTGTTTTTACTTTTTTCCTGAAAAAATAAAGACAAATACAAAAACAGTTTTTATATTTGAAGAAAGAAAACAAATAAAAAAAACAGGCTTTCCAAACGCACCCATAATTTCCCTAATTCAAAATAAATCAATCATAGAAAAGAAGAAAACACAAAAAAAAAAAAAAAAAAAAAAATGAAAAGAAAAGACAAATTATAATCTAGGCCGTCGAAGTTAGGGACGCCGGAAAAAGGAGCGGTTGAAAAGTCCAGACGTTTCAGTGTCCCGCGCATTTCTCAAAACAAGTCCATTCCACAAATCAAAATTTAAAGTTGTTTTACTTTCTCTCTCTAACTCCAATTCGTTTCTTCAATCTAGGGTTTACAATAATCACCCCTTCTCTTTCTTTCCCATGTCTAAACCCTAGATCGCTTCCGATTTCGATTTCGCGAGGTTCGATGGAGGGAGAAAAGGGCGGCAAACAAGGCGGCGAATCGGCGGCGATTCCGGAGGCTTTCGGTGGTCGGAAGAGGTTCACGGTGGAGCTCCGACCTGACGAGACCACGATTGTTTCGTGGAAAAAGCTTCTGAAGGATGCGAGCAAGGGCAGTGGGTCCACCTCCGTGCCGGAACCACCACCGCCCAATGCTCATCAGACTCTCGAGTCTCGCATTGCTCCGGTAAGAGTTGGTTTGGTCGAATTGGGTTATGGAATTGATTTTGGAAATTTATTTGTTGCTTGTTAAGTATTGTTGGGTTGTGTTATTTAGCTGAATAATTATTACTAGTTGGTGTTTTGTGATGCAGTTTTGAATATGTTTCTGAAATTTGGTTTCGGAGATTTATGTGTAGGTTGTTGATCACTCTTGACTGGTGTTAATTTTAGCGGAAAAATTATTATTAGCTGGTGCTTTGTGATGCAACCTTTGTTTTGGTTGTTTGTTGTGCTAGGTATACAAAGAATGAGGACAATTGTCGATATATATGCACACTTATATATATGTGTGGGTGTATGGATGTGAAATTTCTTTTGGAAATCTGTTTGTTGTGGCTAATCATAGATTGAGTGCTATTAATTAGCTGAATAAATATTAGTAGTTGGTGCTTTATAACAACTTTGGGCGGTTGTTTTGGTTGTATAACGTGTTGGGATAAAAATAATGAGGCCAAAAAACAAGTTTAAACTGTTGGAATCCGGAATTGGACACTCCGGGTGGTTGTTTATTGTGCTAGGCATACAAGTGCCGAGGCCAATAGTTGTTAATCTTGTTTCTGCATTTCGTTTTGGAGCTTTATTTGTTGCTTGCTAATCATTGTTTAGTACTGGTAATTGGCCGAAAATTGCTTACTAGTTGTCTCTTAAAGATGCAACAATTTTGTGTGATTGTTTTGGTTATATAATGTGTTGGGTATGCAAAATGAAGCCAATCTTTGTGATATATGCCTCTGAAATTTGGTTTTGGAGATTTCTTTGTTGTTTGATGATCACTGTCCAGTCGTGTTAATTAGCTGAATGAAAATTGGTAGTGGGTGCTTTTTGATCAACAATTTTAGGTGGTGGTTTAGGTTTTTCTATTGTGTGAAGTGTAGAAATAATGAGGGTAAACCACAACTTTTACCTGCTGGGTCCTTGGGGATTCAGGAGTTGAATAACAATAATGCCAACATATTTCTAGAAAGAAAATTATTAGTACAAAAGTTTTAATATCCTATCCAGTTAGAACATTTATAACCCTTCTTGGAAGTGTTGCACGATAACCTCATCGATGCATTAAGCATGTATTTTTTAACATACACAACCAAGCTACAGTAAGCCAAGCGGCTGAATTACCTAATGCACTTTTATTGAAGCTGATAATAACATCTTAGGTCGAGCTACAAGGTCACGGATTAAACATTCAACTCAGAGAGTATGCCATAATGAGTGTGGCTTATTGGGTTATGAGGATCTGAATGTGGCGAGTTTATTATCTTAACATTTATTTTGTGAAATCCAGACATTGGGTATGTGGGAGTGAAGCAGCTATGCTCGAAGACTTTGAGCTGATTGTTTTATGGTATACCATAATATTTTCCACCGTAGTTGTAATTTGTTACAATTTTGAGAAAATGGTTTAGTATGAAAAGAAGTACAGAACACTACGGTCTGCAGTGTAATCCTTTTGTGGTATCATGTGTTTGTGGTCAATTTCTTACATGCTTATGCTCGTTTTTGTCTCATTACACAGATCATGTTGTATACATAGTTTTCTGTTCAAAGGTAGATTTGCTGCTTTCAAAATAGTGGTTGATATTGCATGATTCCCAAAGTTCTCTTTATGGATCTCTCTTTAGTCCCCTAGTGTCGATTTAAGTCTGTTTAAGCATGATATGGTGCAAAGTCTTGCGTACCGGCCTAGTCTCTGGCTCTGTGCAACTTGGCCAAATCCGAATCAGATGCCGATGTGTCAGTGGCAATTTGAATCACATGAGACTCAACTGAGTCTATAGGGGCTTAGGCTGAGTCAGTACAAGACATGTGATGATGTGCAAGGTTGAGAAATTTTCACACCCCTGATAACGAGTTAAATTTTTTAACAGCTTATGTCTGATACGTCCCCATATCTATCACTCTGTGTGTGCCCGATGTCTATGTTCGTATCTTCAAACACTGATTCAATATTTATTACATCAAGTATCTTTTCGTGCACTTTCAATGAAGTTTTATTGGATATCATACAATATACCTGTATCCTTTTTCACTTAAAATATAGTTGAGTCGACTATTGTTGCAGTTGTTAGTTGTGCTTCACCTTTGTAGGGGCAACCTGCTGAGAAGGATTTGATGGATGCACCCCCTGGTAGTCGTTTTAGCGCGGTTATTGAGAAGATTGAACGGTTATACATGGTGCGCTATGTTTAATTTTCAAAATACTTCCACTTATATGAGTCTCTTGTCAGTGCTATGCGACAGCCATGTGGATAGTTATATGCAATGCAAGTTCAATATTGTGTTATCATCAATTTGCTAACACGACAAGTTATACTGTTCAGGGTAAGCATAGTAGTGATGAGGAAGATCTCTCTGATGTTCCTGATGATGATGAGTATGACACAGAAGATTCTTTCATAGATGACAAAGAGCTGGTTGGTATTGGTATCTATTGTCTTAATATATCTGTATATTTTGAGCGGCCAGTTAATCTTTATGTGCACCGATTGGTTGCATTATTCATATCAAAAGAATAGTGTGCGTTAATGTTGGTATTCATAATACTCATTGTTTTCCTATTGTGCAGGATGAGTATTTTCAAGTTGATAACTCAGCAGTAAAGCATGATGGATTCTTTGTGAACCGGGGGACGTTAGAACGCATGTGAGTTTCTGTGAGCACTTTGTTGTTATTGTTTCTTCTTGGTAATTATTGGTCGGCTATATAGTAATTTTTGTTTACTTACCTTGCATTTGGCCTCATGAGAAGATGTAAGGATATATATGAACATTAAGACATCCAACCACTTGTTGCCTGCATTATAGTTCAAGAAGCAGTTATTCCTAAATGACTTAATCGAGGGATAGTTGTGAGATATGTTGTTATTGTATAGTGATTTGTTGTTTGAAGATTTTTTTTTCCAATCTAACTTATAATTAGGCATCTGGAGCTATAATTTATTTAATATTGCTATTGAAACAAATCTGGAGGACGGTCACATTTAAAAACTGCAAGGTAATGGAGTATATTCCCAAAGGCATGGGGTGTCGACTGTCAGGATCTGAAATGGGATGTACGCTGTCATAAGCAACTGTTGTTTGTTAAATATCTGGAAATTGCTTATTTTCAATTTTCCTTTATGTGGTGGAAGAATAAATTTTTACTCCTTCATGTTGACATCTAGAATCTTTTGTTGCTCACCTTTGAACTTTTCTTTTTACAATATTCTTCAACAATTCGTTTTTATTAAATCTGGATGTTGGGAAAGTGAAGTTGTTTCACTATCCTGAATTTTCTACGCTCATGGCAATAAAATTCATGTTGTTTCTTGAGAAGGCTATGTTTATGTAGTACAGAAAGACAAAAGTTGTGTTTTTTTTTTTTTGTTTTTGTTGATTTTGTCCTTTCTTCTTTCCTGATTTAATCTGTTGTCCAATTTCTTCAGCAATGAACCTACCTTGTCGCCTCACCAGCAACTGAAGAAGCGGAAAAGGAAAGAAACGACAAAAGGTATTGATGATGGTCATGTACCGAATAAACAGGTAAAAGTCAGAAAGAAGGCTGCTGGAAGGTCACCGCCATTGGATGTGAAGAACTCTTCTAGTCCCTCTCATGGTGTGCCCATGCCAACCGATCGTTGTGAAGATGTGAAATCACGGAATCAGATGAATGCTTCTGCAATTTGTTCCAAAAAGAAATCTGCTGATACTAAGACTACGTTGGATGTGTATCCTTCTTCAAAAGTTTCAAATGGTGGTGCTACTCTATCTCCTCTGGAGGGGAAGGATTTTGAAAACAAGAAGATTGGAGTGCTGTCTAAGAACCATGGTAACAAACTGAAAGATGGCACTGAACTTTCTGATGCTTCACATCAGAAATCTCGCGACAAGAGTTCGTATCCACAACTCAAATCTGAACCTGGAAAATTGTTGAACAATGTTGATGAGTTAGAGCAATCAGTTCAGCGGAAAGAGAAGGATGGTAGTCTTGAACGCCTTGACATCAATGTTCCACAGGCAAGTATTCCTCAAACTGTGGTTTGTAGGCTTACACGACTTCTTATTTTCCTATGTTCTTCTGTTTCAGCAATGGATTCGTTTGCTGTGTCATGTGCTAAATCTCACAGTGATGGAGCTTTATTCTTTCTAGTGACTTAGTTTATTTATGCAATACGCCATTCTTCCCTGATTTGGCGGCTAAATTTGGTTTATCAAATTCAACTCTATGCAAATTTGAACTTTGTAATTTCCTATCTGTCCAAGGTACCAACTGTTACTTGACCTCATCACAAGTTCGTGTAGTAGAAGACTAAAAATTTAAATTCTACTTTATATTTTATTATTAACAATAAAATGTTATTTATAAACCAATTGTACTTTTACTACGATTTAATTGTTAAATGTGATATATAATAAACTTAATTTAAATTAAAACTTCATCACTTATACTAACCTAATTATAATAGGACTAAAAGTTTCATAACAATATTTTATAACCCTTCTGAAAATTTCAATTTGTTATCATCTTTATCTACATTTCCATCCTTATTCCTGCAAGTGATAAGCCTGTGTATTTCTGAAAATGTTATGAATGTTTCAAGAATGCCATAGCTTTCAATGTTTGTATTTTTTAAAGTTTCAGTTGTGTTGCTTCCCTGTAAAGTCTATAATAGTAGTTTCATATACTACATATATTGTTTCCATCCATATTGCACGCATTTGTGCATATTGAAGAATATTATTGAGGAGCGATTGAAGCCTTGAATTGATTGATTTGATAACATAATTAATGGTATATGATTTCTATTTCCTTATTTGTAATTGCCTATTTTATTATGACTTGTTTACCACTCATCTCCTATATATATAGGTGGTGGTTCTATTGTAAAAGAATATATTGAGCAATACATAATTCTTATTTCCTCTCTGTTTTTATTCTCTCATATATTTTGACATGGTATCATAGCCTATCGATTCTTGGTAGTTCTTTCCGCTTATCGTCCTCTCTGTCGAGGATGGTACTCCATCTCCCATCCCCCGCGGCGATCTTCAATTAAAATATCTATATCTATATATATAATATATATTATATTCTCGGTGGGTTTGTCTTTCACCCCACCAGAATTCATTTGGATCTTCGGATCAATTTCTTTGGGATCTTTGGATCAACTTGTTTCGGATCTTCGGACAACTCGTTTCGGATCTTCGGATCAACTCGTTTCGGATCTTCAGATCAATTTGTCATGGATCTTCGGATCATCTTATTTTGGATCTTCGGATCAACTTGTCTTGGATCCTCAGATCAACTTGTGTTGAATTGTTGGATCAACTTGTCTTGAATCTTCAGATTTACTCGTCTCGTACTCCAGACAACTTCGTTTTCGGTTTCAAGTTGGATATGGTAAGATCTCCGTGTCCCATTTGAGGGGGGTTGTTGAAGAATATTATTGAGGAGCGATTGTAGCCTTAACTTGATTGATTTGATAGCATAATTAGTGGTATATGATTTCTATTTCCTTACTTGTAATTGCCTATTTTATTATGACTTGTTTACCATTCCTTTCCTATATATATAGGTGGTGGTTCTATTGTAAAAAAATATACGGAGCAATACAAAATTCTTATTTCCTCTCTATTTTTATTCTCTCATATATTTTGACAGTGCACTACTTTTTTTTGATAAGTAAGATGTATATAAAAATCGCTCAAATAGGGGAGCGCGGCCCAATACAAGAACACACCAAAGCCTAAGGGCCGAGGGAACCCGTTGGTGTACTACCGTTTGAGACTGTTGGGTCTGGAAGACCAAAATTAACCTACACATGGGTAAAGTTACTAAAGAAAGATATGATAACATTTATTTTGCTAAACTATGACCTTAGATAGAGCATAATAGGAAAATAGTATCAAGTAGCCTACCCATGTACTTGGGAGAAGGCTTTGTTTATCATCGTTGTCATTCTGCATCATGTCACTGTAAGTGAAATTTAAGCAGTTATATGCCCTTTTTATTTTGCGTTCGATATAATGGGGGGATCTATGTTTTTTTATTTATTTCACAGAGGTTGATATTTTTTTTTCTAAAATTGGCCAGAATGTTCCTATCATGCACAAGAAGGAAGGTTCTAGTGTTCGGCCAAAAAGTACAATGCTCGAAAAGGCCATTAGGGAGTTGGAGAAGATGGTCGCAGAATGTATGTTTTGACTGTTGCTCTCTGAAAAATATGATATAAGGATATGATAATTTGCTAAAGTTCCTTATAAATCTTTTAATAACATCAAATTTCTGACAGCGAGGCGACCAACTACGGAAGTTCTGGATGCTGATATTTCATCTCAGACTGTCAAAAAGAGGTTACCACATGAAGTAAAGCAGAAGCTTGCTAAAGTTGCTAGATTAGCGGTACAGGCGAATAGCTAACATGACTTTAACCCTTTTTAATTCCTTGTTTTTGGGCTTAGATGGAATCATTGTTGCTATCCCATCTTCTGCTTTCTTTTCTCCTATCCAAAGCTTTCGAAGAAAGTAACATTATTTTCTTTGGATGCTGCAGCAAGCAACCCATGGAAAAATATCAACAGAGTTGATCAATCGTCTTCTCAGTATTCTTGGTCACTGGATACAGCTCAGAAGTTTAAAGGTATCTCTTTTTGGAGGATAACTAACATATGCATGTCAGTATTTCCTTCTTATTTTCCAAATGCCCACTAATTGTAATTTTCCTCAAAAGGCTAGCTTTATTCTGCTGACTTGGTTAACAGGAATGCTTAGTACGATATGAAACAGGTGACAATAATGCAACCCTGGCAAAAGTTAGGTTTTAGGGTTTGAAGAATTCTTTAAAGGTCTGGTTTAACTAGTACGATAAACAAAATAAAAAAGAAAGAAAAGTATTGGAGAAAGCTTATGGAATAATTTGGTGCTTTTTATTATTATTTTTATTCGATAAGAAAAGTAGAAGGCCATCTTCTATGAAGATTGCTGTTAAATATTCACACAAACACCGTGAGGTGTGCCTCTCCAAATTCTTATGTACTTTTATCCCTACTCCCAACATCCATCACATAACCAGATTGAGAACCCTTTCTGTCAACAACAAAAAGATTCCCAGCCAAAGAAAACATTGATCCTATATTACCTTGCAGTGCAAATCATTGATCAAGGGATTTACCAACTCTACCTCAATGGTGATTCCATGTCTATATGGGATAAGCCACTTTATTTGTAGCTTATATAGTTATGTTCTTCACTACCGTCCGAGGGGGGAAATTGATTTTGTTCTTCTTTTTGTTCATGCACATGAAAGCCACATGATTTCTCATGAGAAACTGATATCCATTGTCAATTAACATAATAGTGACAGCATTTCTGAATGTTTGGATTATAGCTATATATTTGACTCTACACTATAGTGGATCAAATTTCAGGTTATATCAAAGAATTATATAATATTTTAGATTGCCCTAGTTATGTGAGAATTTTCATCGACCTTGTGAAGAAGTTGCAATAATTTGTTTAGAGACAATTAGGTTTTGGGATCCTTTACAGTTGCGGAATTTAGTTGCACTGAATTTGGAAAAAATACGTGTTCTACTCATTTTCCTGATTGAAATTGTATGAGCGTATAGGCATGTTTTGATTTATAAAACAATCATATTTTTCTTTAGCTTATCCTTTGTTTAATTATAGTTGTTTATTGTTTAACATGTTCTTGCAACAGAGAAACTTACAGGTCATGGTTAGTATGGGTTTGTCAGCTAAACAGCAAAAGGATGATCGGTTTCAGCAGATAAAGAAGGAAGTTGTTGAGATGATTAAAGTGATTCCCCCGCCGAAGGCCAAGGTGAACCTTGAACCCCCCCCCCCCCCCAGAGGCATCTGATCTAATTATGGATTACCCTTTCTTATAGAGAGTGTTTATTCCTGAAGTTACTAGAGTTAGGAATATGGCTTCATCAAGTTATTTGGAGAAAGGAAATTCTTTCCGATGACGCTTGTGTTGTATGCTAATTTGATAAGTTTTTATACTCTTATATTGATACATAATGCACAATATGTTTTCTCAGGCACTTGAACATCAAGCTGGAGCATCTGATGATTTTCAAGAAATTGGTAACGAAAAAAAAGAAGTACCGAACAGAAAGTATTGCATGGATGAAGCATTAGAGGAGAAGATCTGTGATCTCTATGACCTTTTTGTTGAAGTACTGTTTTCTGTTTGCAGTGTCCATTTTGCTGTGATAATGCTCCATTGACAAAATTTTCTCTGACTTTATCTGACTCAGTAAAAATTGTTTGTATTTAGGGGCTGGAAGAAGTTGCAGGTCCACAAGTCAGAAAGCTGTATGTGGAGGTAGTTGAATTGCTGGTACTTTGTATATTTGGGATATGGAAGGGCTATTGCTGACATGAAATGTTTAGGAGAATGTATTAGATTGCACTGGAAGAAATTGAATAAGTTCTGGCAATAGCTTTTTCTGAATGATATTCTTTGTCTGTCTTAAATTGTTTATTAAAATTTCAATATTCAATTGTCTCGTCCCTTAGAAGGACACGAGAGTATGTATAATGTCTTGACCTCTGTTGTATTTTTAAGTTAGAAGTCTTTCTGTGTTCCTTTTCAGTTAGTTTGTCGTGATTCAATAATGTAGCCTTGCAAACATTGTTCATTTATGTCCATAAAACTTTTTGATAAGTGGCCCCACTGTAGCTTGCAGAATTGTGGCCAAATGGAGATATGGACAACCATGGGATCAAACGTGCTATATGTAGAGCTAAAAATAGGAGGAAGGCAAAGTACAGCCGGCAAAAGGTATGAATGTTATTTTCATCTTCCGTGTGTATAAACATTTTATATTCTCCCAAAGAGTGTTAGGAATTGTTTTCCTTAGATTTATTTGACCATATATTATTATTTTTTCAAAGCTTCTGCTTCATATATCAATTTATTCAATACTGAATGCTTTGTATGGGAGCAGAAGTCTGCTTCTGTCAACATATTTTTCTGTTCTCATAATTATCTACCTGTGCTGTGTGATCTGAATCTTTTTTGTTTTGGGTCAACATATTAGCATATAAGATGATTTGTAACGGAATACATTTGGATGTGTGTCATGTGACTGTGCATTAAGAAATGATATCGAATTCTTATTATACAGCATATAGACATGTAGTAAGCTGCTGCGTACACGCTGTGCCAAAAATTAAGAGACAAGTTCACCTATTTTTTATGAAGGAATAATGTAGAATAAAAGTGCACACAATTCTATACATTTATTATGCCAGGAATGTGGCATGTCCTTGACCACTAATTTGCTGTGAATCATAAAAAGTTCAAAATAACATTGTTCAAGTCTTGTAATGAAATTTTATATCTAACATGCACTTGTGGGTAAATTAATTTAAGTACTTATTTCGTAGCGTGCATAAGGTGGAGCAAATTTAGGTGTTCTGTCAGCTAAGTTTGCTTCAAGGTTAGATTGATATATATGGATTAACTCTGTCAGAGTTTTCCATATTGAGCTTTTGATTTTCTTCCAGTATGGTGTGAGAGTGGACTTGTCAGTTGTCATGGGTCATGGAGATGGTTGTTTCTGATATTTCTTGAAGCACAGTAGTGCGGTTATGGCAACATCTGATTAGTTTTATGTGGTTGTGTGTGTATGTATATATAGAGAGAGCGTACCAAATTAGACCTGCAATGTCCTTATGACCATACTGTAGAAGAGAGAGAGCTAGATAAATACGATTGCTGAAATTGGAAGGATGATCCATACTCGTTTACATGCTGGCTTTAGAATGATAGTTGATGTGTTACTAAATGTTTGTAATTGTTGGTGGGATGGTCGAAGATGTTGCCAGCGCAACATATTGTCAGAAGTTCTTGCTGTGGGTGTAGAGTGGGAATGGGGTTGGTAGGGGGGAGGTGGTACTGAAAAAGTGTAAATTTCCAAATGAAAGTGGAGGTAATATTTGTGTGTGTGTGTATATGAGGGTGTTTGTGGAACATTAAGTTGAAGTAAGGGTATAGATGTAGTTTCTCTATGTAATTGGGTCAGGGGAATAGCCACATATTTGTCTCTGCCCTGAACCTGAATCAAATTTGTCCTATTTAATTAAAACGTCTCCCAACCAGTAGAAAGATATACAATCCCCATCCCACTAGGGGCTGGGCAGGAGATTGCCAGGTTTGAGCCAATTGCCACCTTTTGTTTGGTGGAACAGTTGAGGTGGTTTCAGTTTAAAAACACGACTTCTTGTGGATTCTGAACTTGAATATCTTTTGGTTAGTACTTCGGATATTGACATCTCACTACCTTTCTTGACTAGGATTGCAAGTGTACTACTCGCATAGACAAATTATAAAAATCACCAAATATTCAAATATGCATTACTGCATCTTCATATAATACTAGTTCCATTCTTTGCTGCGTGCAACTTTTAGACTTTTGAGTTTTTTTGGTCTCAAGACTAAAATTTTTATCTTGCTATCTTGACAATTTATTCATAAAAATTTAATAAAAGTAGGAGGGAACCGATAACCTTTCTTTTATAACTGTGACTCCCACCCCCGACTAAATGATGTGAATGCCCCTTGTAAGGCCCAATTCCAGTTCAACCCAACCAACCGGCCGAGGCCCAACCATTTAACACGAGGCCTAGATGTCCACACCGACAGCCAGCACAACAGCTCTGCAGGCCCAAATAACCCATTTGTCTGATTCCATGCAGTGCTAACCAAGGGATGGGAATGAAATCAGACAAAAATCAAGAGCGCCCACCCAATTCAGCCGCGGATCAAATCAGATCCCTGACATTATGCCAAATTGGGGCCAAATTGGGGCTCAAGAATTTGTATAAATGTAACACTCACTTAAGAGAAAATGGTGTTGTGAACAAAATAATTTCTGTTTTCCTCCCATTGTTCCTCTTGTTTCTTCTTCATTGAATTGAGATTGTTAATAACTCAACGGAATTATCCCGTTGGATTTTTTAGAACATGTACCTCATACTTGATTCTCGGGAATTGCGTCAAGGACAATAATATCACTACGGTGGAGTTCATTTATCACCTCTCAATAATAAAACTGAGATCTAGAAATGTTTTTTGAGGTAATTGTAATATTCCATGCTTGTGACGGGCTATATTATAAAATGCAAGTACTGTTGGATTTGAATTTCATTCCCATCAATATATAGTCTGGTTTCCTACCATCTTTGTTTTAAGGATTCTCAGGTGATCTCATTTGAATTGGCCTACAGAGAAAATATGAAAGGAGAGAAAGAAAAGAGAGAGTTTACTATTTGAATTTGAATGTGGGAGTGCGTGCATCTTTTATTCTCTCCTCCTATAGGGATAAAATCACTCAGTAACACCCTCTAGTGGAAAATATGTCTTGGTGCTGTAAAACTTTCTCTCCTTAAAAGGTTCATGGATATATTGACTGTAATAACATGGAAAATTTCCAAAATTGTACCACAGACATTTTCAATTTTACAAGCCTTTTCTCTTTGTGATGCAATTGATTTGTTTCAAATATTTATGTTGTTTCAGTTTTCTTCTCATCTACTATTTGTGCTCAATTAATTATAAGTTTCCCTGAGTGGATTAATTATGTGATGAAATTATTCTGTCCCACTTATATCTAGGATGATCAGGAGAGAATGAAGAAGAAGAAATTGTTGACCCAAAAGACAGAGGGGAGTGTTCGAGTCGAAGCCAATTCTATGGCTCAGCCACAGCAAGAGAAGTTGGTTACTAATTCAGGTCACCCTGCCCTAACTTCACTCAAGAGGCCAGTGACTGATACAACAAGTGTACCTACAGCAGTCCGGGTTCCCAGTTCGTCCGCTAATGGTCCAAGTTTGGTCAGCACAAAACAAGAGAAAATAAAGGGAAGCTCGGGTAATTACAACGACGCAAGGATGGGGGAATCATCGACGAAGAAAAAGGTAAAGAGAAAACCAGAAATGGAGTTGGGTGACGTTTGTTTCCATCAACAGAAATTAACTTCTGCACCAGGAGAGGAAAGACACAAATCGCAGAAGCAGGTTGGGGGTCCTCTCCAAAAGCAAAACTTTCCATCTGCAGCTCCTACGAACTGACCTAATGTAGGTTAATTAGGAAATTCACACCGCACGATGAATTTCATTCATTTTGACAGAGTATGTCTCTGGTCTTGTAGATAAATGTTCTTGGCGTGTTTTTTCTACCGGAACTTGAGTAGGGGTGACACGAATCTGTAATTTTTTGCTGTTAGGTGCACCAGTGGACTTGACTGGAGTTTTTTCATCTCCTTTGTCATCCTCATTTCTGTAAGCCTAAAAAGACATGCACATCAGCTGCTGTGAGCTGTGAAGCTCAGTTTGTCCTAGGAATTGGGGAATCATGCTCTTTCAATTTTTCCATTTCAATTTTTTTTTTTGTTTCTTGAAATTTCTGAGTTGAATTGTGTTACTTTATTCTTTAAGTTAGCATAAGGTTAATTATTGCTTTTACTTTCTAGCCTTGATGCAAGAAACTGATTTTTTTAGGACCATAGGTTCAAAATCCACATATAACCAAAGGGTGTCAAAATAGGTAAAATTGTTTTGGGTCCGTAGAATCGGAAGTAACCTAAATGTATTTATTTTTTTAAAAAAATATTAATTATTAAATATTCAATTTAAAAATCTATATAATAATAGAATTTTCTAATACATTGGATCTTTAAATATTTTTTCATTAATTTAGGTCATATATTGGGATATTGAACTAAATCATTAAGCTTTTGGGCATTTCATAAAAAGCGTTTAACCGTCCAATCATTATTTTAACGTAGTAAAATCGTGATAAAATCATACAGAATCGTAGAATCTTACGATTTTATCCATTAGAATTGGGATTCTAACAATTATGCATATAACACATCTTTTAATGGATTAGTTGAAAATCAAGCTCCTTCAGCCTCAACTTTGACAAGTAAGGTTGACAGGTTGACTCTAAATCTTGGATTAAAGATTCAATTAGTATTCCAATAATCTAATTTCAGAGTTATTTTGGCAATGACAAATTTCAGTGACACTCCTCAGATTTGACACTATTTCAGTCAGATACAAGTTTTGATTTTAACTTTCACTCACACCCCAACTTTGAATAGTCAACCCAAAATGTTTCTTTTTAAAGTGAATGGACATTTTTACCCTGAATATTTTAATTCATTTTAATAAAAAATATCATAAACCTTAAATGACATTTTTGCCTTCATTTAATGTTTTGCACCTACCACCCACCATCTTTTCCTTTCCCCGTCGTCATTTGCCAAATTTGATTATTTTCATCTCCCTATTTCTATCAAGCACCAAACTCAATTTTTCATTTTAATCTCTCAAGTTAAAGACACCATGATGTAAGATCTTTGGTGGATGAAGGTCAGAGATGGTGTATTTCACGAAACCCTTGATATGTAAGTCTTTCTCACACACACACGAAACCCTTGCATACTTCTATTAAACTTTGTTGTTGATATTATAAGATTTGTAGTGGGAAACATAAATTAGTGGGAAGTTTAGTGCATTTGTAATTCCTTAATTAGTGGTAATGGGTTTCTTAATTTATGGATTTTCTTGTATATATATGTGTTCCTCCATGAAATGAAATACATAGAAAATTCTCTTATTCTTCTTCTTTTCTTTCTCAATTTGATTTTTTTTTTATCTAACAACATGGTATCAGAGCAGCCCATTGATCTTTGTGCTTCTTTATAAGCCTATCTAGAAGAAGAGTCTATCTCTCATTTCTTTCTGCCCTTTATAAACACCTTGCCAAATTTCTTTTATTTCAGCTCTGTTTTCTTCTACTGCCACTGTCTGAAGCAACTCTGTTTTCTACTACCACTGCCAACTCCAATTCTGCTACTACTTGCTACTGCCATATTTTTCTTATCTTTCCCTTGTCTCTACAATTTAATCTCTTGTTTCTGCCAGCCCCAATCATGCTACTACTTGTTATTGCCATGTATATATATATATATATATATATTTGTCCCTTGTCTCTACAATCTAATCTTTATCTACTATAATGGGAGATAAATCAGCCCCAAAGGATTCTTTCAAGGACACTTTTTCTTTGGATCTATGACTAATACCAAATTGAAGGGTTCTAACTACCTTCAATGGTCGCGTGCTGTAACTGTGTTTCTGAAAGCTCGGGGCAAGACATCTTATCTTCAGGATACCAAACCTTCTGATGCCACCAAAGTTGCCACATGGGAACAAGAGGATGCCCAGATAATGACCTGGTTATGGAATATTTTGGAGCCAGATGTCTTTAACAATGTTTTGTGTCTTGAAACCTCAAAGGAAATTTGGGACACTCTTCGGGAGTTATACTTTTCCGAGCAGAATCTTTCTCGGATATATCAGCTCTATCAGGACATCTTTTCTCTTCGACAAGGTGATCGCTCGATTGAAGACTATTTTTCTAATCTCAAGGGTATGTGGGACGAACTGAACATCTATCAGTCGTTGACAACTGACTTAAAAATTCAGCAACAACACCGGGAGGAATTCCGAGTTGCTAAATTTCTCTCCGGCCTTAAATCGGAAATTGTTGCTATTAAATCTCAAATTCTCTCTGGGAAGGACATTCCTACAGTCACTGAAACATTTTCTCGGATCCGGCGTGCCTCCATTCATTTTTCTGCCTCCGAGAAAGATGTCTAGTTTGCCCTAGTTGCTCCTGTTAGGCCTATTGACACTTCTACTCGCAATGATCGTAGTCATAATACTGGTCGCGGTGGTCGTCTCAACCGTAGTCATGGTGGTCGCACGAACAGTGGACGTGGTACTAGATATTGCACTCATTGTGATCGTAGTAACCATAATGTTGAGTCATGCTGGTAACTTCATGGGAGGCCCGCTTGGGCTAATCAAGCTTCCTTTGACGATGTTCATCCTGTTGTTGCTTCTGAGGAGCAGGTTGTTATGACTAAGTCCGAGTATGATTCTATCATTCAGCACAAGCATGCCCACTCTTCCTCTATAGCCAATCTTGTTGCCTCAGGTAATACTTGTCTCATCTCATCATCTACTTCTCCTTGGGTCATTGATTTAGGGGCCTCCAATCATATGACAGGTAATTCGTCTCTTCTTTCTAATTTTTCACCAATTGTTTCTCCATCTTTTGTTACCATAGCTAATGGTACCAAAACTCCGGTTCTCAAAATTGGTAATATTCAGTCTTTTACTCTTACTCTTTCATCTGTATTATATCTACCTCACTTTCCCTTCAATTTATTATCTGTGCACAAGCTTACTCATTCTCTCAATTGCTCAGTAACCTTTTATCCCACTCATTGTGTTTTCCAGGATCTAAAGACGAGAATGACGATTGGTGGGGGATTTGAAAATGATGGACTCTACTATTTTCAATCATCTTCAAACTCAGTTCATGCAGCCTTCCACTCCGCCTCTCCGTACCAGTGGCATTGTCGTCTAGGATATCCCTCATCTCTCAGTTTACAACATTTGGTTCCTTCTTTACCTTCACTTTCTAAGTTTAATTGTGATACTTGTGAACTTAGTAAACATTGTCACGCTTCGTTTAAACCTCGAACATATGCACCTTATTTACATCCTTTTGAACTTGTTCATTCAGACATTTGGGGACCTTCTCGAATTACTGGCCTATTGGGTACACGTTATTTTGTCACTTTTATTGATGATTTTTCAAGAATGACTTGGTTATATGTTTTTAAAGAAAGATCTCAATTATTCAAAAAAAATTAATCTTTTTATGCTGAAATAACCAATCAATTTAATGCTAAGCTTCTTGCCATACAAACAAATAACGCTCTTAAATATCGTCTTGGCACTTTTCAACAATTCCTTGAGTCGAGAGGTATCATCCATCAAACATCTTGTGTTGATACCCCCTCAATAAAACGGAATTGCTGAAAGAAAAAATGGGTATGTTCTTGCTATAGCTCGTGCTCTCATGATCCAAATGAATGTACCTAAATGTTTTTGGGGTGATGCAATTTGACTGCGGCATATCTTTTAAATAGAATGCCCTCTCGTATTCTAAAAGGAAAATCACCTTTTCAAATAATGTTTCCGGATAAAAATATTTTTACTATACCCCCAAAGGTGTTTGGATGCATTTGTTCTGTTCACAATCTTAGTCCCAATCAAGACAAACTTGATCCTCGTGCCCACAAAGGCATTTTTCTTGGTTATTCTCATACTCAAAAAGGATACAAGTGCTACAGTCCTACTTTACAAAAACACTTTGTTAGTTCTGATGTCACATTCTTTGAGGATACTCTATTTTATTCTTTCGCAGATGGTCAGTTAGAGGAATATTCTTTTACTGCACATGTTATTCCTGCTACTATTCCTATATCTCAGGCTTATGTTCCTCGTCGACCACAGAGTGTCTCTCGACATCATCCACAAACTGTCTCAATTGCTCCTGAGAATGTAGAGTCTACTCCATCACATCCACTACCGATCTCAACTTTTGCAGATCCTCCTTTTAATTCCGATATTGATCTTCCTATTGTTGTTCGCAAAGGTAAGCGCATATGTACTGAGCATTCTCTGTCAAAATTTGTCTCTCTTGATCACTTGTCGCCTTCCTTTAAGGCTTTTTCTCTCTCTGTATCCTCTACTAATGTTCCTAAGTCTTACAAGGAGGCACTTTCTCATCCTGGCTGGAAAACAACAATGGAAGAAGAAATGCGTGCTTTGAAGTTGAATCATACTTGGGATCTTATTTTTACTCCTGCTGATGCACAAATGGTTGGTTGTCGTTGGGTGTTCACTATCAAGCAAAATCCGGATGGTACTGTGGACCGCCTGAAAACCCGTCTAGTTGCTAAAGGATTCACCCAAACCTATGGTATTGATTACACCAAAACCTTCTCTCCGGTTGCCAAGTTGAATTATGTTCGTATTATTATCTCTATTGATGCGTCTCTTGATTGGCATCTTCACCAACTTGACGCAAAAATGATTTTCTTCATGGTGATCTCACCGAGACGGTGTACATGGCTCAACCACTCGGGTTTGAGTCCAAGGGGGAGTATTTTTGTCATCTTAAAAAATCTATTTATGGACTCAAACAATCTCCACGGGCTTAGTTTAATAAGTTTAGCAAGACAGTTGTTGCTTATGGTATGACTCGAAGCCAAGCTGATCACTCGGTCTTCTTTAGGAAGACTAGCACTGGCATTGTCATATTAGTTGTCTATGTGGATGATATTGTTATCACGGGAAATGACAAGAAAGACATCCAAACTCTAATCCATCATCTTGGCTCACGTTTCTTTACCAAAGACTTGGGTAAGCTTCGTTATTTCCTTGGCATTGAGGTAGCAAGATCAAAAGCAAGTATTAGTTTATCTCAAAGGAAATAGACTCTTGATATTTTGAAAGAAACAAGTTATCTTGGCTCTAAACCAGTTGTTACTCCCATGGATGTGAACTTGAAATTATTATCAGACATGGGATATCAAGTTGATGATCCAGAGATGTATAGAAGGCTTGTAGGTAAACTTATTTACCTAACCATCACTCGACCTGACATCTCATATGTCGTTAGTATCGTCAGCCAGTTCATGACCAATCCTTAGAGTCCTCATTTGGATGCAGTTGTTCGCATCTTGAAGTATCTCAAAAATTCCCCGGGCCATGAGCTTCTTTACCGTTCTTCAGGTCATCTTCGTATTGAGGGATATACTGATGTTGATTGGGCAGGATCACCATTAGACATGAAATTTAATACTGGATTTTGTACCTTTATTGGAGGTAATCTTGTGACTTGGAGAAGTAAGAAACAATTTGTAGTTGCCCGATTTAGTGCTAAAGCTGAATATCGTGCAATGGCCCATGCAACTTGTGAACTCACTTGGTTAAGGACTCTCTTACATGAGTTTGGTTTTTCAACACAAAAATCGACTCCTCTCTACTGTGACAATCAAGCCGCCATCCATATTGCTAGTAATCCCGTTTTTCACGAGCGAACTAAACATATTGAAGTTGATTGTTATTTTATTTGAGTAAAAGTTGAGTCAAAAGAGGTCATTACTCCTTTTGTTCCATCCAATCGTCACCTAGCAGATATTTTCACCATATCACTTTCTAAAAGTGGCATTGATTCTATATGTCACAAGTTGGGAATGATTGACATCTACTCTCCAACTTAAGGGGGGGGGGGGGGGGGGGGTGTTGTTGATATTATAAGATTTGTAATGGGAGACATAGTGGGAAACATAAATTAGTGGGAAGTTTAGTGCATTTGTAATTCCTTAATTAGTGGTAGTGGGTTCCTTAATTTATGAATTTTCTTATATATATAGGTGTTCCTCCATGAAATGAAATACACAAAAAATTATCTTCTTCTTCTTCTTTTCTTTCTCAATCTGATATTTCTTTTTATCTAACAACAAACTTCTATAGAACATGACTTTTCTTTTATTAAACTTGCAAAAGTTTTTTTTTTTTTTTAATGTTATGACAGAGACAAGGAGGTGGTATTAACTCGAATAGGTTTTTTTTTTGTCGATTCTTCATCGGTGATCTAAGGTAAGGATTATATATATATATATAATCCAAAAACTTGATTATGTTCCACTCTTGTTGTTCTCTCTTCTTCATGTTGTTTGCTCTTATTTTAAGGAGTCTGTGCGTTTGGATAGGGGTGTTTCCGTTTTTTTTCTTGTTTTTTTCACTGTTCACGGAAACAAAAACGCGTTTGGGAGCCTTTGATGGTTTTTGTTTTCGTGAACAGGAAAAAAACGTTTTCTCACCCTTAGTTCAAAATTTGAGAACATCAAAATGGTGTTTTTTTTTTTGTTTTCGGCACTGTTTGTTCTCAGCAAAAAAAAAATTAATTGTTACAGACTCCTTAACCACAATCTTCAACCTCCAAACCCTAGCCTCCATCTTCAACCTTCAAACCCTAACCTCCAAATTTTATTTTATTTTTTGTTCCCGAAAAGTTTTTAGACAAAATTTCCAACCAAACGTGTTTTTGTTTCCGGATTATCCTTAGGACAAGAACAAGAATTTTTTTTTTGTTTTCAAGAGATAAAAAACGAAAACGAAAACATTAGTTTTGAAACGCACCCTATAATTTTTTTTCTTCTTTGATTTTTTAATTTTTTGTGGTTCTTTAAGGAGCATGTAATTCGTAGAGTTTTAAAATGTTATTGATAAGCTGTGTTTTTTTTAATCATGTTTAGATTAATGCTAACTAAATCTAAATTGCATTTTTATTATTATTGATGAAACGAGGAATGGTTGGGTAGAAAACGATGTCGTTCATGTCAAAAAGAACAAACAGTGACCGGAAGAGGTACCATTGGGGTACCGGCCAAATGGCTCCGACGGTCAAATTAGAACTTGAATCGTTCATTGAAATATAGCAGGAGTAATGGTGAGTGATTATTGCGTACCTTTTTAGATTTTCCCAACCCTATATTTATAGGGTTTTTAATGCGGTGGTCCTGATAGAGTTGTAGCGTGTCGTATATATCTTGACAGCTACCCATATGTATCCTGGTGAGATAATGACATCTACCCGTAGGTATTCTGGTGAGATAGTGACATCTACCCGTAGGTATCTTGATGAGATTGTAGAGTCTTGGTAGAAAGCAATCGGTTAACACCCTTATTTCCACGTGCTGTACAAGTTACACCTATCAGTTGCCCCCTGTTCCCGAATTTGTTTGCCGGGTTTAGGGAACGAAATCTCTTCCGTTTGTGATATATGTAGATTTTTATTTATGAATATATATATATATATATATATTTTAAAATGCGATTTTGTTTTTACCCACCTTGTAATTATTGACTACATGCATACTTTAATATATATTTAAAGCAAAAATGTAACCCTAAAATTTTCTTTAAAAATTAAAGGGTCATTTTACTAATTATAGAAAACTTTCAAAATGAGCATTAAATAATTATGTAAAATTTTGTAGGGAGGAAAGCTAATTATTTTTTTAACTTTCCAGATTCTCTGAAACTTTCACATATATATATATATATATATATATATTTAAATGAGTACTCGTATGACTTTTCAACCATTGACATATATAAAACATATGTGGATGGTCATTTAGAAAAGTAATTTTAAGTAGGAAAGTTGTCTGGCCTATACCTCTACATGCATGATATGCCCGACATCCTTCTAGCTAGCTTGTACCCCTACAGGCGTGAAATGCACGCCAGTACGCCAACTCTTTAGTTGGCTTGTACCCTACAGGCGTGAAATGCACGCCAGCTCTCTAGCTGGCTTGTACCCGCATTTTCAAAAATTGAGCTACAACGGTCATATTGTAACGGCTACTATACCCTATTTCTTCTATAAATTTCACCACTTTGGAGTTTTTTTCCTTGCAATTTACCAGCTTGTTGTTTTCTTTTGTATCTTGCTTCTCCCTCATTTTTTGGTCTAAAATTTTATTTGCCCAAATATTTTTATAAAAATATTCTATGGCACCTAAAAACGTAGAGGACGTAATTTCCACTGTCCATCCGACCATGCTAGATAAGTTGAAGAAGGAATTTGTATTTTCGTATGAGGTTTAGCTAAATTGTCCGGGTCTAAATCAAAGGGTGCACCACTCCCTTCCACATGAGATGTTTCTCTACAACTCATATTTTGATGTTGGGTTGCGCCTTCCGCTTCCCCGACTGTTGAGAGAGATCTTGGACCATTTTGGTCTCATCCCTTCCCAGCTCTATCCGAATGCCTGGAAGGCTATTCTAGGGGCTCCTCTTTTATGGTGCACGTGCGGGAATGGATCCATGTCTCTTCAAGAATTTCTCTCTTACTATTACATCCAGCGCAATGGTGCTTGGGCCAATTTTTTTTTGTGGAGTCATTTCTTTTACGCTAAAGGCAACGGATTGGAGTTCCTAGACGCGATCGAAGGCGAGGACAATGGTTCGTCCGTTCCAAAGGAAGCGGGTGATCTTACTGAAGCGGGTAATTTTTTTTTTTTTTTTTTTAACACATATTCTCTTCTCTTCTGTAGCGAAAAAGAAGCTACATATTCTTTCACCGGAAGAGAAAAAACATATAAAGGAGAGACTGAATAGGGCAAAAGTTTTCTTGGCCCGACATAAGGAAGAGTCTTTTTTTGACTCAAGCGCTTTGTCGGGATATTGTCTTGGCCTTCGTGGAAGCCCTATTATCCCACCTGTATCTTCTTTCCCTGACTCTTCGAGTGGGAGTTCGTCAGTTTCGCCATCACATCTGGAGCTCCATTATCCGACATCTGGAGGATGACGGGTAACTGTTGACTCTGGTCAGACCTCCCCCGCTCCTCCGACGACCGACAATCGGGCACTCTCCAGTCCTCTCCCAATTTATGGTGGGAGTCAGGCACTTTCTACTCCTGGAGATCTTATTTCATCCTTGATAGTTGGCGGGAGTCGAGCGTCTTCCACACTTGGATATCTTGGCGTACCCCCGACAGTTGGCATGAGTCGAGCAACTGGAGATCTTGACTCACCCCCGATAGTTGGCGGGAGTCGGGCACCTTTCACCAGTTCCAGTGCAGGTATCATCATTAAATTTATTTCTTTTTGTTTTTATTCTTAGTGTTACTTATTTGCTTTGTCTCAAATACCAATATTTTATTGTGTACACATGGGGATCTCAGTGGTTTTCCCAGGATGTGCTTGATAACTTTTTGAATAAAAAGCGCAAGACAGGTTTGTCGCCACCGATTCCCTGCTTCTCCTCCTCCCTACCTGGCCAAGGTTCTTCTCCCTCTCACTAGATGATGGCCAGAGCATCCTCTGGCCCCGTTAGGACCTTGGATCTTGATGCAAATACTATGAGCAGGGGGCCTGCCATTCAGACTGGGTTCAACCAGTTCTCTGGACTGCCTACCTTCGGCCAATCTTCGCGACCTGCGTCCATTTTTGGGATGTCCGCCCCTGAGTCCAAGTTTTCATCGGGTGATACTGTGATGTCAAACGTGCAGGTAGCGACTGAAAATCTCATGGGCACTTTCATGGACGAGGACCTTCAGTCATTGGAGAATAAGAATGACTCTATTGTAGAGGCTTATCGAAGATCTCTCCTTGATGCAGGACGGGTTAGTATATCTGCATTATTTATGGTCCGCTTTTTATATTTTATATGTTGAACCATCTTTCTTTTTATAGAATTTGACCCGAGGTAGGTACAAAGCCCATAGATGCATGCGAGCTGAGTCTGAGAGAGATAAGATGGTTGTCAATCATCAAGCGGAGATCAACGAGCTTCGGGGCCACTATGAGCGTCAACACCAGCAGTTTGAGACTGCCCGACTGGAGGAGATCAACAAGCTAAAGGGGACTTATGAGTCTGACCTCAAGAGGGTAGAAGAGGAACATGCCTCTCTTTTGGCCCAAAAGTTGGGCGAAGCAAGGATCGCTGCAGTTGAGGAATTCAGACACTTTCATGAGCTTTAGGAGCAGCAACTGGTATATTACCTTGGTGGTTTTGAGGATCTCCGCAAGCAGGTGACTGCTTTTTATCCAGCACAGGATTTCACAGGATTCAACCCTAGTGGACGTCGTAGGCAATAGTTGTTTTTTTTTCTATGTTGAAATCTTGTAGTGTCGCTGTGATGTTTCATTTTCTTTCATTTTTATCTGATGTACTTTGAAATTTTATGAATGAAACGATGATTATGGACCTTGATCCTTGATTTATGTAGGAAAAACTTGACATTTCATATTAAGGCAGTTTTTGTGAGAAGGTGAGTAGTAATTTTACTCTCTTTCATTTATAGGATTTGGGTTTCACTCAACCATATCCTTTCAATAATAAGATTATAACCCCGAGCTTCACTCAGCCCCCCCTTTCTGCTAGGGGACCCATTTTTTGGGTGGAAGAATATGTTTATGATAACACAGTAGATGCTCAATAATTGTAGAAAAAGAATTCTCTTTATTGATAATTGGCAGGATAACTACTCTAACAATTAATGTAAATTAAATAACTTCTACTGCAGAATGCTCGATGGCCTATTGCAAACTAAATCTAAGTAAATGAAACTACTCAAAATAATGCTAAAGAAAAGAAAATAAAGGGTAGCCTAAACTGACCTTGATGCTACCTTTCCACTTTTACTGGTGATACTTCTTCAAGTGATGCGCATTCCAAGGATGGGGTAGCTGCTTTCCCTGAAGGGTCTCTAGCCAGTATGCCCCCTGCCGATATGTGCGGGTTACCCTGTAGGGGCCTTCCCAGTTGGGAGCCAGTTTTCCCATTTTCATAATTTCACGGTTGCTGGTGAGTGGGGTGACTTCCCGTAGGACAAGGTCTCCTGGCTGAAATCTTCTCTGTTTTACCTGCGCATTGTAATATCGTGACATTGCCTGTTGGTAGACAGAAACCCTCATCTGGGCTTGCTCCCTTTTTTCCTCAATCAGATCTAAGCTGACTGCCAATTCCTTTTCATTATGTTCTGAATCATAGTGACTTGTCCTGTAACTTTCCAACCCGATTTCAACTGGGGTCACAGCCTCACTACCGAAAGCAAGGAGAAAAGGGGTCTCACCCGTGGGTGTTTTGGCCGTAGTACTGTAAGCCCACAGTATAACGGTCAGTTGTTCAGGCCATAACCCCTTTGGCCTTTTCCAGACGCTTTTTGATCATCCCAAGAATCGTTCTGTTGGCAACCTCCGCCTGCCCGTTAGCCCGCGGATGTCCAGGAGAAGAGTAGTGGTTTTTTATTCCTATACCCGAACAAAACTCTCGGAATACACTTCCTTCAAACTGTTTTCCATTATCAAACACTATGACCCGGGGGACGCCGAATCTGCAAATGATTGACTTCCAGGTGAAGTCTTTGACATTCTTGGTAGTGATTTGGGCTAGTGGTTGTGCTTCCACCCATTTAGTGAAGTAGTCAATCGCTACTATTGCAAATTTGGTTTGACCCTTACCCCGAAGCAATGGGCCAACCAAGTCGATTCCCCACTGAGCGAAAGGCCATGGCCCAGTCATGGGTGTTAATTCCTATGCTGGAAGTCTGGGGACATTAGCAAATCGCTGGCACTTGTCACATTTCTTCATGTACTGTAATGCGTCATTTTGTATTGTCGGCCAGTAGTACCCTTGTCTTATAGCCTTATGGGCTAGAGATCTGCCCCCTGCATGGTTTCCACATAAACCCTCATGAATCTTTTTGAGGATGTAGTTTGCCTCCGTAGTAGAGACACAACGCAAGTATGGAAGAGAAAGACTCCTCTTATAAAGAACTCCGTTGATGAGAGCATATCTGGTGGCACGAAGCCTTATCTTTCGGGCTTCCATTCGGTCTTCTGGTAATTCCCTATCTTGGAAATACTTGATGATAGGTTGAGCCCATTCCATACCTTGTTCCACTTGCATGATCATTGTAGCCTCCTCCTGGTGAATACTTGGTTGATGTAAATGTTCCAAGGGAAATATATCATCCTCTGGCTCAATAGCTGTAGCTAAACGGGCAAGGGCATCTGCATGACCATTCTCTTCTCTTGGTATTGGGCAGATTACGCATTTTCTGAATTGACCGATCAATTCATTTACCTTCAGTAGGTAAGCCTTCATTTTTTCTCCTTTCGCCTTATACTCCCCATTGACCTGGCCTGCAACTAGTCGGGAGTCGGTGTTGACCTTCAGGTAGGGTGCCTGCAAGGTTTGCGCTATTCGGAGTCCTGCTATCAAAGCTTCACACTTTGATTCCTTATTGGTAGCTTTAAACTTGAACCGGAGGGAGTAAGGGAATCTTTCTCCCTCAGGAGTGATCAAGAGCAAACTTGCCCCGCTCGCCTGCGAGTTGGATGAACCATCCACATATAATGTCAAAGCACTTCCGGGTCTATTGGTCCTTCTGGCTCAGGAATGAGTATTTCTTCAGCAACTTCAGGGGCTTTTTTTAGAGGATACGTGATCTCCGCCACGAAATTTGCAAGTGTCTGTCCCTTAATCGCTGCTTTGGGCTTGTAGCGGATGTCGAACTCTCCCAACTTAATTGACCATTTCACTAGGCGACCGGATGTTTCCGGCTTATGGAGTACCTGCCTGAGTGGTTGATCAGTAAGGACTGTTATTGTATGAGCCTGAAAATATGACCTTAATCTCCTAGCAGAAATAACCAGGGCGAATGCCAACTTCTCCATTACTGGATACCTTTCTTCTGCTCCCCGTAGGACTCGGACTTGTGTAGTAGATTGGTCTATGAATAGACCCTTCGTCTCTCATCAGGGCAGAACTTACTGCTGTTAAGGAGACATCTAAGTAAAGTAGAAGTTGTTCCCCTGGTACTGGTCGGGCCAACAGGGGTGGAGAAGCGAGATAATTCTTCAAATCCATAAATGCTTGTTCACACTCAGGGGTCCATTCAAATGCCTTTTTAAGCACCTTGAAGAAGGGAAGACATTTTTTAGTAGCTCAAGAAATCAGCCTGTTGAGGGCAGCCACATTTCCCGTCAACCGCTGCACATATTTGGTTGACTGGGGAGACTTCATGTCCAGGATGGCCCGAATCTTTTTTGGATTGGCCTCAATGCCTCTTCTACTAACCATGAACCCCAAGAACTTTCCTGATGATACCCCGAAAATGCACTTGGTTGTGTTAAGGTGCATTTGGTGTTTTCGAAGCACCTCAAAAACTTCTTGGAGGTCCGCCAGATGATTTTCCTTTTTGACACTCTTAACTAACATGTCATCTACGTAGACCTCCATGTTCCTTCCAATTTGATCTTTGAACATGTTGTTGACCAATCTCTGGTAGGTAGCTCCAGCGTTCTTTAACCCAAAGGGCATGACTTTATAGCAGTAAATGCCTCGATCGGTGATGAAAGATGTTTTCTCACAGTCAAGAGGGTGCATGGGGATCTGATTGTAACCCGAATATGCATCCATAAAGCTAAGTAGTTCATTCCCTGAAATAGCTTCTACCAACATGTCAATTCTTGGTAACGGAAAACTATCCTTTGGACAGGCTTTGTTCAAATCTGTAAAGTCGACACAGAGCCTCCATTTTCTATTCGCCTTCTTTACTAGGACCACATTCGATAACTAGTCGGGGTTATGGACCTCTCGAATGAAGTCCGCCTTTAGAAGTTTGTCAACCTCCGACATTATAACTGCATTCCTCTCTGAGGCAAATGTTCTTTTCTTCTGCTTTACAGGCTTGGCAGTAGAATCCACATTTAGGCGATGTTGCATAACTTGAGGATCAATGCCCAACATATCTTCATGTGTCCAGGAAAACATGTCTTGATTTTGTTTTTAGAATCAAATAAGTTGATCCTTAACATCATCGGGGAACAGAGACCCGATGCTTACTATTTTACTGTTCCTGCCCTCTTCCAGGCTTACCTCTATGAGGTCCTCTACTGGCTCTAGTCGGGGAGTATTTTGACTTGAGACTGATTTGAGACCTTCGATAGTAAGTGATTCCCGTGACCTTCTATCTCTTAGAGCGGCTGCATAGCATTCCCGTGCCATAGCTTGGTCTCTTCTTACCTCTCCTAGACCATGATCAGTTGGGAACTGCATTAGCAAGTGGTAAGTTGAAGTTACGAATTTCAATGCATTAAGAGTTGTTCTTCCGAGGATGATATTGTAGGTGGAAGGGCAATCCACTACAAAAAAATCTACCATGATGGTAAGCTGTCTTGGAGCCACCCCTACAGTGAGAGGAAGGGTCACTATTCCTAGTGGAGAAACCTTCTCTCCAGAAAAACCGACTAGAGGCGATTTGGATGGCTTTAACTGGTCTCTTCATATACCCATCTTGTTGAAAGCTTCAGTGAATATCAAATCCGCAGAACTTCCATTGTCGATCAGCACCCGTTGGATAGTAAAATTGGCCACTGCCACGGTAATCACCAATGGGTCATCATGGGGATGTTGTACTCCCTGTGCATCATCGTCGGTGAAGGTAATGACCTGCCCTTCTAGTCGTGGTGATTTGGAAGGTGGAGCAGAAATATCCACCCCTTGAACCTCTATCATATTTCTAGCTCTTCTCGCATGAGATTTTTGGGATGAGCTTGTTTCCCCACCTCCAGCAAATCCTCCAGATTTCACATTGATCTCCCAAACCGGCTGTTTATCTGGTGTGCGACTTTTTCGGGGGGCATCCTGTCGACCTTTTCCTTTATCGCCATTGGTCGTGAACCGACTCAAATGCCCTCTCTGGATCAGGCTCTCAATTTATTTTTGAGGTCGATGTATTCATCTGTCGTATGTCCATGGTCGCGGTGAAAATGACAAAATCTATCGCGTGCCCTTTTTGATGGATCCGACTTCAGCCTGGGTGGCCAGGATAATGAATGATCATCTTGTATTTGAAAAAGGATCTCGCCTATTGGCTTGTTCAATGGAGTAAAGCTAGTGAACTTCTCCTGACTCTTTATAGGTCGAGATGACCTGTCAACAGTCGGTTGGGTTCTCCGACCTTTAGTTTCTCTCTCGTCCTTGGTAGTTATTGCTGGTCTCTTTTTCTCCACCTTCTTTTCTTGAGTCCCTTTTCCTTTTCGGGCATTCATGGCATCCTCCGCATTCATATGCTTCTGGGCTTTAACAAGTAGTTCTGCCATTGTCTCGGGCGGTTCTTTTGATAGGGAAAAAAGAAACCTAGAAGACTGTAGTCCTCCCATGAAGGTTGTCACTGCTACGTTATTATTAACCTCATCAACCTGGAGCATCTCATTATTGAATCGGCTTACATAATCTCGAAGCGGCTCTCCTTTATCCTGTTTGAAGTTTAGCAAGTAGGTGGCGGGCTTCCTATGTCTTCGCCCGGCAATAAAGTGCCCGATAAATTTCCTGTTTAACTCGTCGAAGTCATGAATAGAATCGGGCCTCAGCTTATTGAACCAGACCCGGGCTGACCCTTTAGGGTGATGGGAAAAGCCCGACACATGATAGCATCTAGGACAACCTGTAGATGCATGAGTGCCTTAAAAGTATCCAGGTGGTCAAGAGGGTCCTTGGACCCATCAAAGTTCTCCAACTATGGCATCTTGAACTTGTTAGGTAGAGGAACACTCATCACCAAAGCATCAAAGGGGGAATTAGTCTTCTGTAGGAGTTCATCCACAATAGCGGGGCTTTTGCCCTTCATTGTCTGTGCCATACCTTCCATCTGTGCTTTCAGATCTTGGATCTTTTGATCCACACCCACGACTTCTGTAAGATCATCGGGAGTCCTGCCTCGTCGGGTGCTCCGGATCACTGTCCTCCGTTGATCCTGGTTGTGGCTATGCTCTGCCCCCTCTTCCAAATTATTATGTCCTGTCGCATCCGGGGCAGGAGGAATGGGACCAGCCAGTCGTTGAAGAAGCAAAGCGTTCTGCTGGGTCTGCTAGATCACTTGGTCCATCCCTCGGGCCAGAGCTTGAACCTGTTGTTCTAATACCGCCACACGTTCTGTAGGATCGTTTTGTCTGACTGGGTCTGAATTTCGGGGATTTTCAGAGTTGTGTGATGACCTGTCATCACCAACTTCTTGCTCTTCCAGAGAAACATGTGCCTCCTCTTGGCCATCAGGTCGGGGAGGATGCACTGGAGGTAAACCAGTATGGGTCGGTGGTACTCCTTGGTTAGTTGGGAGCAAGGGATCATTGGGTTGAAGGAGAAGATCTCTGGGTTGTCCAGAGGCATCACCCACCTTACTTTTGCTTCATAGTTAGACCATTCTAACGCTTTCTGGAAGTAAGAAGTTGTCGCTTCCCATAGACGGCACCAACTGATGAAGCGAGGAATGATCGGGTAGAAAACGATGTCGTTCCTGTCAAAAAGAACAAACAATGACCGAAAGAGGTACCGGTGGGGTACCGGCCAAATAGGTTCCGACGGTCAAATTAGAACTTGAATTGTTTAGAGAAATATAGTAGGAGTAATGGTGAGTGATTATTGCGTACCTTTTTAGATTTTCTCAACCCTATATTTATAGGATTTTTAATGCGGTGGTCCTGATAGAGTTGTAGCGTGTCGTATATATCTTGACAGTTACCCATATGTATCTTGGTGAAATAATGACATCTACCCGTAGGTATTCTGGTGAGATAGTGACATCTACTCATAGGTATGCTGATAAGATTGTAGAATCTTAATAGAAAACAACTGGTTAACACCTTATCTCCACGTGTCGTACGAGTTACACCTATGATTATATTTTTTCAGTTTGAAATGGCAAATCACAGAGTGCATGATATCATTGTTCCCTTCGAAAAAAACTTACATGTCATAGGGGATGTTTCAAGCTGATGAATGTACCTTTATAGACTTGTATACTGAAATTTATGCGTTGGTAATTAATGAAATGTCTAGTCAAAGGGGTTTGACTATTTTAGTTCCAAATAATAGAGTTAGAGAGAGACCTATTTTATTTATGCAATGTTTTTTAGTTCCAATGAAATGTCTAGTCAAAGGGTTTGACTATTTTAGTTCCAAATAATAGAGTTAGAGAAAGACCTATTTTATTTATGCAATTTTTTTAGTTCCAAATAATTAAAATTTGAACCAAAAATAATTATTTATGCATTTTTTTTCCCAATTGAGCCTTGAACACAAAGCAGATCATCAGTTACTGTAAGCTTTGTAAGACAAGTGTCGAAAGTATATAACTACCTTGGACAATTTTTAGAATTTTGGTATTAGATTTCAAGATCAGAATAATGTATGTAGTCAATTTTAGTATTAGATTACAATTTTTTAACTATACATATTTTATTTGTTTCAGGATTCTCGTTGCACTTCAATTCCCCCAACAAGCAGCAAGCTTTAATGATTTTTTGGATGGATTTTTAGGATTATGTCCCTTTCTTTTGGGAATTTTTTTGGCTTAAATTTTAAGGCTCGCCATTTTTTGGGTTTACATACTACAAACTGTTAATTAAACTTGTGTATGTTTGATATGGTGATGAAACTTATATAAGTTGATGAATGAGTATGTGCAATCATGCATTGAAGAATTTTAATTTTATTTAATGCGTGGAATGAATGTTATATAGTCCGCGATGATGGATGTTATGCCTATTTTCATTATTCTTGTTTTTTTTAATTTTATTTAAGGTGCGGAATGATTGTTATATTTGCAAACTTTGTTACTTTGTTTTTTATTCTATTTTGAATACTAATCAGTTAATAATAATATAATAAACTTCACTTGACACTTTGGGCATAAGAAAATGGTCATTGGGGTAGTTTAGTCAATTAACATTAATAAAGAAGTTTTTGCTATTATAAAAAAAAGAGGTCTAATATCATCAAAAAATAGCAATTTTGGTTAACTATTCAAAATTGGGGTATGAATGAAAGTTAAATCAAAATTTGTATATGTTAAACTTTAGGATGTCAGGAACAATTAAAAATGGTGTCTCTGGAAACTTGAGAAAGTTGCGAGGAGAAAACGTCATCTATGTTTTTTATTGGTTTATAATTTAATAATATTAACCCAAAAGATTAAATCAAAGATATCTATATATTTCTATCTTACTTGTGACTTTCAACTTCCCTAAGACAACAATAGTTTAATGAACATGTTGACCTTATAGGTTGAAAACCAAAAATAAAAAGGGTAAATTGTAGTAGCATATGAGGTTTAGGTCAATGACACTAATGCTACTAATATGTCGGTCAATACTAACTTTGCAATGACATCCCCTGATGTTTGATTTTTTTTGCAATGACACCCCTTGGACTGGTGAAATGATTAAAATATCCCTTTAATTGTTTCACTTATTATATTAAGATAATATATAAAATGTGAAATTACTCATATGCCCAAATACTTTACCGCTATGAAATTACTAATTACACTTCTACCCCTTATTACAAAATATATATTACGAATATATATATATATATATATTATGAAAATTACAAAATTCTAAATAAACACAAAAAATTCGAAACAAACATATAAAATTCGATAAAATATATATAATTTGTAAAAAACATATAAAATTTGAAAAAACATATAAAATTTGAAAATATATATAAAATTTGAAACAATATATAAAATTAAAAAAAACATATAAAATTCGAAACAATATATAAAATTCGAAAAACATATAAAATTCTAAAAAATATATATATAAAATTTTAAATATATATATATATATATATATATATATATATAAAGTGTGACTGAAGTGATTCCTACCACATTTGGAAATTCAAATTATTTTGGTAGGAATCATTTCCAAAAAGAAGTTATTAATTTGTAAATTTAAGTGTCATTTCTTAAAAAAGAAAAACAAATGTCAATGGAACTATAAAATAAAAATAAATACCATATGCCCAAGACTCATTATGTTATCTCAATTTAGTACCAAATTAGAAGAATTAGAAAGAAAAAAAAAACATTTTAGTTTATTTCCCTCGATTATTTTGGAGGACAACGAAACCTACTATTCATGTCTATTTTATATCCCTCTAAAAACTCCAATTTTCCATCTCTTTTTTTTTCTTTTTACTTTTTCTTATTTTATTTTATTTTATTGATTTTATTTTCATATTTTCCTTCTAAAATCTCAATATTTTGTTTTTCTATTTTTTCACAACGGTTAGATTTAGGGGTAGGGAAAATAGTACTAATATGCGTTTCGTAATCTTTATTTATGGACCCAACCTAAAAATTAATCCCAGATTAACATGGGTTTTGGTTGAGGTAGTGTTAAAATTTGCGAAAAAGGACTTTTAAAAGAAGACATAATTCCTAAAAGTCTATTAGGGTGAAGCTAGTAAAGACAGTTTCAAAGTTGATTTCTCGTGAAGTTTCTCTCTTCTTTCCCATTACAGCTTTACAAGTTACAAAAAATCATTTCCAAAATAATTTGAATTTTCAAATGTAGTAGGAATCACTTCAGTCACACTTTATATATATATATATATATATATATTTGAATTTTATATATATTTTAGAATTTTATATGTTTTTCAAATTTTATATATTTGTTTCGAATTTTATATTTTTTTTGAATTTTATATATTGTTTCAAATTTTATATATTTTTTCGAATTTTATATGTTTTTTCGAATTTTATATATTTTTTACAAATTATATATATATTTTCGAATTTTATATGTTTGTTTCGAATTTTTTGTGTTTATTTAGAATTTTGTAATTTTCATAATATATATATATATATATATATATATATATTTTGTAATAAGGGGTGGAAGTGTAATTAGTAATTTCAGATGGATGAAGTGTTTGGGCATATGAATAATTTCACACTTTATATATTACCCTAATGTAATAAGTGAAACAATTAAATGAGCATTCTAATCATTTCACCAGTCCAGGAATGTGATTGCAAGAAAAATCAAACCTCAGGAGGTGTCATTGCAAAGTTAGCATTGACCAGCATATTAGTGACATTGACCTAAACCTCATAGGGTGCTACTGCAATTTACCCAAACAAAAACAATCACAATCGGAGAATTCATATACTGCGGCTAAAACGATTAATTCTGAATAATTAACTAATTAAGAATATTTTTTTAGATTTTTTTTTAAAATTGCTAAGTGCATAAAATTATCAACATAACATGGATTAAAACCATATTAGAATTAGTTTAACATTAACATATCGACTTCTAAAAATAAAAAGTCAAAATGAGACTGTCTCTAAATATTGGGGATTATGAACACTATTTATAAGAATTTCAGAAAAAATTGCCATTGTGGCACATAGTTCAAACCTGACAGCAACAGCACAACAAAGCAAACACAAAAATGGATGAAAACACAAAATCAGAAACAAGAAAGACGAGAATACAAACAAACCCACCACCAATCATAGTGCTAACACCCGCCAACATCAACGATACTATCCACAAAATAAACGCCCTTCATCTAAATTCCAAATAACACACAACAATATATGGTATATACATACATATAGATACACCTATACGTATATCTCTCTCTATATATATATAAATACGTGAGACCCACAATTTCTATGGTGGCATGGCGTATTGTTGCTCATGCCACCTGTTCACCGCCGATATGAGTTCGTCTGTCGCTGCCGGAGCAGCCCGGATTTGTTCCTTCCAATTCAGGGATACCCAGATTTCCGGGTTCAAGTTCGGGTTTTTGTTGCAGAAGAAGCTGAAGCTATCGGAACGGCGGCGTCTCAACTCCATCGTCTGTGCGGAGCTCTCGAGGCCCGTCTCTGCCAACATTGGTTTAGACTCTCAGGTGAATATTTGCCCATTGTGTGTGTGTTTTGTAGTTGTGCAATGTGTTCGATGAAATGACCGACTGACATGTGGGTCTGAGTTATTTTTTTAGTTAAATTTACTTTGCTTCCATTGAGGGTTGTGTTTCGGTTTTGGTTATGGGTTGTGTTTAGATTTTGATAATTGGGTTGCAATTGGAAGTTTGTGATACCATAGGAGTGAACTGATGGCATTGCTTGTTTTCAGCGTGACTGGTGCATGATTCAATGAATTTCTATATATACTATATTAGTATTGCCAATAGATTTCACTTCTGCTTTTCCGTATATAGCCCGGGCATATTGCAACTAGTGCTTGTCAAAGGTGCATTTGTGATGCAGGTTCATACGAGTGTCGTGTACCTATGTGTGCCTTTGACAACAATTGCACCATTAATAGAAGATATTGATGCTTTAACGTTAGTTTAAATTTTAGCTGTGCACCTAGGCTTGATTACATTGATGGCAACTAGGTTTTTGTTGATTGTGGTCAAAATCTTGAAACCGTTTAGTCAATTGGGATTTGAACTATCTGCTGAAGTCGAGTTGTTTAGCTGGGAATGTGGTCATCAGCAGGAGGGCATCATCACTCTTCAGCTTCATTCTTGCTTACTCTTTACGCCAATTTAGCTACTGGCTTCGCTTTATGAGTTTTAATATGTGAAAAATACTTGGGCTTTTTCCTTTCTTGTTTTTCTCCCTGATATTTTTCCATCAGGCTCGATGAACTGTTTTTCACAACAATTCAGTTTGTTGATGTTTTCGGTAGAAAACAGTAGACTATCTCAGTGCCAATTGAATATAGTTAAAATGTGAAAGTCCAATTCAAGCTGCATGGTATATGAGAGTAACAAAGACGATGCTATTTTTCACTAAAAGATCCTTGTTTTGTGAATGACTATTTTCTTTTCTTTTCAAATGTAAACCCCTCCAGGCACGGACCTAAAGATTTAGGTGAGTGGGGGCAGATTTGTTATTATTCAAGCCGCCCCCATTGGACCTAACATAGGTCTGTGCCTGAACCCCTCCCATGTTATTTTAAAATTTGTCGGCCATATGGTTCAAAACAATACTTTTTTTTTTTTGTTGCAATTGTCCGGCACAACTTTCTCTAATGTAAAGCATATGAAAAGAAAACCAGGTGTATGTCAGTTATCTGCTCTTATGCTTTTACTTTTTTTTTTCTTTTTCTTTCAACTTTTGAGTTTATTGTCATTGATTCATTTATATGCCCCTTGGGCTTGTTATACGCACCATCTATTTCTGATATTGCATATAAGTCCAGGGTTTTGACACTGCGTCATTCTTTTCGTTCTTTCTTTGTTTCTTTCTTTCCATTGTCTCCTGCTGGTAAATTGTTCTCCCTTAAGTTTTTCTTATATGATATTGCTTGGATTTGTGCTTTTGTGGAAGGCCTTATAAGATGATATTGGCTGACACTGCTTTATTTGAATTTGGAGACTGTCCGGTCCCATGATCTGTCAAAGTTGCTTTGGATTGGCCCACTTCCTGGGGATATTGCAGAAGTAGAGGCTTATTGTAGAATATTTAGAGCTGCTGAACAGCTTCATAGTGCATTGATGAACACGTTATGCAACCCATTGACTGGTGAATGTAGTGTATCGTACGGTTTCCCTTCCGAAGAAAAACCATTATTGGAAGATAAAATAGTGTCTGTTCTTGGTTGCATGATATGTCTCCTGAACAAAGGAAGGGAGGATGTTCTTTCTGGCAGAGCTTCCATTATTAAGTTGTTTCGTGCTTCAGATGTAAATTTAATGGATGAGAAGCTGCCACCACTTGCTATTTTCAGGGGCGAGATGAAAAGGTATTGTGAAAGCTTACATGTTGCTCTTGAGAACTATTTGACCCCTGATGATACTCGAAACTTGGATATCTGGAATAAACTGCAGAGGTTGAAGAATGTTTGCTATGATTCTGGCTTTCCCCGTGGGGATTGTAATCCTTACCATACGTTGTTAGCAAACTGGAATCCAGTTTATATCTCCACAGCAAAAGAAGAGATAGGGACTACAGATTCTGAAATTGCTTTTTGGAGGGGCGGCCAGGTAACAGAAGAAGGTCTGAAGTGGCTAGTTGAGAAAGGATTTAAAACAATCGTAGATCTCAGAGCAGAGGTAGTAAATGATAATTTCTATCAACGTGCTCTTGACGATGCTATTCTGTCTGGGAAAGTTGAACTAGTTAAACTTCCAGTTGAAGTTGGCACCGTGCCTTCAATGGAGCAGGTTGAGAAGTTTTCAGCATTAGTGTCAGATTCAACCAAAAAGCCCATATACCTCCATAGTAAGGAAGGAGTGCAGAGAACTTCTGCTATGGTTTCTAGATGGAGGCAGTACATGGCTCGCTTTGTATCAAATTTCATTTCCAATCAGTCACTCACTGCCTCTGACATTCCGCTGGGAGGTACAAGAAAAATGGAAGAATTGCGCAGTTCATCAAACTATGAAGACGATAAAGCCTTTGACAATAAGAATGGACAGCTGCAAGAAAATTTGGATAAGGCTCATAATTCCACTGCACATATCCTCAACCAGGTTTTCCCCAACACAGGAAATAAAGCTCAGAGCAGTAATGGGGCCTATAATGACATTTTCTCTCACAAAGGATCTGCAGGGGGACGAATATTTGATGATAATGCGGTGGGATCTTTAGTTGACTTCTCATCCGAACTCGACCCTCTCAAGTCCCAGCTACCTCCTTGTGATTTTTTCTCTAGAAAAGAGATGTCGAGGTTTTTAAGAAATAAGAAGATTTCACCTCCCACTTACGTTAACTATCAATGGAAAAGGTTGACCATCTCTGATTCAGGAGAAAATGATAGTGCTGCAATTCAGAGAAGTGAAATCACTGACACCAATCTCGAATCAAGGCTTATAGAAGCAGGAAGTTCAAATGGTTCAGTAAGCAGTAAGAACCTATCTTTGAAGCCTCACAGTCCTCCTGCTAGCAACGAGACTTACCTCAGTTGTAATGGTTATGTTTCCTCTGTTAGCAATTCAAATGAATTTGTTAGAGAGGAAAATTATGACAGGACTAAAATAAACAGTCCTACCAGTACAGCCAATGAGCTAAGTAAGAATTTAATTTCTAGAACCATCAAAGAGGACAAAAGGAGCAATATTGAAGCCTCCGCAGCTTTGGATGATGAAGAATTGGGGATTATTGAAGGAAATATGTGCGCTTCTGCAACTGGTGTCGTGAGGGTGCAGTCAAGAAAGAAAGCACAGATGTTCTTAGTACGGACAGATGGATTCTCCTGCACCAGAGAAAAGGTGACAGAATCATCCTTGGCTTTCACTCATCCTAGCACCCAGCAGCAGATGCTTATGTGGAAATCAACACCAAGGACTGTATTATTGTTGAAGAAGCTAGGGCAAGCCCTCATGGAAGAAGCTAAAGAGGTAGCATTTCATTTCTTGTTTATTATCTCAAACGGAATACTTTTTTTCTGTGACTATCATTTGTTGGTATCATTGAGTTTGATACTTGCTTCGCCCTTTTCTTTCTTCCTATCTTTTGACATTGATGGTGCACTCTATATAAGCAAAGTAGTATCTCAAGGAAGAAATAAATTCATGTACCATCAGGGCTGGAAAAATAGGCAAATAAAGGAAAGCGGAGACTAGAATGTTGTCTTAGGTATTGCAAATATTTTCAGTCATTGTGCTCAGAATCTGGTTTTGTCACATTGGACACTTAATAAACATCTTTTGTTCCCACTTAATGACTAATCTTCATATAATTCTGTTTGATCATATTAAATCTAGTAAGGCATACTCTTTCTCTGAACATATTTGATAATATTAATTTTTCAATTTGAGGTGGTGGATATTATGTTTGTAGTGGACCAACCTCCAGTCGCTTCAATTTTATTTTATTTTATTTTATTTTATTTTAAATAGTTTGAGCACAGCTAGGTTGGGCTGCAATCATACCCCCTTGGTGCTTTTTAAATAATCTTTCTTGAGAAAACTGAACTTCACAACCGGGGCCCTATCTGCCATCTCTAGAAACTAGTTAGCATGCACCTTAGTACTGCTGTATAAAACCACGGGCATGTGTAACTTTCCATGTTCTTACTCTAGTCTCCTCTCTGTAAACAATTTAAGTTGAGACCAGTTTGAAGATTCAAAAGTTTTGATGTCTTTAGCAGTAGTGTTCTGGCATCACTTTTAGCCAAACCATCTGGCCTCGGTGTGTGTGTGTGCGTATGGAAAGCGCATGTTTCATTCTTTACATTCTGTGATTTTGTGTATGACAACCAACCTGAGACGAACTTAATAAACTTGACCTAAACCAATTCTCGTGATTCATGAGGTGGACTTCTGGCTTTAAAGTTTAGGATCCTGTTATGATTTTATATATGCTGCCAAAGAAGAGGAAGAAAGTTTCATTATCGTGTAATGGGATGATTTTCCTCTTCACAATGAAGGATGTCTAGCTTGAGATGTTGACGTTGAATATGTTGTGATTACTGAATGTGTACTGCTGATACTTCAAAGAGGGTCTCTGTGATTACTTCCTTAGCAGCTAGCTTGAACCGGCCTCCCTTATTTCTTCTGTAGCCATTTGAACATAATGCTTTCCATCTGAACTGCAGGTTGCCTCATTCTTGTACCACCAAGAGAAAATGAATGTTCTTGTTGAACCCGAGCTACATGATACTTTTGCAAGAATGCCAGGGTTTGGGTTTGTTCAGACCTTCTATACTCAAGATACCAGGTACCAGAACTCATGGACTCGAAAGTGCAAAACAATTGTTCTTTTCAACGTTCCACATATCTATCCATTAAGAGTTGTTCCGACCTTATGGCTTATGTTATGTCCTTGGCAGTGATCTTCATGAGAGGGTGGATTTTGTAACCTGCTTGGGAGGGGACGGGGTTATACTACATGCATCAAATTTATTTAGGGGTGCTGTTCCCCCTGTTGTATCATTTAATCTCGGATCTCTTGGGTTTCTCACTTCCCATGTTGTAAGCTTCTTAACTCAACTTTGCAATTGAACTCTTTGCCCCTTTCAAAGAATTGTCTTTTCATTCATCTTGCATTTCCTTTGTTACAGTTTGAAGGCTATAGGAAGGACTTAAGACAACTTATCCATGGAAACAACACAGTGGATGGTGTTTATATAACTCTTAGAATGCGTCTCCGCTGTGAAATTTTTCGATCCGGAAAAGCAATGCCTGGGAAAGTATTTGATGTTCTCAATGAGGTTGTGGTTGACCGTGGTTCCAATCCATACCTTTCCAAAATCGAATGCTATGAACATGACCGCCTTATAACAAAGGTATTGTCAATGGATTCTTTGTTTTTATATAAATGTTTCCGAAATACTCCTAGCTAAATACAAATGGTAAACCCAGTTATATTTGCTCGTGCTCCACGATGCTAATAACAAAGTCAAAAATTTATTTGTAGTGCAACCACTGATTTTGCTACCTTTCTCATTTAGACTAAGAAATATAAAAAAATGTCTTTAATTCTTGTGGAATCGTCAATCATTATTTGATAGGTGCAAGCTGATGGAGTCATAGTAGCCACACCTACTGGAAGTACAGCTTACTCTACTGCTGCAGGAGGTTCCATGGTAAGATTGCTCTCTCTCGTTCTGGGAGGAATCAACTTCCTAATTTATTGTATATAATTCTATTACTGGCGGTAAGTTTATGTTTCTTTCATTTGCCATGAACAACATCTGTAATTCTTGATTTATTCTGTCATTGTTGGGATTTGAACTCAGTTACTAATTTATTGGTGTTGCTTAGAATGATATTCTGTCCTTGTTCTTTCATCTACTGATGTTACTTGTATTATGGCTTCGGGATACTGGCAGAATTAATAAAAATGCCACCTATAGGTTAATAACTTGCAGTCAATTATTTATTTACACCATAATGCTGTGCAACAATTAGAGTTCTAGGTTTTTCTTGTCAATAGTTCTTGATTTATGTTGCCATTTATTTGTTAAATCTAGGTATGTAGTTACTAATGTTTATTCTGTATTACAGGTGCATCCAAACGTCCCTTGCATGCTGTTTACACCAATATGTCCACATTCCCTGTCATTCAGACCTGTCATACTTCCAGATTCTGCACGGCTTGAATTAAAGGTGATCTCATTTATTATTCTATAGACAATTGAATGTCTTGAAAAAGAAAGAGTTGAAGTGGTTTTCTTTCTCACTTACATATATATGGTTGTGGTGCCCCAGTGTTGAACCATTTCTCTTTGGCTCTCTTTGGAGCTATACTTTCTCATTAACTGCACTAGGCTGGAGAATAAGTTGCTCCAACCTGCATCACAAAAATGTGGAAGAAGCTAATGGTGGACACCTGCTTTTTACTTCCCCTTTTCGGGTTGAAGTTTCATGAATCATGTCTATGCATGGTGCTTTTGTGTTCTAGGTTTGGGAGTGTGTTTCCAGTGTGAGCGTTTATAAAATGCATCAAGCAAATACTTTAAAAATTGGATCAAGACAATTGGCATTCGAATGCATGTTTGAAGGATTTGTTAAGGGCCAATTTGTAGGGCATTGAGACAAAAAAAGCTTTGGGCATTAAATATAATTCTACCTTGTCCCCCTCCTTAGTTTATGAAATGCAATTATTCCTCTGTGGTTATATTGTAATCGTTTATTGCTTAATCGAAGAATGGGCAAATCCTACTCATATGGGATAAAGGAAAAACTGATGATTAGGTAAATGAAAATTTGCAAGGATGTGTAGTGAGCAATGAATTTTCTTTTTAGGATGTTTACTTGTAGAAATTCTTCTAAACTCCAGCCCCAGGATTTTGAGCTCAAATCATATCCATACCTTGACACAATGGCTGATACAGTATTTGATTGGAGACAAAAATTTGTAAACCTTCTAAACTGCAGCCCCGGAAATTTTGGCTTCAGAACACTCAAATCTTTATTTTCTTGATTTCAGAACCATCTTTTCATCTCTAACGTAGTATGATTAAAACATAACAATTTGCATTAAATGGAATGCTAAAATTATTCTCATGGTTTTTCGGTCTTGGCAAAATGTGCCCGAGTGTTGTTTTCATCGATTATTAATATTCTTCAGTTGTTGGTGTTTTGAATTATGTTGGTATGTTAACCAGATCCCAGAGGATGCAAGAAGCAATGCATGGGTCTCGTTCGATGGGAAGAGAAGGCAACAGCTCTCGAGAGGGGATTCTGTTCGGATATCCATGAGTCAGCATCCTCTTCCAACCGTCAACAAATCTGACCAAACCTTCGATTGGTTTCACAGCTTGATCCGATGCCTGAATTGGAACGAAAGACTAGATCAGAAAGCCCTTTGAAGCCTCTTACGACTCTTACAACCTAGTTCATAGTGGTCTCGGATTCTTGTGAATTGCTGTACATATTATAGGTGAAGAAGAATTACCAATAATCCAGCTTCGAAAGAGTGAGTATGATTCATTGGTCCTCATATTTGGAAATGGTGTATGCTATCTATCTGTCTTTTTCTCAGTTGTTCTCAGATTCACAATGTAATTGTACACTAAATATATGAGAATATAGGTTTAATATACATTCTTTGGCATCAAATAGTGTTTTATCTTCAAAGCCTATGTGTCTTGTCTAAAATATAAGTGCACTGAGTGTGGTCACAGAGGCAACCAGAACAAGTAATGGAGTCCAATGTGATTATATCATTGCAGCATATGGTTTCTTCCTCCTGCTAAAGTAGCAAAGTAAGATCAAATTCTAGAAGAATAAAATTTCTGTTCAGATTTTTCCATGTTTGTATTGTGAAACTGGCTTTTCTCAAGATTTTAATGCACTATTCACTTTCTGAACTCTTTCAAAACTCTAAATTCATAACCACAATAATAATAGGAAAGTTAAAATTTGAAAAAATATATATATAAATAAATAAGCAATCGTAAATTTTTTGTTTGAATGCTATTGAAGCAGAAACAACAAAAACATCAAATAAGCAAATAACTGCATTGGTTTTCGCCCAAAAACAATAACACAAAAAATAAAACGCATTCCAAACAGATCCACACAGTTATCCAAATTTTCACACATCATGAAATTAGCTTGGATAACAGTTGATAACAGGTACAATGAAACTAAAAATATAATTTCTACACGTGTAAAGCACCATCACAATGAAACAGACCCTTATTGCATGCAAAATGTCTACGGAATTCTAACCATGACCAAAAAAAAAAAAAAAAAAAAAAAAAGAATTATCAAGGGCAAATTTCTGTAATATTCATCTAAAAGTGGAAATAAAATAAAATTTGTAATATGCATGCAAAATAAAACAATGGGACCAAATAAAAATTCGTTCTAATGAGTTTTATCAAAGCTAGACAATTGCATGGCATATATAAATTCGGACACTCGAAAAAATCCAATGGACAAGCAAATTCACAGTCTTTCAAACGCTGTACAATAACACTTCATATCTAATAAAATAAGTGGATAGAAATATCATATTCGAAGATTCAGATAAGACTTTGCTACTGCTGCAAGGATTGGTCAATAGCAACATCTCGAATTTGTTACCACTAGGAGTAAAACATTTTCTGCTGCAAGGGACGGTCAATAGAAACAGGTGAGCAAGGATGTAATGTATCAAATTTGAACTCATGTGGCTATATATTTGCCTCCGTTAGAAAGATGCATTCATCATGAGAAGATGGCGACAAACATCATTCAACAAAGACGAAAAACAACATTTCTAACCTTTAAATTTCAAAATTGATGTAAAACTGTTTTCAGAAAATTATACAAGACAGTTCCCTCGGAAAACTGATAAAGGTAAACCCGAATCAATCAAAGATAAAGATGTTGACCCAAGATAAAGATAGACATCAAGTTATCTTATCTTGTACATAGTGAAAAAGTCATAGGAAGTGATTCTTGACTTAGACACCACGACCCAAAGCCCTATAAAAGGGAAGCGGCGGTCAATATAATAGGTACGTAATAATTGCACACCATTAAATTCTCTTTCAATTCCTTCTACGATCAGTATACTAATTAGATCGTTGGAGCCTCTCAGGCCGGCACCCTACCTGTGTCTTGCAGGGATCCATCCAGGTGATTGCTGCGTCGTTCCGGGTCGGGCAATATTTCTTGTATCATCAGACACGGTGTGGAGGTCCTCCGGCAATGGCGCGTGCACGAAGAGCCAGGTTTCGCCAATTGCGGATAGGTGTGTGTGTGTGTTTGTGGGTCTTCTTGGATCACTACTTGGGTTAGCTAATTTACACCAAGTTTGTGTTCCGTGGAGAGACCTGTCATAGGCCAGTGACAAGGTAGGTGAAAATTCTCTATTGATTTTATGGTGTACTATTATAAGATGATCAATTTTGCCACAAATTACCATTTATAAAATGCTTATGATCTTAGAATTCAAATGAGACCAAAACTAAATGAAAAATGTTCCTTGCAATACTGAATTATTAGACAGAATTAGAATAGTGAATGCATATCCAATATTGAATAAATAAGTATATACATATTTGAGTCGAAAACTTAAGCAGCACTAGGACAACCCCTACTGAGTGGCAAGAGTTGACTAAAGAGTAGGTTGAGATGAGAAAAATATCATTCCTGCTCTTCTTTGCCATCAAATTATTATATTATTGCAGCTTATGATTTCTTCTGCTAGACAAATTTTTTGAAAAACTCCCAAGCCCCCAATAACTTTAGAATAATAACAATTCTGCCCTCACTCACCTAAATTTTTAGATCCCTGCCTGCTTGTTCACAATTCAAAGCGAAAGCTACCACCTCAACCAATAAGCGTATCGCCCATTAACACCTAGAAGCATCAGATTGATTACCCAACTCATTAAGGAAATGAGCAGCATCTAAGCCCTCCAAACTTCGAACAACGTCATTGATTTTCGGGCCGACTTTCCTACACTCCGTCTCCGCACATTCCAGCGCCACCTTAGTAACTACGTATCCATCGTTTTCACTAAATTTGGGATCTTTTTCAAGGCTACTGTGCACAAGAGAGAACTTCAAGGCACCATTCTGCATCTTCTTCTTCTTCTTCTTCTTCTCATATTCGTCATTGGCCCACACAGATACGGGATATCGATTCTCACCATGATCCCTGTTATAGACTCTTTTCGATATGAGCTCCAACAGTACACTGCCAAACGAAAAGGCATCGCATCTCATCATCCATTGACCTGTACAACGGTCTTTAGAAGTTTTCGTACCAAAGTGAAAATATTTTACATAAAATGAAGGTAATAAAAGATGTCTACGGAATTTTAACCACGACAAAAAAAAAAAAAAAAAAAAAAGGATTATCAAGGACAAATTTCTGCAATATTCATCTAAAAGTAGAAATTAAATAATAACAATAATAATTTGCATGCAAAATGAAGTAATAGGACCAAATAAAATTCGTTCCAGTGGAGTTTTATCAAAGCTAGACAATTGCATGGCATGCACGTATAAACTCCAAGACTCGAAAAATCCATTGGACAAGCAAATTCACGTCTTTCAATTGATGTACTGTAAAATAACACTTCATATCCAATATTAATAAAACAAAATATTGTTTCATCGTTTCATATCTAATAAAATAAGTGGATAGAAATATCATATTCGAAGATTCAGATAAGACTCTGCTACTGCTGAAGGAATGGTCAATAGCAACATTTCGAATTTGTTACCACTAGCTACGAGTAAAACATTTTCTGGTTGAACTTATGTTGCTAAAGCAACGAAGCTTCTTGAGTTTTAGAAAGTCCGATAACTAAAAATCAGCATTTATATATATACATATATATCTCCATTAGTCCACGGGATGAGTCCAGCATATGCATAGGCAACTACAAAAGTTGGTCGCCCTCGGTAACTCGCCTCAACTACACAATGGGTTATGGTCATTGTTGACTGAGTGTGGGCATAATTACAATATGAAAATTCCAGTGGGGATGTGGGGTAGTTTTTACAAAATTAAGTGGGGGCATAATTGCAAAAATCTTAAATTTAATGCTAGTTTAGGTAAAAAAAAATCAGTGAGGAGGTAGCCCCCACTGGGTCTAAGCTAGGTCCATGCCTTACTTCAATGTTATTAAAGCTCGAAGCCGCATTAAGGTATCAGGTCCTCTAAAGCCTAGGTGCAAAGTTATAAGTCACTATATCATAGAAGTTAAATATAGGGGAATGCATCCCAAAAATTATAAACCATATTCTACAGATTTACAATTATGTTGCACTCCTTCCAAACGCACCACTAAACGCAAAAGTTTGCGATATATAAATCGTACATAATTTCACTATGCAATGGTGATTTAACTGTTGATATACCTGTCAAAACAAAAACGGGATCAGCATAACCTAGCAATCCATGATGCATATTACTTGGGATTCTTCGGAAATTTCGACCAAAAACTCCGCCAGTTATAATACCGAAGTCGAGTATTACTGCATTGTAATCCTGCATTTCAGCATAACATAAAAACACTTTAGATTCAGATAAAAAAACAAAAAATAAAAAATCCCCCGAAAGAACTTATTTAAAAGTACGTGGACACCAAATCCAACCTGATCAACCATTATATGTGGAGAACCAATGTTGCGAACCAGGTATGGAGGTTCGTGACTCTGCAAAAACTCGATCAGACGAGCAAGATCAATTGCCACCTTCATTCTTTGGAGCCACGAAAAGTCATCTACGAACGCCAAAATAGTCACGCAGGGGCAAGATGAGAAAAGACAGAAGAAAAAATAATCACTTTTAGTGCATAGCAAAATAATCTAAATAAGAACTGTATCTTAATTACCAACCATGTTGTTACATATGAAAGAAACCACACTGCCTACAATCAAAGAAGAATATTCAAAAAAAAATCATACTCATTGACAAAATTTATATACATATTCTCTATTATGTAACAAGGGTCAATCAAATAAGTTAAAAGTTTAATCAGTTAGGTTAAGGTTTAGATCAAGTGTTGTGAACATCTCACTAATATGGCAAACAACATAATCAATTGGTGTTGAAATTATTGTTGTTATTTTGAATGCGTTATTTTTTTGTCATCCCTCTGATTATTATTTTTTTTTCCAATGGATGCTTAAAAATGATGCTATGACTAAAAAAGTAGATTTATAGCATACTAATAAATGGATCATACAGTAATACCTCTGGGAATGAGGTTGGGTAACGTATCCAAAGGTTTTAGGTCATAAACAACACCCAAAACATTATCTTCCCAGCAATAGCCCAACAGTTTGGGCAGGTTTGGATGATGGTGGATACTTGGCTCCGTTAGAAAGTCGCATTCATCCTGAGGAGATGGCGACAAACATCATTCAACAAAGACGAAAACAACATTTCTAAAACCATCAAATTTCAAAATTGATGGTCTGCTTTGTTTGTAACTCCGAGAACAGTTATAAGAAACTGAAAAACCAGAACTGTTTTTTTTTTCTTTCAAATAACTACACAAGACATTTCTCTCGGAAAACAAGTTTAACCAAGAGGGTCATGATGTTCCACAAAACCAGCTTGGTTTATATCTTTGAAAACTATTTTATGAGAAGAAGAAAAAAAGAATTCTTTTATAAAGTGTTTCTGAAAACAGTTTTCGGAAAACTCAACCAATGAGACGTTTTATACAATATTTTGATTCTTAGTTTCGAGAGGAAACATAAAATTATTTTCAAAAATGCAAACCAACCCTAAACATACAAAGCAGTGTTACTACCTTCAATTGGAAACAGTGTTCGTCACGACGAACACGCCAAGGGCCTATTTCTTCCCAAATCTTCACAGTCACATCCTGACCTTGCTCAGTCTGCCCTCGATATACTTTGCCGAATTGTGTTTCTCCAAAAAGGTTTGCTTCGCTAAAATTATCTGTCATATCTTTTAACTCCTCATGGGAGTACATTATAGGATTCGACACTGAGAGAGTTTCCATATCAGGACTATTTCTGCTCAAGTAAGTAAGCTACAAGTTAATTTCCCTTTGCATAGGAAACCATAAGAGTATATAAAAAAATATGTCCTACACTTATAGGTAGAATTGGATCATTTTCAGGTGAAACTACATGTAAACATGAAAACAATTATACATATATATTTATATTGTAACAAACATATATACATGTAAACATGGTTTACATGGTTCACTATAAGTTTGAGCCTACATCTTTGGTGGAGATTCGGCCAAAGTTTTTCACTATACAAGAAACAAGGAGATCAAGTACAACATTTAGAACCCTAGCTCTCTCTCTTGGTGAATTAGGGTTTTTATTCTCTTGACAACTCCAAACCCTAATTGCCCTTATATACAACGGGCTACAAAAGATATCAAACTGCCCACGGCCCATAAGAGTAAAATGGGTAAAAAAAAATTCACTTTTCGGGTCAATCCCGAAACCAAATTTGGGCCATAACATCACACTATGTATATTGTTTTCTCTTTTAAAAAAGAACTACATTACAACAATTTTATATTCAGTAAACTTGTCAGAAATAGAATTAGGCATCAAAAAATAGTTGAATCCCTGTTCATGCAAAATTGCAAATTAAATTAAAAACCCTAAAAATAGGTAAATAAACCGTGGTTGATTGCAGGAACTCGGAACTTGGAATTTGAACTGAAATTGAAGAAAATCTCAATTTCTTCCTCTAAATTACATTCTTTTATAAACAGAACAATTGAACTTTTCAAAAAACATTATGAATCTAAATGCAACTTTTAATATAGTTCCTCTCACTACTTAATAAAAATTAGATTGTTTAACACTTACATAACTTATAACATAATTAAAGTCAGATACACCTACATATCAGTGTTATAAATTACAAAAATATAAGTTAAAATCATGAATAAATTACAATAATGTATGATAAATAGACAATCAAGATATGTTGTTATTAGTTACATAATCAAGTTTAGCACTGCAAACGAAGCAAGCCGGGCCGAGTTTTGGGTTGTTCAGGTTCAGCTCATTTGTTTATAAGCTCTGTTCGGGCTCGTAACGAGTGGCAAAATTCATGACCGGGCTTGTTATGAACCTGAAAAAAACTTGAACTCGTCTCACATCTGTTCGTTTAAGAAATAAAAAATAACTAATACATGAAATCGAATCAAGCTCGTTAGGCTTGTTTACTAACATTAAATCTTTATTATAAATTTCCAATCACTTACAATAAAATGAAAACTTAAAATATTAGTATAATTACGAATAAATGCGAGTTTTATACGAGTCTACGTTCACGAACTCAAACTAGCATACACGAGTTCATGTTCGAACATATACGAGTCGAGTCCATCATTATTCAAGTTTGGCTCATTTACTAAACGAGTCTGGGAATCGAGATCAGTCTCGGCTCGAACGAGTCCAAACCGAGACCTTAACGGACCGAGTCTGCCTATTTATGAACAATTCGATTTATTTGCAGTCCTAATCAAGTCATAAATATTGAAATTTTGAATGGTAAACACAGACACACACTTACGGTTTATGAACTGATGGCTGAGACTAGGAGCAAGTGAGACGACAGAGACCTTGTGAATGGGAGAGACGAAGACAACAAACATGCGACTTATTAATTTAGGGTATTAAATATTTTGGGTTTTTTTCTTATTTTGTGAAATGTTTTTTGCTTGGGCCTAACTAATGGGCCACAAACTTATCAGGATTATACAATTATTAATTTTAGGGGCACACCAACTTTTAAACACCCCACTAAGATTTCTTAATATGTGGGATTTCAATGCTACTTAACTATTTTCAAGGATCTTGACTTAACATAAAACCTTTCCAAATATTAACAAACACCTCATGAGGTGTCATATTATCCTCTCTATTTTAAAATCTTTTACAAACCCCATTTCAATTTAAAAAAATGACGTAGTTTTAAATTCAAAAAATTGAAATTATAGGGGGTTTATGTTAAAACATTAAAACCATAGGATTTTTTTGTTAAAACACTGAAACCATAAGGAATTTTATGAATTTAAAATGGGGTTTCATGTAACCTATAAAAAGTGCAGGGGGCAAATCGTACCTGGGGTGTTTGTTAAGATTTTGAAATCATATGGGGCTTTATGTTAATAGCCCTTTTTTAATTTATACATGAACTTGATGTCCCCAATAAAGAGAGTTAAGTCCAAATAGTCCCATTAAATGGTGATTTAACATAGATTATGGTGGAGTATGACTCCTTTTCTTGCAGGGAAGTAAACTTGGGTAGCAAGTATTCCTATTTGACTAGGAGATTATCTAGAAGACTCCAAATTAGAATTGGTTTTGGAATACCAATTGGTTTGTTCATCACTCATCCTCTCCTATAAATACAGGTCTGACCTATTACATTGTGTACACAGAAATAGAGAAAGAGAAAGAAGAGAAAAATGCAGATTGGTATTTTTTTTTTGTGAGCGATACACGTGTGAGTGAAATATTGTGTGCGTTGTTGATTTGTTTATCATCATATTGTAATCCTCTCATTGATAATAATTATTGGTACTCTCCATGGATGTAAGCCGATTTGGCCGAACTACGTATAAATCTCTATGTCGGTGTGTATATGATTTTGATTGCAATTATTTGTGTGTATTTTCGGTTCGGTCTTGGGCGGGTGTAAAACCTTAACAGATTCTATATCTTGAGACCAAGCCAATTTTGAAGCACTTTCGTGAGAATGGAATCAACCAAAATAAAACATTAACGGTGCAAAGACCAATGCACCAATTCAGGTACGATAGAGTTGTAATTTACGAATTGTTTCAGATGGCTGCTAAAACAATTTGGGAATACTTCTATTTTTCAGAGATCCCCGTCCCACTTCCTTCAATGAGAGGGGATCTTGAGTGTAAAGTGGACTAGTTCGTTAAAAAATTAATTTTAATAATTTCACCCACTGATTAACCATATGCCTACTTAGGCCCTGTTTGGTAGGCTATCTTATTTGATCTGATCTGGTCTTTATTTTCAGGGACCAAGTCATATTTGTTTGGACTTAGTCTCAAATTTTGGAACCAGACTAAATGAGACCAAATTGAACCAAAGGGGATGTTTTTGGAACCAAATTTTTTTATGCTTCAACCTGGTCCAGTCTGGTCTTATTAATAAAATATATTTATAAATAACAAAAAATGAATAAATAATAATAATAAATTAAATAAAACATATTTTAAAAATAAAATATAAATAATAAATAATAAATAAAATGAATTAAATAATACCTAATAATAATAATAATTGAATATAATAATAAATAAATAAATGAATAAATAATAAAATATATTTATAAATAATTAAAAATGAATAATTAATAATATAAATAATAAATTAAATAAAACATATTTAAAAATAAATAATAAATAATAAACAAATAGAATTAAATAATACATAATAATAATAAAAATTGAATACCATAAAAATAAATAAATATAATAAAAAAAATTGACTAAATAATAAATTAATAAAATATAATCGTAAATAATCAAAAATGAATAAAATATATAATAAATTACATAAAACATATTTAAAAATATAATAAAAATAATAAATAAATAAATAATGAAATAAATAATAATAAATAAATAAATATAATAATAATAAATAATAAATAGATATAATAATAAATAAATAATACATAATAAATAAATACTTCAGAATAATAACAAAAAATGAGTATAATAATAATAAATAAATATTAAAATAATAAAAATATATTTTTAAATAATTACAAATGAATAAATAATTTATAAATAAAATGAATTAAATAATGAAATAATAATAAATAAATAGAATATATCTAGAAATTAATATATAAATGAATAAATAATATAAATAATAATTTAATAATATAAATAATAAATTAATAAAATATATTATAAAGTGAAGAAATAATAAATAAATAATACATAAATAAATATTATAATAAATAAAAAATAAATAGTAAGACCAGACCTCTTACTAAACAGATTTTTAAGTTCAGGATGTAGACAAGTCAGACCAGACCGGACTAGACCAGACCAAACCAAATAAGACCACCTACCAAATATGGCCTTACACATATTGTAGTAATTTGATATGTTGAATAATCTTTAATTCTCAGCCCAATTGATAAGTAGGCGTAATAAAAAATATATTTTTTTTAACTTATTTGGGGGGATAAAAACACCATTTTGACATGTGATTTGTGTAGATATATAAATGCTAGGCATTTTTCTCATATTTAAAATTTTAAAAAAATATACAAAAGCGAAAAATTATACATCATATTTTTTTATAAGGTTCATTAAAAAGGAGCTGTTTTAAATTCTTTTAACTATAGATGTAAAGTATATATACTCTATAATTTTTATACCATTTATTTAAAAAGTATTTGGATGAATATTGGTTGAAACAAATGCAATAAATTAATTAACGGAAAAAAAAATGCAATGAAGAAGATGTATTCATCAATAAAAAATTAAAAATATAGTTTGTGCTTGTAAGGCATCATTTGCATATTTGAAAATAAGTAATGTAGGTGTCTCACTGATACTATATGTAGTTTACTTCTCAAAAAAAAAAAAAAATATATATATATATATATATATAGTTTATCGCTTTTCAACTTGTAACATTTATCATACCTATTATTTTTTTTACCATACAAAAATTGAATCATCCATCCTATTTCGTTGTCATAGTACTCGAATTTGTAATAAGAATACAAATAATAACATAGAAAAGCTATTATATTTTGCCTATTGAATGGTGAAAATTGGGATGTGTCTAAGACGATAGTTAAACTTCCAAACATGTTTACATATATAACGGATGCTTCTAATGGACATGCGGAAACAATCTTTAGATCTTCAAAACATGAAATATTAAGATATTTATAGATGTCTACCACATTCTTCAACATTTTACGCTTTCACCACCAGCACTTTTTTCCTATATATTCAATACTTACACACTTAGAGAAATTAATCAGATGGTAAAAAGTAATTGTGGTAAAAATCAATAAGAAAAAAACATATATACTTGAAGTATGAAAGTTGAGATTAAAAATAACACTAGAGAATTATTACTAATACATTCAGTTATGAACTATCTTGTCCTAAAAAAAAACGTTTTGAATGAATTTGTGTTTGTTCGTTGGTGTTGGAATGAACATCAATCAAAGAATTAATTACTTCAATTTTTTTCTTTCCTTTCATTTTTGGGTTTTTGCAATCGTAGTGTAAAATGAGTAAATTTTTTTGAACTTATTGCAAAATAATTTTTAGTACAAGTCTAAATCTACAAGTCACTAACTTATATTCATTCATTCAAATCCACTCATTAAGTCATTAATTTTTATTCATGAATTCAAATCCAGCCATGATTCTACCTGATGATATATTATACTTTATAGCCACTTACATGACCGGACTGAATGTATAAAATTGTTTGTGTTCGAACCGTTATAATAAATCCTGTAGTTATAACTTCCGCATTCTCATTAACAAAGAGAGGACTTCTAATCATTCAAGCACGTAAAAACCAACATTAATCTACCAGAGCTGCAATGCCACTTAGTGCTTGAATTCAATAATTGTCACATTAGTCGATAACAAAATCGAAATATCAATATTTATATTGAGACTCTATGGAATCAATAAATGCTCTTGAAGGGCTTGTAAACCTTGAGGTCTTCAAGAAGGCCAGCAAAAGAACCAAGAGCAGCAGCAAGAGAAATACACAGGCAAGTAACACTCAAAATTTGGAGGGAAATCCATCTAGTGCTCCACTTAGGCACCCTCTTCTGCACAATGTACATCTCCACAGGGAAATAAACTGTGAGGGGCCAAAACCCAAACGAGCCAAGAATTCCCACTACGTCGTTGAAGAATGGCAAGAGCATTGATATGATCGTGGCTACGATCACAAACACAGTTCGGGAAACCATCCGGAAAAGATTGAGCCGGCAGGGCTTGAACCCCGGGATTGGTACCATAATTTCCTTATTTATAAATTTATTTTCGGGAAATGTTTCGGATGCAGTTCTTTCGATGAAGGCGAAAAGTGGCTGAGTGAAAACTTGGTACGCCCCGATAAGGTGTATTAGTACCGCAGCGTTGGCTATGTCGAGAAGCCAGTAGGGGTCACGGAAGGCGAAATCCGTGAGGAGGTTTCCGGGGGACTGGTCTCCGAATGCAGCATAGCCCATGGAGCCACAGAGCATGTAGAAGATGGTTGTTACTGTCACACTTAGCAATGTGGCCTTTTTCATGGTTTTGGCCTCTGATGGTGGGGATTTGATTGTGTCCTATATATATATATATGTATGTATGTGCATTGTATTTAAAACTATATAGTGAAAATTCGATAAAGAAGTAGATTTTGGGAAAATGAAATTGAAGGTAGGATGAAAAATTGTACCTGAATTTCAATAAGGACTACAGAGTAAGAATAAGCAAATGCTATGTTGCCAAGAGCTTGGAAGCTCCTCCAGACCTTTTGTGGTCTAGTCACTGTGCCAATGCTTATACCACTTAGGCTTCCCTTGAATTTCCCATTTTCTGATTATGAAATATCCCAAGTTAAATTCAATAAATATACATATTATACACATATGACTATTCAAATCAATAAATCGAATGGGTTAGCTTTGTCGGGAAATATTTGGGGTATGTTTGGTTTGCATTTCTGAAAAAAAAATTAGTTTTCAGAATTCTCAAAAACACAGATTTTCAGATTTCAGAATTCTCGAATACAATTTTCAGATTTTTAGGTGTCTAATTCTTGTAAAAGTTAAGACTGTAAAAATAGTACAACCTTACGCGATCCTATTGAGCTCACTTTAAATAAGTTCGTATATATATATATATAGATATTATTCAAATTGATAACTTTTTAAGTACTACTAATAAGCACAAAACTAGAAGCTACATTTTACCTGCAAGTTTGGCTATTCCGAGTGAGAGACCTATTCCAGAGTACGTACAGGACATGACTGCAGAAACAATTGAAAGCCACCATAACTGATCAAAGTCTGGAATTTGAGAGAAAATTATCTCCACAATACCAAAAATGATCATATATGGAGTGCTTGATGTTTTGCAAGCACTTTTCCCGCCATTTTTCTGAAAGCAATTAGACCTTTTAATTGCCCTGTTTGATTAGAACCAAATAAACCCATTAAACCAAAACCTCAAAACACCAATTTACCAGAAGAAAAAAATAAATAAATAAAATAATAATAATTATTATAAACCTTGCTTGAATACAAAATCCATACTCACATCATACTAATAGAAGCTGCAATAGTGTACCCAATGGACGTTCCAAAAAGGTTCATGTACTGAATTACCCCACAAACCTTCACCTTAACACCACCTGATTTTTTTTCACAAAAGGTTAGATTTTGGACTTTTTGAAAAGTACCCAATTATCAAATTTGCCCCAAAAAAATGGAATCAAAATCATCATCTTTGTACAACGACATAATTAAAAATTATTAACGTAACAAAATTAAATAAACAGTGCTATAAGCCTATAACTATAACGCGCGCGTAACAAATTTAAATCAACAATGCAACAACTATATGTAAACGTGTAGGGCTGTTTGGATATGTGGTTTTGGGTCTGGTTTTGGTTTTGGTCTTTGATTTCAAGACCAAATCATGTTTGGTTGGTGGGTTTTTGACTTGGTTTTGGGCTTTTTAAAACCAACCACTAAAACCATGGTTTTGGCCTACCAATTTTGATTTTTCTCTCTCTCTATATATATATATATATGGCCGAAAATATGAATTATTTTGAAAAAAATAAAATATAATATTTGGAAAAAAATTATTTTTTGGGAATAAAATTATTTTTCCCCAATAAAATTATTTTTTCCGAAAAAATTTATTTTTCCTCATTTTATATCCTTTTTTTTCTAAATTTTTAAAACTTTTCAATATATAATAGGGAAAATTACACAAACTATCCCTGAATTATGACCTAATTGCACGCTGTACCCCTTACGTTTCAATAATATCATAAACTACCCTCAAAACCACCTCTTTTGTAACACTTAGCCCCTTCTGTTCAAAGTCAACGCCATAATTGGTCAATAAAGGTTGTTTTTGTAGTGAACTTCCATTTTTGCCCTCATATCATTACATGTTCCAATTTTGCATACAAAATTACTTAAATACCCTATTTTTTTTGAATTTATATATAATGTTCCAAAATATGAATTTTTTTTTCAAAAAATAATTTTTTTGCGAAAAAGTATATATTATGTTCCAAAATATGATTTTTTTGCAAAAAAATACTTATTATGTTCCAAAATATGAATTTTTTCCGAAAAATATATATTATGTTCCAAAATATGATTTTTTTTGCAAAAAAGTACTTATTATGTTCCAAAATATGAATTTTTTTCCGAAAAATACTTTTTTTGCGAAAAATATATTTTATATTCCAAAATATGATTTTTTTGCAAAAAAATACTTATTATGTTCCAAAATATGAATTTTTTTCCGAAAAATACTTTTTTTGCGAAAAATATATATTATGTTCCAAAATATGATCTTTTCCAAAAAATATTTTTTTGCGAAAAATATATACTATTATGTTCCAAAATATGATCTTTTCTAAAAAATATTTTTTTTGCGAAAAATATATACTATATTCCAAAATATGATTTTTTTTGAAAATAATTTTTTTTCAAAAAATATATATTATTTTTTCCGAAATAATTCATATTTTGGAAAATAATATTCTCCCTCCGAAAAAAAAAAATTTTGCGAAAAATATATATATATATTTTTGAATTTATAATTTTTGGGGCAAAGTGGACACCGTGGGGGTTAGTTGATAAAACTGGATAGTATAGGGGGTTTCTTGAAATTAACCCTAAAATATAATATAAAACAAGGGCTTTTAAGTAAATTCACGCACAAATCTGACTGGGGCTGTTCTAAGAGGTAGTAACTGATATTATTCAAACGTTAGGAGTACTCTCTGCAATTAGGTCATAGTTCAGGGGTAGTTTGTGTAATTTTCCCTATATAATAAAATTATTCAGAATTTTATATTTTTTTTGAATTATATATATTTTTTCGAATTTAAGATATATTTTTTGAATTTTATATATAATTTTCACATTTTAAAATATTTTTTCGATTATATATATATATTTTGGAATAAAAATAAATAAAAAATATCAAATATTTTCGGGAATTTTAAATATATTTTAATTATATATATATATACAATTTTACCTAAAGTTGTAGAGTAGTGACATTTTTGGGAACATTAGCGCAAATTTCAGAATTAGTGTTTTTTTGAAAAAAATTTAAAAACGACAACTTTTGAAGTATATATTAAAAAAATAACAACTTAAAAAAAAGGAATTGAAAGAAAAGGTCAATTAACGAAAATAATTACAAAAAAAAAAAAAAACTTTAGGTAACATAATTAAATTTTTGACAAGTTTGAATAATTACAAGACTAAAATACTCCTAAATCAATTTCTAATTGATTTTACAAACCATGGATACATAACGATACATATTGTTTTCAATATAAAAGAAATACTTCATTTTTGTATAAACAAAGAAAAAGAAGATAAAAGTTAAAATTTGTAATGTATGGTCCTAGATGTGGAAGAAGTACTGAACGGAATAGAGACAGATTCAAATATAAAGAATAAGGCTTCGCTGATATGGTTGATGGAGACGACAACTGTGAGAATGAGGATTGTTTGAGATGATATTATATGGAATGGTAGATATATCCATTCAGAATACCTGATTTATTAGGATTATTTTAAGGCAAAAGTGCATAATACTCCCATGTGTTTTGGTTCAGTTGCAAAATACCCCCTTATGCTATTTTTTGCCCTAAATCACTACATTGTGCTTTTCAAAAGTTGCAAAATACTCCACTTAGTTATGTTTTACACAAAAATATTGACCATTGTACCCCCTTGTCTTGTAATAACCCATTTAGTATTTTGTTTACTTTTTTCTCTTTTTCAATAATATAATTAATAATTCAAAATTTCACACACATATATTTATTTATAAAGGAGTTCAAAACCGGTTTGGTTCCTTAAAAATAGGAATCGGAACCAAACCGGAACAAAAATTTCGTTTCCGGTTCTGATTCGTACTATCATTTTAAAAAAAAAAAAAGATAAAAAACACCAAATTTCAAAATATAATATAATGTTATATATGTCAATATTTTGGTTTGTAGACAGAATGATAAAAAATGGAGAGAAAGAAACGAGGAGAGCTAAGATTTAGTGAAATCCGTAATTCAATATAATGTTACTTATAATTTAACAAATTTATATATATTTGGTAGTTATTCATAAAAAAAAATTGATATTTCTTTTACTTATATTTTTTGTAGCTTTAAATAGCTTTTCATGAATTATTATTTTATTCACGAATTAAATATAGAAACATATATAAAATTATATTATCTTTTGATATTTTGTATTTTTTATTTTATTTTTTTTGAAAAAATGATAGTACAAATCGGAATCGTAACCAAAATTTTGGTTCCTATTCGATTCGGTTCGGTTATGTTTCCTATTTTTAAGGAACCGAACCGGTTTTGAGCACCCCTATAAATAAATCTATGTGTGTGAAGTTTTGAATTATTAATTATATTATTGAAAAAGAGAAAAAAAAAAGTAAATAAATACTAAAAATGGGTTATTACAAGACAAGGGGGCAAAATAATTAATATTTTTGTGTAAAACATAACCAAGTGAGGTATTTTGCAACTTTTGAAAAGCACGGGGTAGTGATTTGGAGTTAAACAAAAGCACAGGGGGGTATTTTACAACTTTTGAAAGCATAGGATAGTGATTTTGGACAAAAAATAGCACAATGAGGAATTTTGCAACTGAACCAAAGCTCGGGGGTATTATGCACTTTTGCCTTATTTTAATAAAATACAAGTTAAGGACATTTAGGAAAATGATTGCAAGTGGATTAAAGGGCATTATAGTCCAAAATTGTGTTTTTTCTTTTTTTGTAATTATTTTTGTTAATTAACCTTTTCTTTCAATTACTTTTTGAAAGTTGTCATTTTTTTAATATAGACTCCAAAAGTTGTCGTTTTCTAAATTTTTACTATATTTTTTTTCATGTTTTACAACTGTAGCAAAGTAAAAAAAAAAAAAAAAAAAGTAAAATATTTGATTTCTAATTTTTTTTAGGTAAATTACACTTTCATGATCTCGAGATATGACTTATTACAGTTTTACTTCCTATCCTTTGGATAATTACAGTTTGACCCCTCAAATTTATAAGTTATAATAAATACATTCTGGGATGAAATTCTGACGTGATCAAACACGATCAATACTAGGTGAAATGTCTAAAATACCTCCAGATTTATTGTTATGAATATTTTTGCTCCAGTATACTACACTATTGTTTCATTTTGTCCTAATTTGGACACATTAATTGGACAATTGTCAATTACGGACAAATCAGACAAAAAATCTAATTTTTTACACCATAATTGAGAAATATTCAGGGGTATATATGTCATTCCATTTTTTCAATAATCGGAATTGGACTTTAATGACCTAGAGGGGTGAAACTATAATTATTCAAAGAAAATGAGTGAAACTATAATAAGTCATATATTAAGAAGGTGATAATATAATTTACCCCTTTTTTTAATACAAATTTACAATACCAAATATGCCTCCATATTTTATTCACACCATTGGACAACAAAAGTATTACTTTTATTTTAGTGAAAAATAAAATGCAAAAATCATAGCGTAATCCAAACATTCCCTAATTTAGCGGTGTATGAAAATTTGAGAGATCATGGAGTGAGAAACTTACCAAGGTTAGATTGAACAGCCTCCATGTAAGTGTAATTTCTCTTACCGGTGACCGGATCGCCGGAACGGTAACATGAGGACAGAAGAACAGAGGTGTAGTAAGTGACCAAAGAGAACAGGAACATCACTATGGGACCAGCAATCCATCCAAGCTGAGCAATGGCCCAAGCCAGGGACAGAACTCCAGACCCAATCACAGCTGTTATTATGTGAGCACTTGCAGTCCAAAATGTCCCTAACAAAACAATGGGTCAAAAACACAATTAAATATATGTAATTGTCACGCGCCAAAATAATTAAATTATTTTTCACCATGTCAAATATATTTAATTGCGTAAAATAATTACAACACGTCACGGTACAAATTTAAAAGATCGAAATATTGGATTTGCTTGGTTTGTATTTTTGAAAATTGTTCTCGAGAATTCTAAGAACATAAAATAATTTTCTGAAAACAATAAAAATGAGTTCTCTGAGTTATATTTTTATAACTGAGTTTCCTGAAAACTGTTTTCAGAAAATAAAAAACTATTTTCAAAAATGCAAACCAAATATGCCCTTATCATCGAGGGCTATAATAGTATAAGTTGTGAATATTAGTAAAGGTAAGGTAATAATTTAAGAGGTCAAAATATTATCAACGAAGAAATGACTGGAATAGTAAAAGTTATGAATGCTAGAAATTTACCGGTACGTTTGAGACGGCCATCATCATCAAAGCATTTGGAGGGGCTATGTAGAGGATAGTTGATGGAGATATCAAAGCTTTGGTGGTTGTTCTCGACTAGATTATTAGTAGTATTGTTCTCATCCATTTTGTGTTTGGAAAAAAAAAATCAATGTTTTTAAGTTTAATTTTCAATGAAATGCGCAAGTTTTGGCAATGTGGGCATGCATCAAATTGTTGATTGCATTGAACACAAGAGCAAGCTAGAGAAAGAGAGAAGTGTCTAGTTGGGTACACTTTGGTGGAGGAAGTGGATGGGGGTACATATAAGTGTTTTGTGTATAGACATATATATATATATATATGAATATTGTAATGAACATACATATTTCTCTATAAAGTCCCACATTCTTCCCCCACTATTATTCTCTGTTTTGTCCCATTTCCCAAATTTATATGCAAATTGTAGTACTTGACAAGCTAATGAAACAAAAATTCGCACCAAAATGAAAATTTAAAAATAAATGCCAAAAAATAAATAAGCTGATTTTAGCACATTTATAATGATATTGATAGGGCTCGTTTGGAAGGTGAACAATGGGAACTGATAAGATGCCATGTTAATTTTTTTCTAATTAAGTTGTACAATTTATGCTTCATGTTGTAGTCTTCTCTTTGTTTGTAACAAGATTTGCCCTTCACAGTCAAGAATGAAAACTAAAATCATGAGAATAAAGGTAGTAATGCCAAGAAAGCATATATGGACTCAAATATTTTTTGGATAAATTACACTGGCCCCTTCTCAAATTTAAGCAAATCGCACACAAATATTTTTTGGATAAATTACACTGGCCCCTTCTCAAATTTAAGCAAATCGCACACAAATGTAACGTTTGATTTTTATTACTTTAGCTTCCCTTGAATTTTGGTGCATTCAACTATTTTCCTCCCTCTTAACAAGATAAATTTTTTTTCAGTGGACCAAATTACCTCTACCTTACATGAAAAAGCAATACTAAAGGCCACCATTTCACATATTTTTAATATATCTATATCTATATCTATAACTGTTCTAAAAGTGTGAGGGCCTCATAATATTTCCAAACATTTTTTCACATTTTTTTAATCACAAAAAAATTACTCCAATTTTGAATACAAAAAGTTATAGCTATAAATGATTATTAAAAATTATAATTTTACAATTATGAGTATTAATAACACAGGCACACACAAATCTATAATCTATAATCTATTTATAATAAATATTCTAAAAGTGTGAAAGCCTCATAATATTTCCAAATATTTTTTCACATTTTTTTAATCACAAACAATTACTCCAATATTTTACAATTATGAGTATTAATAACATAGGCACACACAAATCTATAATCTATAATTTATAATCTACAATCTATCTATAATAACTATTCTAAAAGTGTGAGGGCCTCACAATATTTCCAAACATTTTTTCACATTTTTTAATCACAAAAAATTACTCCAAGGTTATAGCTATAAATGATTATGAAATATTATAATTTTACAATTATGAGTATTAATAACATAGGCACACACAAAAGTAAATGAACTTCTAGCATCACTATGATTTTATATATTAAAAAAAAAAAATTAAATGGTATTACTCTAAATCTATAATCTATATCTATAGCTAGAGAAGATTCACACAGATAATAATGGATCAGATATGATGACCAAGAGTCTGTCCAGAGAAAAGCTAGAAGTTTGTAGAGAAAAAGTTGGTTTAACACCAACCCTAAATTGGCAATGAGGGGGAGATCAGCTGAAGATGTTCTCATCAGATTGATATGGAAGGGGGACGCATGTAACCATCAAGTCAAGAAAAGACGGTCGGCGTGAAGAGTATTTGGCAGCTTCTGTAATCACGCCTATGCAAGTTGAAGCTTGGTTGATGTATTCGTCTGCCTATATATATGTGATATTGTAAGGATGTAAGAGTAAGTCAAAAGTGAAGAGAGGCAGAGAGAGTGAAAACAGAGTGATACACGAGTGTAGGGTTTGAGAGAGAAAATCATAGAGAGTTGCTCTGTGATATTGTAAAAGAGAGTTTGTTAGAGGTAGAGTTGAGAAAACACTTGTATCCTCCTCCCTCCATCATCGGTTTCTTCAAACCGAAACATAGTGAAACCGCTCAAAATGGACGTACCCGATTTTTGAGAAACCACTATAAATTTTGGTATCTATTGTGTGTGTTTGAGTTTGATTTTGGTTTATACGCAACAATGTTAAGAATCCAAAAAGCTCCCCACATATAGATTATTTAATTATAATTTTCACTATCATTGAGTGTGATTTATTATTAGGATAATGTAATGTATTGTTACTTACAAAACTCCCAAACAAAGGCAAAAAAAAAAAATTCTCAACCAATCAAGTCATTCAAGCCCTAGAGTTTCTTTAAATTTTACATGATTCGTCTACGCATTTGATTTTCTTTCAAATATTCTTCTTTTTAATAGTGTATTTATACATTGTACTCAATTAATTTGTTTGCTGCATATTTGTAAGTTCTAACAATGATAGCACTACCAAAAAATATACTCCCATCTACTCAGGTGACTGTAACAAGATTCGATGGATAGAAATACAAGTGCAAGATTGAGATCCACAACTCAAAATTTTCAATTTTTGCAGAAGTTCACTTAAAAAAAGTGGAAAGGGCGTATCAGATGCAAATACATCTACAGTAAAGTGCTCCTCGGGTATGCATATGATTGTTCTTTTTGGTGCTTTGTTTTTCCCTTGGGTGAAATTTATCTTTTGATAAAAGATAGCACAATTAATATTTAATTTGGTTATTTTGATATATTAATCGATCCAAAGAATAATGTATGTCCAATCACATTCACATTTGGTATCTTGTATTGAAAAATGTTTGTTTTGGCACCTAAATGAGTCAACACATGACAAAGCAAATTGGGTCAAAGCTAAGCTGAATTGGGCCAGAAAAGGAGCCGAAATTGGGACAGAAAATGGGTCAGAATCTGGCTAGAACTGGGCTGGAAAATTGGGTCAAAATGGGCCACCAAAGGGGCCAAAATTGGCCAGATAACTGGGCTAGCAAAGGAGGCGAAATGGGCTAGCAAACTGGGCCATCAATTGAGCAAGAATAGGATGAAAATGGGCCAAAAGCTGGACAGAAGAAATAAGCCAACAAAAGAAGTTTCGGCTTTTAAACAAAGTCTGAAACACCAAATTATGAAATAAACTTGTTGATCAAGATTAGAAAATTTGTGGAGTATTGGACACTTATTAGGAATATAAGTTATAGTTGGTTAGTGTTTTATTTAGGTAGGTTTAGATTTAACTTGATTTATCTCTTATTTTTATTAATTTATGTCTAGGTTATCTAGGATATCTTTTAGGTTATAAATAATGTACGTAAACCTTTGTTACAGAGGTCCCCGACCAGACACAAAAATGTCTTTCATTATATTCTCTTTTATATTGCTTGCACTCTTTAATATTGTTCCTTATGCACTATTTTAATTCCCAGTCATTTAAATTCTTTGCGATCGCACTCTTTCAATTCCTTTTTATCCCTATTGCGATTTTTGTTTCGGTTACCCAAAAGTCCTATTTGTTGAGGTAATCAGAATTCATTCGTATGAGTTGAGTTTTCTCTCGCACAAATCACCTGTATTCCACATGTTCAAGATAAACGAAAACTCGTTTCTTTTGAACCAGTTGAACTCTGTCACCGGTTCTGACATGCCCGCACCCTACGAAGAAGAATATTATCGGCCCTACTATTCGGTCAATGATGAATATTTTTTGGAGTGAACAGTTTGTTTTAAAATTAATTAATTAAATTTATATTATTTGTTCTTTTCTATTTAAATTAATAAATTAATTCTCTATTTATTCTTTTTTATTACTAAAATAATTTACACTACTTAATTATAGTATTACCTTTTAATCACGTGTATATCTCTAAAAGTGTGAGGGCCTCATATTATTTCCAAACATTTTTTCACATTTTTGAATAAAAAAAATTAGTTATAGCTATAAATGATTATTAAAAATTATAATTTTACAATTATAAGTATTAATAACATAGGCACACACAAAGACACAAAAGTAAATGAACTTCTAGCATCACTATAATTTTATATATTTTAAAAAAATTAAAATCAAATGGTATTACTATAAATTTAAAATTCAAAAATTATAATCTAAAAATTATATTCTATTACAAAAGTGTCCATCAAATATTTTTATTTATTTATCTATTATAGTTGTATCTATCAATCAATCTATCTATCTATCTATAATCTATATCTTTAATCTATAATACAAGGGCATTGGAATATTTCCATATATTATTTCAACATTTTAAATAAAAAATTTATATGATTATTTATTTATTTTAACATTCAATCCTATATTAATTTATTTAAAAGTTACAAAACTCTTTTGAACTTCCCATTTAATGTTATTTTATCTATATCTCCAAGTCTATCTACATCTATATCACATTCAATCCTATATTAATTTATTTAAGAGTTACAATTGCAAATAAAAAATAAAAAAAAATTAAGAGTTACAAAACTCTTTTGAACTTTCCATTTAATGTAATTATTATCTCTATCTCCAAGTCTATCTACATCTATAGTTCTATATCCATACTCTATACTAACGTAAAAGTGTGAGGATTTGTATTATTTTCATATATTTTTCGTAATTTTAGATACTTAAAATACTATATTCAAAGTGTACTAGCAATAAAAATATGATAAAAAAAAAAAAAGTGCACAAATAATATTGTACCTATTAAATATACAATTAGAATGGATTTAAACCCATGTCAAAAACTATCCATCTTCGTAATTATATGATTATTAATGAATTAATGGTAGTACTAACGTTTGAGGCATTTTGAACAATAATTATTAAAATAGAGAATTAAAATAATGCAATCAATAAATCTATGCTATATATTGGAGTATTTTGTAGTGGTTCATAAATATAACTCATAACATTCTTGTACATTTTTCCATTATCTTTATAATAGAAAATAAATGTATTCCAAATTATCAACAATTATGTACATTCCAAAAACTCAACCTTCCATTCCTCCTTTTGATTACTTCAATTTTTTTATTAATTATACAATAATTAATAAAATTTACTCAAGAACTATAACGTATAACCCATCATATTTTATCAAGAGTTATAACTTATTATCCTTTATAAGTCTGTCTCTATTACAACTTATTAATAGCTTAAAGTTTACCTTCTATTGCCTCATTATGATTATTTCATCAAATTGTTTTTGAAAAAATAAATAAATAACAACTAGAGTTTCTTAAAAAATGAGAAACCACAAATTATATGGTACATAATATTTTTCTACACATTTAATTTTCTTTCAAATAGTCTTTTTTTTAACCGTGTATCTATACATTGTACTTAATTAATTTGTTTGGTGCAGATTTGGAAGGTACTTATTTTCAGTCATTTTTTTTAATTATCTAGTCACTTTTTTATTTTAAACTAATTATATTAAGTATATATTTCAAAATTTGAGATCTATGAATTTCTAGCATTTGCGAGACCGCCAAGGTTTATTCTTTACTCTTAAATAGCACAAGCATCAACGAGAGAAGAAGAATTCGGAAGAATGTGATAAAATATCGCTTGTCTCCATCTAATCAAGTTTATCCAATCGTTTAATATTGATTTTAATATTTTAGATTAAGGTCATACAACATTAGAAAAGTTAAAAAATGTATTAAACAAAAGATTGTGTAGTGAATTATAAAAAAAAGATTCGTAATTCCATTTTAAAGGGTGATAGGAGAGTGAAATTCATTAGTACTTTTGTGGATCCTTATTGTGAGTAGGGGCTGTTCAGGACCCCTTCTGGTTTCAATCGGAACCGAATTGATTTTTTCGGTTCTTAAAAAATCAAAATCGGAATCGAAACCGAATCGAAACTGAACCGAAAAATCAGTTCGATTTCGGTTCCTTCTATATTTAATTTTATTTTTTTTAAAATAAAAAAAAATTTTCGATTTCGGTTCCGGTCCTGAACACCCCTAAGTTGACTCTGTGAGAGGAGAAAAAAAATCAAGATTTTTGTGTGCAAAATCAGATCATAAATGAGACAACGTCAACAAAAATAAAAGAAAAACATCAATTTAGGATAAATATTGACCCCTCCAATAATTACCATAAAGACAATGTTCTCAGGTCCCACCCTACAAAAACCACGTACACCCTTCTTTCAACGTGGATATTTGGGACCCACCACACTCCATCCAACGTCATCCCTTACAACACAATAGATATAGATATATAGCTATATCCCCAAAGAGTAGCGCAATGTAGAAGAAAATCAAACACACACTCAGACACTAAAAAACACACAAAAACATCTACATACACAATCCACATGAAACCTCAAAAGCCTCTGTGTTCCTTATGCATCTTCTTCACCTTGGTCCTAGCCCTATCCCCTGCAACGGCGGACCATGGTGACCCAAGCAGCAGCATAGTCTTTGCCACGTTGGGCAGATCAAGATACGCCTTCGACATCTACACCGTCCCTACCCTGGACTCACCATCCAACCCCAACGAGCTCCGAATCACCGATGGCCACTCCGTCAACTTCAACGGTCACTTCCCCTCATCCGCATCATCCTCAATCCTCTCTCCCACAACCGATCAAACCCCCATCAATCTCATCTACGTCACAGAACGGAACGGATCGTCAAATATATACGTGGATGCAATCTCTTACGATAGACCCGACCACACCAGATCGCGATCGGCTCTTCAAATCCCAATCAGAGATCAAGTCCCTCTGTTGACCAGTGATGAATCCAACGGTCGAATATCATGGAAGGACAGGCCCAGTTTGGTGGGTGAGTCACTGATCTACGTGTCGACTCATGAAGAAACGGGCGTGGCTCGGACGAGTTGGGCAGCTGTGTACTCGACTCAGCTCATATCCGGGTTGACCCGGATTGACACCGGCTCGACCCGGAGGTTAACGCCATATGGGGTGGCGGATTTGAGTCCGGCGGTGTCGCCGTCGGGAGTTTGGACGGCGGTTGCGTCGTTTGGGGAGAGGGGTTGGAGTGGGGAGGTTGAGGAATTAAGTACTGATATATATGTTTTCTTGACCCGGGACGGGTCGGGTCGGGTCAAGGCGGTGGAGCACGGTGGCTGGCCGAGTTGGGCCGACGAGTCGACTCTGTATTTTCATCGGAGGAGTGACGATGGGTGGTGGAGTGTTTACCGCGCGATTCTACCGGAAAAAGGTAAAATTAGTGTTAACTCGGTGGTGACTGAACGAGTCACCCCACCGGGTCTTCACGCGTTTACTCCGGCGGCATCGACAGGCAACAAGAGCTTCATTGCGGTGGCGACGAGAAGACCCGATTCGGAGTTTCGCCACATAGAGCTATTCGATGTTGTTTTAAACGACTTTAGATATGTGACCCGACCCATATCACCATATACCCATCATTTTAACCCTTTTCTCTCACCCGACTCCACACGGGTCGGGTACCATAAGTGCAGAGGAGACAACAATGGAGGGAAAACCAAAACTTTATTGCTTGAAAACATCCAGAGTCCTGTACCCGAAATCTCTCTGTTCCGGGTTGACGGGTCATATCCTTCGTTCTCGCCGGATGGGGACCGAATTGCCTATGTTAGCTTCCCGGGTCTCTATCTTGTGAACCGGGATGGGTCAAACAGGCGTGAGGTATTTAGAGGATCCGCTTTCTCAACCGGGTGGGACCCGAAACGGAAAGGGGTGGTGTACACTGCCGTGGGACCCACATTTGCGCCGGAGAGCACGAAGGTTGATATAATCTCCATCAATGTGGATGATGAAGAATTGAATTACAAAAAATTGACCACCGGCGGCGAAAACAATGCATTTCCATCAGCTTCGCCCGACGGGGAATTGCTCGTTTTCCGGTCGGGTCGGTCGGGTCACAAGAACTTGTATATAATGGATGCTTTGAATGGAGAAACAGGTGGTATCTACCGGCTGACGGAGGGTCCATGGACGGACACAATGTGTAATTGGTCTCCCGACGGAGATTGGATCGCTTTTGCATCCGACCGGGAGAATCCGGGTTCGGGTAGCTTTGAATTATTTATGACCCACCCGAATGGGACGGGGCTCCGGAAGCTTATTCAAAGCGGGTCAGCGGGGCGGACCAACCACCCGTGGTTCAGCCCGGATGGGAAGAGTATTGTGTTCACTACAGACTATGCTGCAGTGTCAGCTGAGCCAATCTCGAACCCACATCACTATCAACCTTATGGTGATATATTTATGATAAAATCGGACGGCTCTGATTTACGCAGATTGACACATAACTCGTACGAAGATGGGACCCCTACATGGGGGCCCACATTCATGAGGACCGTTGATGTAGAGCGACCTAATGATGGACCACAGTGCTCATTTGAGGATTGTCACTGGCTCAAGATTAGTCCAAACCATGGTGTTGAGGTTGGACCCTTGGGCTTCACCAGAGCTCAGTGTGGTTTTTGAGTTATGCTCTATATGATTTTGTTCATATGATGTATTGTAGCGAACACTGGGTAATATAGATATATAAATGCGAGGGTGTAGACTTGTAGCAGTTGTGAGGAGGAATTCTCATTATGTTAATAAAATAACTTTTGTTTTACTTGTATTTTGGTTGGTCATGTTGGTGGCATGATCGTCTGATTTGTGTTTGCAACTAATGTGGTGGTGTTGATCAATTAGATGTTTGACAATATATACTGAAAATTTAAGATGTGATAAAAAAATATATAAATGAGTACATATATTTATTTTCTTTTGGATTTAAAATTTTATTCGGTCTTAGAAGTGAAGTATCAATACTGCATAATGATATTCATTCAGGGTTTGAAGTTAAATCAGTGCTCTCTGTTTGGTATTCTCGCTATATTCATTATTATATGCCCAGATAGGTGTTATTATGCACAAGACTTCAAAAGATTTCTATAAAAATTAATGTCCTTCCAAACACATCACAATCAATTTGGATGATGGCGTTTCTGTATCACATGAAATTCATTTTAAAATCAAGAACAAAGGTGAAATAAGAGGAGAGGAGAAAAACACAAGGAAACAAAATTCTGAATACATGAAGAACAGAGAGTCATTCATACACAAATTGGAGTAAGAGATAGGAAACCTGAAACACAGGAACCATAGTACAAGATCTCGACATCCCGGAGAGAGACCATATATTGCAACACTTGAAGCCCCCAACAGTGAGCTCACAACTCTACATGAATTTATAGAACATCAAGATTGGAGATCGAATTCGTTTGCCTCAATGGACGACAGATGAAGCGCGCCTGAAGCCCCATCCAACGGAGTATTGGAACAGTTACATGACGATCAACTAGCTGCTTATGTTCTGGAAGTACTCTTGTGGTATTGTAAGAGGGCAGTACTTCTTTGCTACAAATTTGTACTGATTCATAGACAACACAACACAAATGTCACTTTTTAGTACACATTTTCCATTGCGCGCACATATATACAAACAGCAATTGCAAGACATTTTTTGAATCGTATATTTGTGCGCTACTTTGAGCACTTCCTTCCACCTCATGGAAATCGAAACAAAATCTAAATATGCTGGGTAAATTATAATTATAGAATTTTTTTTTTTGCTTACTTTATGCTGACTGTATTTCTCCCTAATTGCAGGCAAACTGGAACTGTTGTTGTTGCAGCAAAGGCCATGCAGCGCCTTCACGCATTCCATTAAATCGGAGGGCTGGTACTGTGTGTAATGCCGCAAAGTGGAATTCTGTATAAAAAACAACAAGGATTGTAATTTTTTTTGTATCTCAACCGAAAGCGAAAACCAGTTATGAGTGGTAACCAATTCATACCCAAGGTCTCTTTGAAGGAAGAAGCATATATTTGGCCAAGAAAATTGCTGAAGCAGCTATAAGTGATGGAGCATAAGAAAGCATATTGTACTCTAGAAGAGACAACTCTGCGAGGTAGTTCGCTAAGCACTCCAGCTGGAAGGATGGAGCCTAAAGAAAAGATACAGATGAAATCACCAAAAACAACCAAAATTTAGAATCAAGTACAATTGTCTGTGTAAAATTTGGCTACTAATCAAGTTCAGCAAAAATTTTAGTAGTATTATGTCATTAGAATGGTCTTTTTCCAAATTTGTTTCACCATTCACCAATGTATATACTGTCAATCTATGTATGTAATATGATGCAAAGACCAAGTTATTCAGTTCATGACGGTACCTCATTGACCCCCTGAGCAGCACGAACAAATCGCCTAATTATCAACAAGATGCAGGTCAACAAGCAGTTTACAAAAACAATAGATTACACTCAATAAGCATTATGACTAGCAATTACCTCAAAAAACATTTTGCTGTAGGGGCTGTCATTTCAAACTTCAAGTAGTTTAGAACAGCAGATTCCATTTGCAAAACCTGAAAAAATCATGTCTTGTAGTTCTTAGGAAAAACTCGGAGCAACATGTTTAATAACGCAAAAATTCGGATGCGCTAAACTAGAAACCGAACCTCCTCCTTGAAGTAAGTGTTATCAGTTATGTAACAGAACTCTTCCACCTGGGGTGCACAGATCTCCTCATATTTGCTGGAAATATCATTTCATTTATTACTATCCATGTTTCTTTCAACAAAATAAGAAAAAGGAAAGAACATATGTATTTACACACTAGTACACCCCATATATGTATAGAAAGAGAAAGAACTGAGACATATATCAAAGAGAAAAAACAAACACGGGGCATAAGATAATGTCTTACGCTGCTATCATCATGCAAGCAACACCAAGCAATTGTAACCTCTGTCTATCCATCACATTGCCAGAGAGATACCTATCTATGTAGTTAATAGTCAAATACAAGGTATCGGGGACCAGCCTGTACTCTTCACCAACCTGCAGTTGGAGTAGAAGCTAAGCTCGGCGTTTGTGGCAGAAATGTATATATAATAATTTAGCACCCAGGTTTCAAAAAGGGTGACATTGCCGATCAGGATTTTGATAATTAAATTGAATATCGCAGTGTTGGTAAAATGTATTACTATGTAATAAATCAGCATTAGAGTTCAAGGGGGTATAGGGAATTTCAAATTGATAAAAACACCAAAAACCAGAATTTACCTCCACAAGCCAGTCAATAAGTATAGAACGCATGCTGGCATTAATGTCCTTCTGGACCCTCTCCATGAAGTCTGTGGCAGGCCTTTTCTTTGTCTAAATTCACAAGAAAAGAAAAAAAAAAGAAAAAAAAGCACAACAAAATGTAGAAAGAAATTAGAATCAAGAGTTTGTTATTACTCCACAAAAATACCAAATTAACTCTAAAATTAATTTGGAGTTATTACTCCACAGCTTGAGAAAATGAAAAAACTACTAGCCAGTTATGTCTACTACGAAGACATGTCACAAAAGCGTTCTTTCACACATCAAATCATCACTACCCTCCCCACGCCTAATGAATAGGCACATGTATATACTGCTCATATCTGGCCTACAATTTCAGGTATGCTTGACACAAACTGAGGACACTCCCACTTGGGTTACATAATTGTAAAGTAAACCAACAAAAAATTCAATCCCTTGCACACTTGTGCAGTCCGTGCAGCATGAAATCTGATGACGTTCGGATCCTATGGTTTAAAATAATTGAGTAGTACTTGTTTTTCATAATTAAATTATTTGATTTATAAAAACTAAACGAAATACCAAAAACAGAGTTTTATCTTTACCTTTTTCTAGCATGTCACATATATTATTTATAATTTATGTCATTGACTCATTAGAACTAGAAAACAGTAATATCATAGATTTGGGTGTCCACCTATGTCGACTAGGGTATAAGAGCACAATAACCATTTTCTGAACAATTGTTGACAACCCAATAAATTTGCAATGACCTTTCAGAAAAATAAATGATTTAACTTGCAATGCCATTCCAACAATTTAGTTAAATTGAGTTGATAGCAAAACCAATTTACTAAGCATGTTATTTAGACTGTATCTGATATATGATGCCCTTAAGGTCAGTTCAATTGTAAATTTAATTCATGGACCATTCTGATTAAGTAGATATGTTTCGTGATGAGATTTTCTCCATTGAAAACAGAAAACATCAATAAATATACCACTAGAAATGAATAATTCCGGAGCTGTAAATTTTAATAATGCTATGAGGATGAGCAATGCATATAGACTTTTTCTATTACAAAAGATATTGAACCTCAGATGCTCGCAAATGCTTGTAAATGTCGCAAGCCATGGTTGCGCATAGTTGAGGATCCGTTAAATTTCCATCAACATCAACAATCTTATCAGTTGCTTCAATGTCCCCAAGGATATCTCTCTTGCAGATGTTACCTGTGAAACATACAACCCATATAAGATTAAGATTACTAATAAATAACTATAATTCAGGGACCATGATAGTTTAACAACCATATCTAGGCCAAAAGTCTATCAAGAAAATGACATTCAAAACCGAAAAGAATTAGCAAAAGTTGTTCAGAATATGAAAAACCTGATGGGTCTTCATGCTCTGAAATGAAGAGTTTGTTACATGTCTTCCTCTCAATTGAATTAATTGCTGCTACATCATTGTTGTCTATATATTCAACTTCCGGACTCTTAAGCGAATCACAAGTAGACATAGTTTCATCCAAAGAAACTGAAGACCCGTCCGATTGAATTGGGCATATATCCATGCTGAATGGACCAGAAGGGGCAGTAACCCTAGAGAAAATTTCATCACTTCTTCTGTATGGTGCAACTTTACCAGAAACGGCAACGCTTGACTTCGCATTTGAGGATGGTGGCAAAATACTTCCAGAAAAGCTAGCATTGTTAATGCCTGCAGAACCCTTCTTGGCACTCACAATTTTAGTCACACATGGTACCTTCAAGTATCAAATTCCATTAATCACTTATCTAAAATATTAAAATAAGTAGATTTCAAATTCCACAAGCTGAATGTTAATACTTTTAAGGCAAAACAAATACATAACCGAAAAGAAATAAATCCTTTTTTTTCCATCTTCAACACTCGGTCAGTACATTGTTTCACAAAGCAAACATAGAATTATTAGAAAATGGTGTTTAAAATTATCAAAAGCTGAATGTTAATAATTTTTAGGCTAAATTGCACTGAAATGAAATAACTCCATTTTTTCATACTCATAATATTGTAAGGTATATATCTTCAACCTTGGTATGGTTCATTATTTCACAAAGCAATCATAGGGTAATTAGAAAATTGTTCTTGAATTGTAAAAAGGTGACAATATAGGTCAAAACTCTCCATAATTGAAGCGAAATCTACTCGTGTTACGTGTAATACAGAAGCATTGTCTGTGTGTGTGTGTGTGTGAGAGAGAGAGAGAGAGAGAGGGCCATGTATATGGAGAAATTAATAAATTATTGGTGCCTTTTACTCTAACCATATAATTAAATAATCCATTACTGGGCCCAAAGCACAAAAGAAAGTCTCCATGTGACTGTAGTTCCAAATATCTAACAAATGGGTGCATTTTTTCTGATGGGCAGACATGTATATCATCAAGAAATTCTTCTAAATACTAAAATTTCCTTTACACAAAAATGTCGCCATTATTAAAATTAATTTAATCAAAGCTCCGATTACCACCTAAATTTCACAAAAATAACACTTCTTGTATCCACAAAAGTTTATACACCAAATCAAGAGTTCTATACATAGTTTCCCAATTAAATTTTTTTTCCCTTTTCACTCAATTCAATATTTTACCCAAATCTTTAGTTCCATACAAAGTTTTCCAATCCCACTTTTTCCTTTTCGGTAAATTCAATCACATTTCTTTTACATGTTCTGTACCTATATGAACAATACCCAATAGTCATTGATATATACACATATATAAGCACATATATAATAGCTAATTTATATATGCCAGACATGAGATACCCACAAATCAAACTTTAACCTAAAGGCAAGATTATGTCGAAATATAGACCCCACCAAAAATCCATATATTTCTGTTCCCCTGATCATGCCATAATAATTGAAATCGAATCAGAACTTACCATATTAGACGACCCAAAACCCGAGTTTCGCAAACCCTTCTGAGAACCCTCTCTCTGATTGGTCACATTCGCCAGAGGCGGTCTCTTCTTCGCCATGCGCGGCTGCGCCGCCGTGACCTTCCCAAGATTCTCCGACGACGACGACCTCTTGGCCAAAGAGGACGTCGGAACAGTTGATTGTCGATTCTGGGTCGACATTGTTGGTGCTTGTGTACGTAACCCAGAAGCCCAAAACCCTTTCAAGAATTGCGATCTCAACGCGATGGGAGGGGATGATCGCGAGAAGCGAAACCCTAGCTCACCAGAGATTGAATCTTGAAGAAAATTAGGGTTTAATTGGGGGTTCGAAACTTTGAAATTCTCATGGGTTCTTGAACAATTGTTCAAGGGTTTAGAGAGAGAGAGAGAGAGAGAGAGAGAGTATTTGTGTGTGTTTTTATGCGTCTATGTGTGTGTGTTTTGTAAGCTTTTGAGGCGGACAAAGGGGCATATTTGAATTGCGACTGATCGTGACCGTTGATTCGGCTTGGTATTCGTTAGGAGCGGACAAAAGGTGGGGTCCACAATTTGAATTTGGTAAGTCAGGGTCAGAACTCAAAAGATAAAGCCCAATAAAGTTCTGCCACGTCATCCTTTCGTTGGTCAAAGCAACCTGGGGCTTGGAAATTTTCTTCGCTATAAGAGGATTTTAGTGGTTGGTCATTAGGTTTAGGTCACAGAAGGTAAATTTAGTGTTAATATTTTGAATTTCGAAATTTAAACGTTAGAGATCTGTTATTCAGCAAACATAATAGCAAAGTGACAGACCCACACTTCTCATAGCAGCCTTATGTATCATTTTTACCAATGCAATACAAGTGAGTTAAATGATTAATTTGAAAATTGTTCTTATACATTGGGAACTATATTTTTACTTATAATATCATTTGTTAAGTAGTTTTAAAGTTAAATAGATACTATATTAAGGTCTTGGTAACCCAACTTGGTTATTTTTTTAGAGTGAAAGTGCTTAAACAAAATCACACAAAACATGGAATATATAACTTAATTTGAGATTTCTTTTAGATGTAAAAGTTGTATCCTTACAAAAACAGCATATAATTATAATCCATAAGGTTGAGAATTGAGATGACTAAGTTTTATGCCAAGGTACAAAAAATTAAGAGTCAAAAAAAATAAATTTGAAGAAAAAGAAAATGATTAAAAGAGTATAAATCATCGGTGAACGAGTTAAAGTGCATATTTGACAACTGGTGCGGTGTTGATTTTTTATTTTGGATTGGGTTTAATGTGGTTTTATTTTGAACTGAAACCATGTTTGGTGCATATGGTTTTGGTGTGAGAAAAAATAAAGCTGAAAAATCAAACCATGTTTGGTAGAATTGGTATGAGCTGAAATTCTGAAACTAAACCATGTTTGGTAACTTGAAATGGTTTGACATTTTATTTATTTATAATAAACATTTTGAAAATATATATGTTTTAAAAAATAAAATATATAAATAAAAATACATATAAGGATGAATTTTTTTTACAAAAAATATTAATATTAGATAATAATATTTCCCCATATTGCAAGAAATATTCAATTGTTTCATATATGTAGTTTAAAATTTTATAATCTTATTCCATTTGAAATTTCAATGTTTTTTTACAATTTAAATGAGACATAGTACAACACCTAATGAAATTTCAATCAACTTGCTAGTGTAGAAGCATAGATAAAAGTTTTTGTATAAGATATTTCAAAAAAATAAAATATTTTTAGAAAAATAAAAGATTCCAGTAAAAACATATATAAATTGTATATTTTTCAAAATTTTATATTTTATATTTTTCCAGAAATATTTGTTTTTCTGAAATTTTATTTTTTTCGAAATATTTTATTTTACCCGAAATATATTTTTTCGAAATATTTTCATTTTTTAAATTTATATATATATATTAAAAAATAGATTGGTTTGGGTTAAACAATGGTATACCAAATTGAATTGGTTTGGGTTAAAGAATGATTTTGGTTTCTATCACACAAAATAAAACCACACAAACCATGTATTGAGATGGTGTGAAAAATGGAATATTTGATACACCATGATTTGTCATTATTAGCCCAAACTATACTAGCCAAACATGAATTGGGTCATATTTTATAACTCAAAACCAAAATTTTCACACTAACTCCATGTACCAAACAAGCACAAAGTGTATCATCTATGTAAATGAAGTGTAAAATAAACAAGCTAGATTATCTAATTTTTACCTTCCATCAAGTATATTTGTATTTATTTATTTTTACTCATCTAGATAAAACTGTGTTTTTATATACCAGCAAAAGGTTCCATGCAATTCACGTGAGAAAATTCATAATCAAAAGAATAAAATAATAATTAAGTTATTATATGCAAAAAAAACAATTAAATAATAATTATATAAGTTGAAGTTGTAACATTTGAAATTCAAGACGTCAAAAAATATAAATTTAATTAATGAATTAACCCACTTCTTTTAATTAATTTTTTTAAATACTATTTGAAAAACAAAATGATTAAAAAATAAAACATGTTTAGGAAAAGAAATCATATTTAAAGTGTCAAAAATTAAAATTGGGAAGGTAGCCTCTTCAAATTCTACTTAATAACATTCTTCCTTAACAAAATTTATGTTATTAGCAATAAACATGATTGAGTTTTAAAAAATTAATTTATACAATAAAGAACATACAAGAATATTAAAGGAATAAAAGACAAAACATTTAATGATTTTTTATGTATTTAATAATTAGTAAAAATGTACAAAAATATAAAAAGCGATTCACTTTTTTTATAATAGTATTAATATAGATAAAGATAAATATGTGTGTGTAAAAATTTCTCTTTCTCATTTAGATCAAGGTTGTCAAAATCGGGAATTTAGGTAGCATCATTTTGTGTCCGTAAAATCACAAATAGTAGAATCGTACCAATTTGTCACAAAAAAATTCAATTTCACTTCATAAACAATAATATCTCTATAATACAACAAAACATACTTAAAATAATTTATATAAATAAAAACACCACCTTAAAGTCATAACAATGTGCAAATATTTGAATTATATCACGTTACTGTTTGCTTAAAAGCTTTTAAACCAATTAAAAATATAAAATTAAAATTAAAAAACAATTTCTAGAAACCTAAACAAATATCATTTAACAAACTTAATATAAATTTAATCAATGTATTATACTAACTCAAAATAATAAATAACCACCAACTTAGAACAAAAACTTACTCGTACACAACATCACTGCTGAATAAAATCATTATTATGGTCAAAGTCTTCATCCAATTCAAAATCACCGTCAAAATCATCATCGTCAACATCACTCTATTATCTTCATCATTATCAACACCATGGATATTCATCTTACCAAATTCTTCATCATCATCTATTTCAAGAATTTCCTTTACTAAAGCATACAAATAAACAAAGAAAAATATTATAATTCAATTATAAATTTAAATTAAAAAAATTGAAATTAAAATTTAAAATTAATTGGAACATATATTTTATTTAATGTAGTTCATTTACGATTTTTTTACATAATAGTTAAATATTTATTTTGAAAGTTTAAATCATATTAAAGTTTTTGTTTTCAATATATTGGACATTTAATTATTTTTTTCATAAATATGGCTACATCTTGAAATATTTGACTAAATCATTAACATTTTATACCTCATATGGATGACTCAACCCTAAAACTATTATTTTATCCAAAAAATACCAAAAATACATGTGAATACAAAATGGTGTGTGTGTGAAAAGCTTACCTTTTACCAAAAATAAAATAACAATAATAATAATTATAGAATCTTACGATTCTACCACATTCTACACGATTCTACCACGATTCTACTAAATTCTACCTATTTTAGCCCAAAAAGTTTCTAAAATAGTAGAATCGTGTAGAATTGGTACGATTCTACCCGATTCTACTCCAATTTTACCTATATGAACAATTTTGGTATGATTTAAGTCGTTTTGGGATCCTAAAATCGTAGAATCGTGCGATTGTACGATGGAGGATCGGGATTTTGACTACTTTTATTTAGATAGAAGTGTGCTTATCTATATTTATTTTTTATATGCATGTATATGGAAATTTCTCTTCTCAACTATTAATTTTTCTTCTTATTATCTCCCCTGACCGAACATAAGAAAGTGATTTTCTCTTACCTTGCCTACCCACAAAATTAATGGCTACAAACTTTGTGTCTAGCTTCACTAAAAAGAACATACAGTTATCTCATTCTTAATTTTCCTGCTTATATTTCATTTTTCCTATACTTTTTTTACTTTATACACACATGACATGTATAATTGATATTTATTACACTAATTACCTATTAATCTATATCTATCTATATCTATACTACTATTAAAAGTGTCAAGAAGTTTTGGTGTTTTAGTATTTATAGTCAAAATTTCATTTGTAATTTTTCAATCCAATTTCTACATGGATTATAACTACAAATTTTAATTGAATTCTATAACTCAAATCCAATTTCTACTTAAATTATTACCACAAAATTTAATTGAAGTCTATAACTCCAATTCAAGTAGAATTCTAAAGGGGAGAATCAATATTTATTTATGAATTATGTATTTAAATTCTATCACTAAAATTCAATTGAATTTTAATTGTATTAAATTATAATGAATATATAAATTAAAAATCGGATTGTTATAGAATACCAAAAGTTTAAATTATTTTTTATATTTTCTTTCATTATCTTACTATAATTTAATGACAATTAAAAATCCTAATCCTAATTAGATAAAATATATATATATATAAATAATCCATCTACAATTTTATTTAACAATCCTAATCCTAGATAGACTATAATATAGAAATATATAATTTGAGATGAAATCAGCATACCATTTCCATTAATATTCAAGGGGTATTTATACACATTACAAAGGACTCAAAATATGGTAAGAATTCTAATCTCCTACAATCAATCCCTTGGATTGAGAAATTACAAATATACAATCAATTACCAAGATGCAATCAAGGGATTGTCAATATACAATCAATTACCAAGATATAATCAATATATATGAGGAAACATATAAAGTGATTATTGACTTCCTCTATTATGCCCCCTCAAGATGGAGTTCCGAATGAAGAGTCCAATCTTGGTTATGAGAGAAAGAAACCAAGTACGTGGAAACGGTTTGGTGAGAGCATTTCCTAGTTGATCTTCCGACGATACATGAGCAACACAAAGAGCATCGTTTTAAACTTGGTCACGGATGAAGTAGAAGTCAATGGCCACATGCTTCATGCGTGAATGAAACACCGGGTTAGAACATAATCGAGTAGTTCCAACATTGTCACAGTATATCACCGGTGACTGAGGAAGTCGAACACCAAGTTCGATCAAGAAAAAACACGCCCAATTGAGTTCTGCAGTTGTAGTAGCAACCGATCTGTATTTGGCCTCTGTAGAGGAACGTGTGACGGTCTGTTGCTTCTTAGAACTCCAGGATATAGGATTGCGTCCAAGGTAGACAATGTAAGCGCTGGTGGACAAGAAGTCATCCTTGTTGTCGGCCCAATCAGCTATTAAGAAGGCATGTAGTGATAAAGGGGACTCGCGGTATAAAAGAATACCATGATCGGATGTACCACATAGATAACGTAAAATTCATTTTACAATAGCCCAGTGATCAGTGGTTAGTTGATGCATGAAATGAGAAAGCTTGTTTACCGCGAAGGCTATATCAGGTAGTGTAAGTGACAAGTATTGTAAGCTCCCAACAACAGCTCTGTATTCGGTTGGATCAGTGAGAACAGTTCCTGAGTGAAGAGTAAGGAGCAGACTGATAGGTAGAGGTGTGACTACCGATTTAGCATATTTCATCTTAATGCGAGTAAGAAGATCCATAATATAACGTCGCTAAGAGAGTAGTAGCCCATATTTGTGTGGAACAACTTCTACACTAAGAAAGTAAGTGAGAGGTCCAAGGTCCTTGAGAGAGAACCGTTGGGCAAATAAAGTCACAAATTGTCGTACCATATCATCGGTGTCACCTGTAATAATGTTGTCATCAACATAAACAAAAAGATAGATAATGTGACTACCAGGGTTGAATACAAATAGTGAAGTATCAACATGAGAATTCTGAAATCCTGAGGCAACAAGGAATTGATGAAGCTCATGGTACCAGGCACGTGGAGCTTACTTAAGCCCATAGATTGCTTTGCGTAGCTTATAAACATAAGATGGATGATCAGGATCAACAAAGCCTGGGGGTTGTGCCATATATACATCTTTAGATAGATGTTCTTATAAAAAAGCATTGTTTACATCAAGTTGACAGAGATACCACCCACGACTGATAGCAAGACTAAGAACAAGTCATATATAGTGGTTGACTTAAGCACCGGATTGAATGTATCGTGATAGTCGACTCCAGGCTGTTGGTGAAAGCCTTTTACAACTAAGCGAGCTTTGAACCTATCAATAGAACCATCAGAGTGTCGTTTAGTCCAAAAAATCCTTTTATAACCCACAACATTTTGAGTGGAAGCAGATGGGACTAACTCCCATGTCCCATTCCGGACAAGAGCATCATATTCTTCAGACATGGCCTGATGCCATATTGGATCTTTGAGAGCTTGTGTCATTGTAGTGGGTTTAAGAGTGTCATAGTTGAAAAGTTATGTTGAGAGGTTAAGTTTTTAAATGTTATGTTTAGCTCGGGTAATCATGTTGTGAGCATTGTTTTCCCTAGAGGTTGGTGGGATGGAAGAGTTGGTTGCAAGTCGGGTAGGGTGTATAGGAGTTGGATGGTGTGTGATGGGTTTGGGTAACTACACCGGTAGGGCTGGAGCCGAGATCTCGAGTGGGGGGATGAGGATGGGGCATCGCACAAGGGCGTATGAAGAGGTTGCACGACAGATGGCGTGGAGAGTGACGGATCCGAAGTAATGGTAGAGGGAATAGTGATAACTAGTGGAACCCATGTGGAAGTTGTGTTGGGTTGAGGATGGGGTGAGTGACTCTGAAAGGATTTAAACGGAAACACGGACTCAATAAACTTGACATGACGTGAGACAAATAGTTTGGAGGTGGAGGGATCAAAACACAGTTAAACACTTTAAGTGAAGGAGTATCCAAGAAAAATACATGGTTTGGAACGTGATTGAAGTTTGTGAGTGGAATATGGCCTAAGCCATGGGTAGCACAGACACCCAAAGACCCTAAGTTTCGAATAGTTGGGTGAAGTTCCCAAAATATTTTCAAAGGGAGATGATAGGTTGAGAGTAAGAGTGGGCATGCGGTTAATAAGGTAGATAACAATGGCAAAGGCATAAGGATAAAAAGTTAATGGAAGAGAGGCACGAGAGAGTAAAGTGAGACCAATTTCTACAATATGGCGATGTCGTCTTTCAGAATATCCATTGTGTTTTGGTGTATGGGGCGGCGTAGTGAGGTGAGATATGCCATAAGTGGATAGATAGTTAGTGAGACCCTAATATTCGCCACCATTGTTAGAGTAAAGTGTAATGATTTTTCTTTTGAAATAATTTTCCACTAGGGCTTTGAATCTTATGAATATGTCATGAACATCATATTTACGCTTGAGTGGATAAAACCAGATATACTTGGTAAAATGATCAACAAAAATGATGTAATATTTAAAACTATCATTAGAGATAATGGGAGAAGTCAATACATCAAAAAAGAGAATTTCAAGTGGTTGAGAAAAGACAAGAGAAGAAGTAGAAAATAATAGTTTATGGCTTTTATTGTAGTGACATGCATTGCATACAAAGTCAGATAACATAGAAGAAGACAAATCTAATTGATAACATGAAGCAATATGTTTTAAAATGGGAAAAACAGGATGACCTAGATGATGATGCCACTCTGATGAAGTGGTCTTGATGCTAGAAAAGGAAAATAGTGGGGGAGATGCAAATTGGGATACCGGCCACTCATATACGTCATCCTTCGTTTGGCCTTCCAAAAGAATTGTCCCCGTACGAAGTTCCTTCACAAGAAAAGAGGATGATAAGAATTCAATTGAAACATTATTGGTTGTGTAAATTTGGGAAATAAATATCAATTCTTTTTCATGCTGGATACAGATAAAACATTATTTAAGATAATGTTTTTAAGTCGTTTGTTTGCTGGAAAAATGTAGCAAAAGAAAAGAAAAAAAAGATTTAGAATCCTCCCAATTCATTTTCTTTTACGTTTTCTCAGCAACCAAACAGACCGTACTTTTCTTTTCTGGCTTCTTTGGAATATTTTTTACTTGGGGGGAAAAGCATTGTAATTATCTAGGTGGGTTTGTGTTGTCAAGATCTTTGTAAATTGTGTTTTTGATGTTTGAAATGTGCTTGATTTTTATATGATTTTGTTTCTGGATAGCATTACAAATCTTGGGGTTTTCCTGAAATATTGGGGCTTTCCTTAATTTCCATGTAAATTCTGTGAATTTGATATGCTTTGCGCGGTTATTTATATATTCGTCTTTAATTCAATCTGTTGTTTTTTATGTTTGAAATGCGCTTTGATTGTTAGCACTTACTGTAAAACTTTCACATGGTGGATGTAAATGAAAATAACAAACTTTTGTGATATAATTTTAAGCTCAAATCTTCTCATCCATATTCTTTAAGCCCAAACCCATGATATATACACTATAATAGATTATACAATAATTCAATCTCTAACTTAAATTTTGACTTTTTTTCGATTATTTAGCGTATGGGTTCTTGTTATTTTACCTTAATTGTCAAATCTAGCAGCCGAAAAGAAATGGGAGTTCGTATACTAATTATGGGAGTTCCAAATTTAGCCCCTTTTGTTGTTAATGCTTTCATATCTTGTTCTCTTTGGGTTGGTGATAAGTTCTATTGGGAAGTGTTCTTGAATTTCGTGGGGCATTGGTGGTGTTACTAGAGTAGGAATTTCGTATATATGCACAGTACTTGGGGTTTATAGCTTGATAATTTACACTAATCACCCTTGACCAATGTGTATTTGAAACATTCATTTTACAGTTGGAAGTTCTCCCGGTCTGAAATTAAATTGTCATGATGCCATCATTTTGGTTCGTAATTAAAATAAAATTCCATATACTACATATCTGCAACCGCAAGCAAAGATATGTAAGGGTTGTTTGTCAAAAAAGGAACAACCATAGTCCTAGCAAAATGTCTGCACTATGAAGTTTGGATTCCTGTTAGCGTTAGGCTGAATTTAATTACAACATTACGAAGTTCAATTACCGAAGGAAGTGAAATCACCTAAAAAAAAACAAGTTCTGCCTTAGCTCGTTCTAGACCTTAATGGATTTACACTTTAGCACTGGGTTTGGCTAGATAAAGTAACTTTTGAACCACTAAAGAAAACTTCTTTGTTATGTCCTTTTGGAGATGAGTCTAATTTTCACTCTCACATAATTTTGCGTGTAAATTTCTGAATCTAGTTATGAGAAAACCTAGTGACTGGAATTGCTAAACTTTTGGCTTTCTACTTTCTTGAATCACACTTAACTTTTGCTTATATTTTTTTCTTAAATTGATGTGGGAATAATCTGAAATTTTTTTTTTTTTTAATTCATTGCATTAAGTTGTTTGAGTTTTACTTCTCTTAGGTGGAATAAGTTATTCAATCCAAAGAGGGTATGTATTTTTCTATTTTAAGAGTCATATGAGCTGTTAACATCGATCAGTTTAAACATTATAGATCTCTCATCTTCACATTGGATGTCATATGTAGAACTTTTTGTTGATATCATCAAAAGTTTACAAAACTTGGTTTGCCTACTTCTGTTCTTGTTCCTAATACTTTCATGGACATGCGTCAAATGTGTGTCATATGTAAAACTTTTTGTTTATAATATCAGGAGAAGAACAATAATGTTGTTGTGATCTCAACGTATTTAGTCAGTCTTGGCTGTTCTTTTACAACTGTAAATGTGAGGTAGTGTTAGGAGTAGTAAGAGATGTAGAACCAGTGTGGGTGATGGGAAGAACCGTGCCATCTCTAATCATGATATCGTCTGAGCTGGTGTAAGATGCATGAAGAGATAGGTTACTCAAGTCGGCGGTGACATGATGAGTGGCTCCACTGTCAATAAGCCATGATAGAGTGTCGGAGGCAGTGTTGGCGGCAAAGTGAGCTCGCGGCTACCAAAGTATAGGTAGGGTTGTAAACGAGCCAAGCCAAGCCGAGTTTTGAAGTGCTCGATAAAATTGTGAATAGTCAAGCTCAAGCTCGGCTCACTCATAGCTTGATCAAGCTCGAACGGCTCGGCAAACCGCTTGTTTAAGGCCACTTGTATTTTTTTTCAAGCAACTTGTTAAGCAGATTTAAATTTTGAACTAATTTTTAAATGGGCCATTTGGCCCAACCATATATCAAAACCCTTGCTCAAGTTAAAATGGGTTTTTTTATCCAAGATATCACAATATAAAAATGATTAAATAAACATGACACCCAGTGCTCATGTGGGACAACTCCATAAAATTTTGTGTTTATTTATAGGAACCACCCTACACCCACATTTCTAAATCTACCGACGTGGGACAAAACATTAGTTTCTACTTTCCCCCCACTACACACACTCCCCCCCCCCCCCCCCCCCCCCCCTCTCTCTTTTCACACAACTAAATTCATGATTTTTTCTGTGAATGAGAGATGTAGAAGATTCTATGTGAATGAGTGCAGGTCTGAAGTACAGCTCACATATGAGGCTATCACCACCGTCAAATTTAAAGCTTGGGGTCTGAAGTATAGATCTTGCTTGTTTAGGTGTTATTGCCCCCTTGGCTCTAGGACCAATTGGGAATGTTTCTGCTTGAACCTTCCTATAGTGTGGTTTTTGTTTTTATGGTGGCTTTGGGGTTTTTATAACCCATACATCATCTTCTTCTTGTATGGTGCTTCCTAGCTTTGGTTTATGAATGCTGATTTTTCAAATACTGAATGCTTGGGGTCAAATTTAGAGCTTGGGGTCTGAATGCTTATTGTAACCCATACATTTGCAAGTATTGAATTCAAGGAATTTGTATTATCACATATATACCAAACCAAACCATACAATTCTATACTCATTTCTCTTGGATATCTTGTAATTTACTAGTAGTGGGTCTCTTTAAATTCTGTCATATATTTAAATTTTAAAAACTAATTAGTAAAATTATTTTAAAAGTTATATTATATACATAATACAATATATACATATATATAATCGAGCTTTGTTCGCGAACATTATCGAGTCGAGCCCATACCTGTTTAAGCTTGGCTCATTTACGAATCGAGCCTGAAAAAATTGTTTGAGCTTGGTTCACTTACTAAATAAACAAATTCGAGCCAAGTTGTTATCAAGTCGAGCCCGAGCAGCTTGTCGAGTGTATGGTTCGTTTACAACCCTAAGTATAGATGGGCTTGGAGCCAGTGCATGAGGAGTGGTGGATGAGTGAACAGGTATATAACGAAAAGAGGGGCAACATTTAGTTGTGTGGCCTTGGATACCACAGATTTGGCAATGGCCAAGGTAGGGCCGTGCAGGTGGTCGATCACCACGAGTGTGATTTGGCCCAGCATTGGTAGATGCGGGAAAACGATTACCAGAGTTGGACGATGGGCGTCAATCGGTGTTGTTGTTGCTTGACAAGGGCAATGGGCGCCAACCCATGTTGGTGCGTTGAGCCGGGTTGGCAAAGGCTGAAAAATATGTTTGTTCAAACTTCTTTCCTTGAAGAGATGCTTCAAAATTCAAGAGTTTTTCATAAAGTTCATCAAATGTAATAGGAGTGTAATGAGCGTGGATGGCAGAAACAAGTTCTTTGTATTCATCTCCAAGGCCATCAAGAATTTTCTCCGTGAGATCATTGTCATCCATCGGTGTTCTAAGGAGAGCAAGTTTATCGGCCCGGGCTTTGATGGTTTGGAGGAAATCAGTGATGTTTTGAGAGCTCTTAGTGGGATTTTTGAGATGACCTTTGACTTGTTTGATTCGTCCCCGAGTTGGCTTGGCATAGGTGTTGGCGAGGATGGTCCAAGCATCACGTGAGGTGTTGGTGTGTGCTATAAATGGAATGATAATGGGGTAAAGAGAGTCAATAAGAGCATTAAGAATTAGTTGATCTTGACGAATCCGTAAAGTGTGGGCTGGGTTGGGTATTGTTGTGCCGTTTTCAGTGATATGGATAGGTGGACAAGGTTTTGTACCATCAATGTAGCTAAAAAGATCATAACCAATGAAAAGGGTGTGAAATTAAAGTTTCCACGAGACATAGTTAGTGGTAGTGAGTTTGAGTGGGGCTTGGGCAGAGCTATTGATGGTGATTAGTGTATGGTGCGGCTCATTGGTATTGTGGATTGTTAGGGTAGAGGTAGTAGATGTGGAAGAATTATTAGTGGCCATGAAAAGAAGAAGAGGGACGTGGTTTTGCTACACAGAGAAATGAGGTGGCATAGAGGTACAAATTGATGGAAGTTTGTGGTGTCGGTGGTTGTTTTTTGGTGCGTCAGTATTGTTGGTGATGTGTGGCAGCTCGCTGTGGAGGTAGTGCAGTGGTGGGGGTTGGTCGCGACGACTGAAGAGGGTTGCCGACGGAATGGTGGGGCGTTGTTTTGTTGCTTAAGAGAAAAAAAAATGAACTGTGAGAGGGAGCAACAAATAGTTGTAGGTCTGGATAGAAACTAGAAAAAAATATATTTATATTAATATATATATCACTGGTTTGGTGGGTGGAGAAATGAGAGAAGGAGTAGAGAAAGACATGAGATTGCAATATGAGTTTTGCGGCAGAAGGGTTGCAGATGAGGAGATTTATGTCGATAGGGTCTAAATTGGTGGTGATGGAGTAGCTGAGGTGTTAGGTCACTGCGGACATGGTGAGCAGATGCGCAGATATAGAGATAGAAAGGGAATGATAGAGATATGTTGTATGGTTCGGCTCAAGAGATTGATTTCTCTAGCTCTGATACCATATAGAAATATATAATTTGAGATGAAATCAGGGTACCATTTACATTGATATTCTAGGGTATTTATACACATTACAAAGGACTCAAAATATGGTAAGAATTCTAATTTCCTACAATTAATCCCTTAGATTGAGAAATTACAAATATACAATCAATTACCAAGATGCAATCAAGGGATTGTCAATATATAATCAATTACCAATATATAATCAATATATATTAGGAAACATGTAAAGTGATTATTGACTTCCTCTATTATATAATACTCAATTTGATTGTTATTTAAATAGGATTCCAAATGGCAACTCTATGACCCTTCCTTCATACGTGGAATGACAAACTTTTACACACGAGTTCACAAGCTTGTCTCCCAATCAAGAGAATAATCCTCTCTTGAAAATGTTGGATTATATTTGCCCAATATCACAAAAATGGTATGTAATAAAAAAAACCCTAAGGTTTTTATGGAAGATAAATCAATATAAGTTCAAGTGTTTTTAGTGATATTTCAACAACTCTAGATTTGTATTCTCAAAGGATAAAATAAATGAATGAGTTTTAGAGAATAAGAAAAGATATTAGAGTTTAAAGCTTCAAAAGATTTGAGTAGAAAATCAAGTTTTTTGCTTCTTGCCTTCAATGGCTTTTCAAAGAGTGGTAGAGAAGAAGATGAAGACTTGTAGATTTTTCTCACACTAGAACCACCCTCTTTAACTCCCACATCTCATTCTATATACATGAACACGCTAGGGTTTGGAGAGTGGATCTCACTCTTGAAGAAGAGACAATAGCCGTTTGAAAAAAAAGGAAAAGAATACACAAAGTGATGGGCAAGAACTGTCTGAATTAGCCGTTTGACTGCATCAGCAGTCGGCTTCCCAAATACTAAGAGTCGACTTTCCAAAGAAGGACTCAGACTTGATTTATTTCGTCCTCAAGAAGTCAGCTTCCCAAATACCAAGAATCGACTTCCCAAAGAAGGATTCAGACTTGATTTCTTTCGTCCTTAAGAAGTCGGCTTCCCAAACACCAAGAATCGACTTCCCAAAGAAGGAATCAGACTTGATTTCTTTCGTCCTCAATAAGTCGGCTTCCCAAACACCAAGATTCGACTTCCCAAAGAAGGACTCAAACTTAGTTTCTTTCGTCCTCAAGAAGTCGGTTTCTCAAACACCAAGAGTCGACTTCCCAAAGAATGACTCAAACTTGGTTTCTTTCATCCTCGAGAAGTCGGTTTCCCAAAGACCAAAAGTCGACTTCCCAAACACTGAGAGTCGACTTCCACACTTCAAATCTGAATTTCGAGTTCGATTTTGATTCATTTTGAGTTTGGTTATTTTTATCACTTGAGCTTTTAAGATTTTACCAACACATAAAATACCTTGTTACAATGATCGCACCGCTACCTATTTACCCCGAGTCTTGAGTCTTCAAATTTTGTCTTTCGTTGATCATTTTGTCCTTCCATTTTTGCGCTTGAATTCCTTTGTCGCTTTTCTCTTTTTGTGCTTGCATGCTTTCCGAATGATTTTCTCGTTCTTGCTGAAACGCTTAACTCAATATCATATTAGTACCAAACACGCTTGAATGATTTGTTATCATCAAAACATGGAATTATTGTTTGAAAGTAAATTTCAAAGCCAACACAAGTTTTTTTTGTTATAATTTGTTATTACTTTTGTATACTTATTGATTCATCATGTACTATAATTTTTTTATACTTTCTCTTTTGTTGTTGCTATTATGATCTTATATTTTATTGTTGTGCGGTGATTTTGTAGGTTTATATATACATCTTTACATGGAGTGAGTTTGAAAAAAGAGAGAATGGAAGGTGTTTTAGTGGTTTTGAATTTTCGTTTTCATTTTCGTTTGTTTTTATATATATATAATTTACTTCGTTTAGTTTTTTTATGTTATAGGTTTATATTTTATTTCAACAAGATTTCTTTAACCAATATGTATATATATATATATATGTGTATTATAAATAAATACACACACTTTGCGAATCAAAAATAAATAAAGCAAAAGTAGCACAAACTACGTAGATAAATAATAATAAAAATATTTATTTGGTTCCATAAAGTTTAAGTTTGCTGTAAAGATTAAACGCATAATTTTTATTAGGTGACAAATAAAATATTACAAGTTTCAACCTCTAAATCTTTAATTTAAGAGTAAATTATAGTTTCCCCCCTCTTGTTTGGATAATTTTTTCCTCTTATTTGGATAATTACAATTTATACTTTTGTTACACTCCTCCCCCCCCCCCCCCCCCCCCCCCCCCCCCTTCAAACTTCCGCCACGGTCAACTCTGATGCCATCTCATTTTTAGAGATGAAATGACTATATTACCCCTCAGTTCGTGCAAAAACCTTTTTGCCCTTCCCAAAATTAAAAGACCTTTTTACCCTCATTCAATCCCAATGTGTTGAAAACTAAATTCAATCTCAATTCCCAAACCTTAAATTCAATCCCGATTCTCAAACCCTAAATTCAATCCTAGCCCCCAAACCCTAAATCTACTCTCATTCAATCTCAATATATATATATATATATATATATATATATCAAACTGTAATTATCCAAATAAGAGGGGGGAAATTATAATTTGTCCAAACGAAAGGGGATAAAAGTGTTATTTACCTTTAATTTAAAAGCCTTTATCAAATGTGCTATAAATATTTCAAACGGCTCTACTACTCAGCAGAAAAAAAAAATTTAGCCACTTTGTTATTTTGTTTTATTTTATTTTTGTCGGGACATACACCAAAAAATAAAAAAAATCGAGCCACAAAAAGAATGTCCTTAAACTTTTAAGCAAACAATGTCTTCTTTCTATTATATGATTGCTTCCATTTAAACAAAAAGAAGATAACTTTGAAGTGTTATAACTTTTGTATTGTTTGATAAAACTGAAAATTAAGTATTGAAAATTTTAAGATTTGAATTTTAAGTACTGAAGGTTTTAAGTGGTGCTTAAAAATATATATATATTTTTTGATATTTTTGTATTTTACCTCATTTTAAATGACACTTAATGTATTAAGTGATGGCCAAATTTCTTATCAAACGCAGTTAACTGAATAAGTGTTGAATCTGTTCAGATTTAAGTAGTAAATAAGTGTTATCAAACAGACCCTTACACTACATGTTCATTAACGTAAGAAAGACATTTGACACACACATAAATACGTAACAGACACACACACACACACATATATACTAATATTAAAAGTGTGAAGAGTTTCGGCCCTATTTTCTAATTTTAAATTACATTTTAATTTTAAAATAATTATAATTAATCAACTCCATCTCCATTAACTAATTTTACCTTATTTATAATTCTACTATATATTCAACTATTATCTAACTAGGTTCAATACTTATTGTACTTAAACTCTTTAAGTTAATCTTATAATTAGTTTATATCTATCTATACTATAATAATATGTACACAACTATTTCTCATTAAAAAATTGTAGAATTTAGGAGTTTTTTTTTTTAAAAAAAAAAGTTAATAAAAAGGCAAATAAATAAGATATTATATATTTGCTTAATTTATGTTTAGAATAAATAGAAAAATAATTGGATTGGAGAATACGTATATATATCCAATTTAAAATTAGTAGGGATATGTAGTTAAAAAAATTAAAGATAAAAGATAATTTGTATATCTATATCTATATACTAAAATTAAAAGTGTGAAGAATTTCAGCCCCTATTTTATAATTTTAAATTAGATTTTAATTTTAAAATAATTATAATTAATCAACTCCATCTCTATAAACTAAACCTAATATAATTAAAATCTAAAAGTTATAAATTCTATTACTGTTTATACTAACGTGTGTTTCTGTTTTTTTAGAATGTCTAGAATGTTCATTAACCACAAATTAGGCTCTCTTCTTTGTTGTAATTTTTTTTTTAACTCAATACAAAATTTTAATTTTACATTATATTTTAATTTCAAATCTAATTATAATCAAACTCAAAGTTATAATCTTTTATTTTTTATAGGTAAATACACACTCACACACCACCCACAATATCTCATACCATTGCAATATTTGCGGTTGGTAAAATTATAATCTTTATAAAATTCGATTATTTTTACCTTCTTCTAGAATGTTCATTAACTACAAATTGAAGACTTTTCTTCATTGCAATTGTTTTGGACTCTTAAACATCATTATCAAAATAGACCTTTTTATTTATATATATAATATATATCCTTACATACAATTTCCGCTTCCTTGGAATACATCATTACTTCAAGCCAAGGTCTCTCTCTTCTTCTTTTTTCGCCTAATTTTGTGCACAATCATGTTGCTAATTGTGGGTGTAAGTTTGAATTTGCTTTCAAGCTGCATTTAGATGAATACAAAGATGCACATGGAGGACTGTAGTAATCATAATTCAGGATCATTGTATTTGATGTGACCATTGTAACACTACTATTAATTCAGGTATAGTTTTCTATCACGTTCATATATTTAGTATTTTTGTCTTTACAATTTAATTTAGGGTTAACTTCATTTACATCCCCTGAGGTTTGTCCTATCATCACTTACATCCCTTCAAATTTACATATTTTCATTTACACCCTCTCATGGTGCGAAATATCTAAAATACCCTTATACCAAACACCCCTTAAATCAATTTAATTCTTAAACCAATTTAACCCCTAAACCAAACACCCCCTTAAATCAATTTATCCCTCCAACCAAACACCCCAACTCTAACCACCACCACCACTACCACCACGAGCAACCCTTAAATCAATTTATTACCACCGCCATTTTCGAAAATAGGGGGGGCGGCGCCGGCAGTGGGAGGGGGGTGGCATCGGCAGTGGGAGAGGGGTGTAGATCTATATATATATATATATGTGTGTGTGTGTGTGTGTATATATATATATATATACATATATATATAGGAGGGGGGGGGGACCCTGTTCAATGATACATATTTTTTTGAAGTATTTTTATGAAATGATAGTATCAGTACTATAATTTTCAACAATTTTCTTCACAGGTTTTTCAAATTTGACATCTTTTCTTAGGGATTATAAGATAATTTTACGATTTTACTTAAACCAGCCTGTTCGCGAGCTTAGCGACTCAATCTCGGTAATGTTCAAGCTCAACTCATTTAATAAACGAGCCTAAGGCTTCGTTTCGATTAACTAGAGAGAAAAGAAAATAAAAGAAATGATAACATTAGTTATGAGATAAAAGAAAAGAAAGGAAAAGATAACAATATTTAAAATTCATGTTTGGATAAATTATGATGAAAAAGAAAAGAAAAGATAGTATTTCTGTTTGGATAGGGAAGATGAGAGAAAAGAAAAGAAAAGAAACCTTTATAACCAATTTACTATTATAGCCTAATAACCAAATGTCTTAAGTTTTCATTCTCAAAATATTAATGTTATATTTTGTATTATAAAAATATTACTTAAGTGTTATCATTTTTCTCCAAATCTTCTCACTTTTGAGAGGATAACATTTAAAGCTTCGTTTGAATTAACTAGAGAGGAAAAAAAAATGATAACATAAGTTATGAGAGAAAAGAAAATAAAAGAAAGGAAAAGATAACAATGTTTGAAATTCATGTTTGGATAAATTATGATGGAAAAGAAAAGAAATTATAGTATTTCTATTTGGATAGGAAAGATGAGAGAAAAGAAAAGAAACATTTATAACAAATTTACTATTATAGCCTAATAACCAAATGTCTAAGTTTCTATTATCAAAATATTAAGGTTATATTTGGTATTATAAAAATATTACTTAAGTGTTATCATTTCTCTCCAAATCTTCTCACTTTTAAGAGGATAACATTTAAGGGGTTTGGAGGGATAAAGAGTGATAAACTATCCCTCAAAATCTTTTATTTTCTCTCATCATTAACAAACCAAACATGAAAAACCCTATCATTTCATTTCATTTCTTATCATTCCAATTCTTTCAATCCAAACGAAGCCTAAGGAATTTGGAGGGATAAAGAGTGATAAACTATCCCTCCAAAGATTTTATTTTCTCTCATCATTAATAAACCAAACATGAAAAATCATATATATATATATATATTTTTTTTTTTTCTTATCCTTCCAATTCTCTCTATCCAAACGAAGCTTAAAAAATGTGGTCAAGCTCGATCCGTTTGTTAGGCGAACGAATCCGACCCGACCCTGAACCTACTCATGATTTTCAGCCCTACCCACACTGGAGAGCTAAGGCCCTGTTTGGTAACCAGTTTTTGTTGGTTTTGTCTTGGTTTGTTTTTGTTTTCAAAGACCAAACTTGTTTGGTGGGTTTTGTTTTTAAATTCAAAATCAAAACCACTTAAAACTTTGGTCTTGGATTTGGTTCAAAATAAAGTAAAACCAAGACAAAAAAAAAGTTGTTCTTTCTTGGTCTTAGCCCACAAATTTTGACTTTTTTTTTTTTTTTTCTCTCTCTCTTCTCTATATATATATATATATATATATATATATATATAATTCATGTTCTAAAATTAAAAAATAATATATATTAATATATATAGAATAATATATATTTTTTATTTTATAATAATATATATAAAATAATATTATTAAATATATATAAAAATAATATACATATAAATATATATAAAGTTAAAAAATAATATATATTAATATATATAGAATAATATATATATTTTATTTTATAATAATATATATAAAATAATATTATTAAATATATATAAAAATAATATATATATATAAATATATATAAAATTAAAAAAAAATATATATTAATATATATAGAATAATATATATATTTTATTTTATAATAATATATATAAAATAAAATTATTAAATATATATATAAAATAATATATAAAATTAAAAAATAATATATATAGAATAATATATATTTTTTATTTTATAATAATATATATAAAATAATATTATTAATATATATAAATAATATATAAATTCAAAAATAATATATATATATATATATATAAAATAATATATAAAATTAAAAAATAATATATATTAATATATATAGAATAATATTATTAAACATATATATATTAAAGATATATAAATTCAAAAATAACATATATAAAATAATATATAAAATTCAAAAATAATATATATTATTATTTTATAATAATATTATTAAATATATATATAAAATAATATTATTAAAGATATATAAATTAAAAAATAATGTATATATAAATAATATATCGAATAATATATTATTATTATTTTATAATAATATATATAAAATATATATATAATAATATATAAATTCAAAAATAATATATATAAAATAATATATAAAATAATTTTATTAAATATATATATAATATTATTAAATATATATAATATATTTAATATTATAAATATATATATTTAATAATATATAAAGTTATATACATAAAATAATATATAAACTAATATATATATAAAGTTTTGATTTTATCAAACCAGACCAGAAAGACCAGACCGCTTACCAAATAGAGTTTTAGATTTAAGACAAGACCAAATAAGACTAAACAAAACCAAACCAGTCAAAACCAAATAAGACAAGACCGGACAAACCCATTTCCAAATATGCCCTAATTATGACGTGGCTCCATCTGGCCCATCCATTCCTTGTTACCATGATGTGTCCTCATCCTAGCGGACTGGAGCCAAGATCTCCATACCCAAATCCGCGGGAAAATTCCAAGTGACACAGAAAGTAGAGAGAGAAAGAGAGAGTTTTAGAGAGAGAGATGGCGCCAGTGTTGCAGAGCTCTCAGCAATGGGTCGAGAAATAGTATTAACCCTCTATTCTTATGATATATATGTATATCTGTAGAATACTTTTCCCTAATTTCTGACAATTTTTTGGTTGCCGATTTATCACAGTCGACCCAGGCAGGTGAAGGACGTAGCTCAGCAAGATGAGGTCGTTCGAGTCCTCACCAACACACTCGAGACCTCAAACGTAATCCAACTTCTTCAAAACCAACAATATATCACTTGGTTTTTGAATTTCTGAATCTATTTCTGTTGTTAATGTAAATGTTTTGCTTAAAACCCTAACATTAGGGTTTTAGTTGTTTAAGGGTAAATGTAGGTATTGATGCTTTGATTGACTAGGAATCGTTAAAAGGCGATATTATTAGCCATGGCCTTGTTCTGATTGTTTTAATTTGATGATTTTTTGACCCTATTGTTAGGGTTTTATTGTTGGTTTTGGGTTTAAATGTATGATTTTGTGGTTTGATTGATACTATTAGCTATGCCCTTGTTCTGATTGTTATAATTAGTTGATCTTTTCTTGTTGTGGTTTTGGGGTTATTGAGTGGTTTTGTTCATTGATTGGCATGGAATTGTTAAAAGCGATGTTATTAGCCGGACCCTTGTTCCGATTGTTGTAATTTGTTGATAATTTCATGTGTGCAGTGTCCACACATGCTGTTTTATGGCCCTCCAGGCACCGGGAAAACAACAACTGCACTCGCCATCGCCCATCAGCTTTTCGGGTACTTTGCTGTTATATATATATATATATATATTTATTTGAAATTAATATGTTTTGTGCTATATAAGTTGTCATATTGTCAAACTGTATTTGCAAGTAGCACCTTCTTTGTCGGATTTCAAGATCGTCCAGATCTGGAAGTTGTGGAGTGATACAAATGCTTGTGCTGGTTGTAGAAATCACTTAAAATGTCACTTCAGATTTAGAGAAGTGGTTGGGTTTTCATACTTGGGATTTGATTGTTTTTACTTGTATGTAAATTGGGGTTACACTCCTGATAATTTGCGCAATGTCTCTAAAGCCCATCCATACATGCATACATTCACACTTTGCCAAGCTGAACTTTTTGTCCAATGTAAAAGGCTAGTAAGTTATTATGTAGACTCTAGACCTCAACTGTCTCTTTTCTTCTTATCCGGGTACTCTGTTTATGGGGAAAAAATCGTCTCAAGTGTGTGTATGGATCCATTGAGGGTCCCACACCCATCCAATGGTGTGGATTTATCCATCCAAAAATTCGTATCCCTAGACATAAGAGAGAGAAGGTGATGGGTGGATGCACACCATTGGATTGGTGTGGGACCCTCACTTGATGGCTTCACTTGAGACGATTTGTACCCCTGTTTATGGGGTTGCATTCAGTATTTTACTTTGCAGTTTGAAACTTTGATAGATTGGTTTTATCCTGAAAACATGAACTTTTCATGTGTGTATATATATATATATGTATATATAGTCTGATTCATAAAGGCCAAATCTTTCCCATTTTAAACTTTGTGGTTATGTACGGAAACATCTCTCAGCTGATACATGACAATGAAGTTTTAGTTGGCATTTTGGCAGCTTTCTCATATTGGACTTGTCACTTGTGTTTTGTGGCTTTCTCGTTTGGTGGATGGCTTAGACTTCTTGTTGGCCATTCAAAGAAGTTAATTTAGGACCTCAACGTGCCCTTGATAGCCTAAGTTTTATTTTTGTTCCTTGTATTATCACTATTTAATTTCATTATAAACATTGCTCTTCTGAATTGTGGTGTTGATTCATTTGGATGAAATTGTTGCCTTTTGACAGACCGGAACTCTACAAGTCCAGGGTGCTTGAGTTGAATGCAAGTGATGACCGTGGGATCAATGTAGTTCGAACCAAAATTAAAAATTTTGCAGCAGTTGCGGTAGGCTCAGGCCGTCAAGGGTAATATAGTCTTATCTAAATTATTTCATTCTGATAGTTTTGCTTGGTCAAAATAATTTTTACATTGCAGTAGCTTCAGGACGACAAGCGTAAATATTTTTGGTTCTTTCAATTACTTTTTTTCCCCTTCTTATTTAACTTTATTAAGCTTTCCATTTCTTTTATATGCTTATTCTTCTATGTTTTAGGGGTTATCCTTGCCCACCGTATAAAATTATCATCCTAGATGAGGCAGATTCAATGACTGAAGATGCTCAGGCATGTTTGTTATTTATTTTTTCTTCCTTCGATCTATTTATTAGTCCAATATAGTAATATTATGAACATGACATCAAATACCTTTTTGCTTCACAGAATGCCTTGCGACGGACAATGGAAACTTACTCCAAAGTTACAAGATTCTTCTTCATTTGTAATTATATCAGCAGGTTCCTCTTTCTGCCTTTCTGTAACGTTTCTTGCAAAAGTAGGATTTTTTTTAATGTGTATATACATACGTTTTTGGTTTTCTTTTTTCTATTTTTTTCCCCTTGCTGCTAGATTTTGAGTAATGGTGAAAATACTAAAATGATACCCAAACTATTTACCCACTCTGGAACTATTACGATTTGAAAATTTTCTACCAAACAAAAAAAAAAAACCGATGATCAGTAGTTGAACTTTTGATGATGCTATAAATTGTAACTTGGGATCCACACTGTAGTTTTTTATTGAGTAGGTTCTAATTTTTTTAACAAAACAGTGGAAACTAGGGGATTTTGGAAAATAGAAGTAGGCAAAGATGGAAGCTTATATGCATGGAGTGGAGAGAAGAGTCTATACAAAATTGCTATATTCAGAGATTAGGAAAACCTAATGTTTGAGTAATGTTAGATTCTGTAAGAGTATCTCCTAGCGAATTTTCCGTTTTGTCTGATGCACGTGGGACAATTGGATCACATTTGTTCAGTTATAAGAGGCTGAACATTCCCATCGTTGACCAAAAGAAGACATCCCCCCCCCGTATCCTCTACCTTGGGATCCACACTGTAGTTTTTTATTGAGTAGGTTCTAATTTTTTTAACAAAACAGTGGAAACTAGGGGATTTTGGAAAATAGAAGTAGGCAAAGATGGAAGCTTATATGCATGGAGTGGAGAGAAGAGTCTATACAAAATTGCTATATTCAGAGATTAGGAAAACCTAATGTTTGAGTAATGTTAGATTCTGTAAGAGTATCTCCTAGCGAATTTTCGGTTTTGTCTGATGCACGTGGGACAATTGGATCACATTTGTTCAGTTATAAGAGGCTGAACATTCCCATCGTTGACCAAAAGAAGACATCCCCCCCCCCCCCCCCCCCCCCCCCCCCCGGTATCCTCTACCTTGGGATCCACACTGTAGTTTTTTATTGAGTAGGTTCTAATTTTTTTAACAAAACAGTGGAAACTAGGGGATTTTGGAAAATAGAAGTAGGCAAAGATGGAAGCTTATATGCATGGAGTGGAGAGAAGAGTCTATACAAAATTGCTATATTCAGAGATTAGGAAAACCTAATGTTTGAGTAATGTTAGATTCTGTAAGAGTATCTCCTAGCGAATTTTCCGTTTTGTCTGATGCACGTGGGACAATTGGATCACATTTGTTCAGTTATAAGAGGCTGAACATTCCCATCGTTGACCAAAAGAAGACATCCCCCCCCCCCCGTATCCCCCCCCCCCCCCCCCCCCCCCCCCCTCCCCCGTATCCCCCCCCCCCCCCCGTATCCTCTACCTTCCCAAGTCCCCACAAGGTAAATAGGTGTGAGTTTCTTGCCATGGGAAAAAAAATTCAAGGGCTCACAGAAATTAGAGAAAGGTAGATCAGTATCTTGAAAAGTTGAAAATATAGAGTGCTCAGACGAGACATCTATAGACTCTAAACTGACCTTGTGAAGATAAAAGAAAACAATAATTATTTTTATACAATTAGAAACATGACGATATTCTATATCTTTATTACTTTTACTTTTTTGACCATTTCAAGCTTTTAGACCACTTGGAACAGGGGGTTGCTCTCAACTCAGACATCCCATGTTGCTGAGGGAAAAAAATGGATTGGTAAAAATAGAAAACAGAAAGGACTTCACGCGCATATGACATCCTATTGAGGTGTCAAAGTGTTAAAGGATATTTTTTTTTGATAAGCAAGTAATAGAATAAAAAGTACTCAAACGGGGAGTGCGTTCCAATACACAAAAGAAAAGCCTCTACGGGCCAAGAGAACCCAAAAACTCTATATTTTCATCTATGGATTTACAATTGCGACCCTCCATCCAACAAAATAAATAAGAAATAAAAACATCCTTCAAAAACCCCAACGGAGACTCAATTCCCTCGAAGCACCGACGATTACATTTGAGCCATAGGACCCACCATAAGCATAAAGGAGCCATGCGCCAAAAAGATCGAACATGAGAACTAGGCAAACCACTCCGCCAAGCATGAAGGAGCCGGCATCACCCAAGAGATCCCAAAAAGCCCAAAAATCAAACACCAACAATCGTTAGCCACCAGGTAATGGAAGAGGAGGTGATCAATGGACTCACCATCATTCTTACATAGAAAACACTGATTGACCACAATAATACCCCGCTGCCTCAAGATATCCAACGTAAGGATACTGCCCCACACCGCTGACTATGTGAAAAAAACAACCTTGAAAGGGGCCTTGGACCGCCTTCCAAGGGAAAATCGTGCCCACCCGAGGCGCCAAGCAACGGAAAAAAGATGAGACCGTAAAACGCCTGAGAGGCGAACGAGTCCAAACCAGCAAATCCAAACCAACACCAATATCCGGCAAAGAGTACAACAACTCTAGCAACCCTGAAACCTCCTCCAACTCCCAATCCTGAAAAGGACGCATGAACTAAACATCTCAAACAATCCTCCCGGTATCAAGGTGATAACAATCAACAACAGAAGATGTGGCAATCACGAGCAATCCTAAAGAGCAAAGGGAACAAAGAAGCAAGGGAACCCTCCCCGCACTAACAATTGGACCAAAAGCACATAGAGCGACCATCGCCCACCCTAAACTTGACAAAAAAAGCAAACGGATCCCATCCCCGCCGGATGTCCTTCCACACACTCAAACCTCTGCGGATACCCACCGGCCTAGAGCACCAACCACCAAAAGACTCCCCATATCGACTAGAGACCACCCTCCTCCATAACTGGTTCCTCTCATTCCCAAAACGCCACAGCCATTTCGCTAACAACGCTTTGTTGAAAGGGACCAACTTGCGAATGCCCAACCCACCTTCCTGAAAAGGACGACAAACAACATCCCACCGCAAAAGGTGGAGAGAAGACCTCTCCCTGCCCCCCCCCCACACACACAGATAAAAAAAAACTGTCGTTGAATCCTCTCAATTCTCTTGGCCACAGAGCACGGAATCCGATATAGGGAAAACAAATAGGTAGGAAGATTGAACAACGTTCTCTTGATCAGAGTAAGCCTCCCACCTTTGGAGAGATACTGACGTTTCCAACAACGTTCTCTTGATCAGAGTAAGCCTCCCACCTTTGGAGAGATACTGACGTTTCCAACCGGCTAGCCGCCTATCCACCCGCTTGACCAGTACCACAAAATCCCAACACCGGTTCTGTGAACCTGAAGAACCCAAAGGCATGCCCAAATACTCAAACGACATATGACTGACCCTATACCCAAGAGCCTTAGCCAACGTGGAAATATTACCCACCTCACCAACCGGAATCATCGAACTCTTACGAGTATTCACCTTCAAACTTGAAATAGCCTGAAAGCAAGTTAAAATGCACCTAAGATGCTGCATCTGATCCTTATCACAAAAAAATAAGAGTATCATCGGCAAAAAGTAAGTGAGAGATGTCCACAAACTAAGACGATGCCTCCCCAATCCGGAATCCATGAACAAAACTAGCCTCAGAAGCCCTCGTCATCATCCTACGAAACGCCTCCATCACCACCAGGAAGAGGAACGGAGATAACGGATCACCCTGCCGCAAGCCACGAGAACTCCCGAAAAAACCTGAAGGAGAACAGTTCACCATCACAAAGAACCATACCGACAAGATACAAAACTCAATCCACTTTCTCCACCTCTCCCCGAAGCACAATCTTTCCAGTATATACAGAAGGAAACCCCAATTAACATGATCATAAGCCTTTTCCACATCAAGTTTCACCATCCCCCCGGCACACCGCTCAAAATCCTAGCATCCACAAGCTCAATAGCGAGTCGAGTCAAGAATTTGCCTGCCTAAAAAAAAGCGTTCTGAGAATCAGAAATCACACCATCGAGAACATGCTGAGGCGAGAAGCTAACACCTTAGCAATCAACTTGTACACACACCCAACCAGGCTAATCAATCTGAAATCCTTAATGTCTTTTACATCCCCAATTTTGGGAATTAAAGAAATGAAAGAAGCATTAAGGGATTTCACAAAGGCACCTTTATCATGGAAAACATGGAACGTACCCATCACATCCTCCTGGACAATCGGCCAACACTCAAGAAGGAACCGCGAAGTAAACCCATCAGGACCCGGAGCATGATCCCCATTACCTGCTTCAAATCCCGCACCAGCTCCTCCTCAGAAAACGGAATCTCCATCATATCACGATCCTCCACAAAAATAGAGTCAAAATGCAAACCATCCAACAAAGGTCTCCACCTTTCACTCTCACAAAAAGACGCTGATAGAAATCAAGAATCCCCTGACGCAACTCCTCCTCCGAGGATAGCAACGAGCCCTTAATAGAAATACACCTAATATGATTAATTCTTCTGCGAGTGTTCGTCGTGCGGTGAAAAAACTTAGTGTTCCGATCCCCATCTTTCAGCCAAAGAGCCCGAGACTTCTGCCTCCATGAAATCTCCTCGTTAGTCGCAATCTCCTCAATATCAGCCAACCATTTCTCTCTCCTCAACCGCATCACTTCATCTACCCCCCACTCATCTCCGCTCTGTCAATATCACCTATCTCAATCAGAAGCCTATTTCTCCTCCATTCCAGATTGCCAAACACTTCCTTGTTCCAACAAATGAGCTTAGTTTTCAAAGTGCACAACTTAGAAGCTAACACAAAGCTCGGAGACCCCTGTCTACCAGAAATAGCTCACCACTCCGAAATACGATCCTGAAAGCCCTCCACCCGTAACCACATATTTTTGAACTTGAACGGAGACTTCCCTGAATAAATACCACCATAATATAAAAGAAGAAGGGCATGATCCGAAGTAAAGCGAGAAGCAGTGGACTGAATGACATCGGGAAACCTCTCCTCCCAATCCCCGAAAATCAGAAATCGATCAATACGAGAAAAGGTCGGAGAAGCCCGACAACTGGACCAAGTGAAAGATGCTCCGACAAGAGGAAGGTCATGGAGCGCTTGGCTATCAATAAAATCAGAGAACAAATCCATAGCACGAGTCCATTGCCTGTTAGAAGAACGCTCAGAAGGAGCCCTAACAACATTGAAATCCCCTCCCACACCCCACGGCAATCGCCATTCCTCCCTAACCACACCAAGCTCTTCCCACAACAACAATCGAACCCCGTCATCAATAGGTCCATAGACCCTGGAAAAAACCCATCGGAAGCTATCCTCCACCATAAAAAAGGAACAAGAAATCGAAAATCTCCCTTTTCGCACATCCAAAGAAGACACCAAACGCCTATCCCACATCACAATCACCCCTCCCAAAGCCCCACGTGAGTCCAACGCTACCCAATCCACAAACCTACTCCCCCAAATACTCCTAACCACCCTATCATTCATAACATCCATCTTTGACTCTTGAAGGCAAACAATGTGAGCATTCTATCTTCCTAAAGCAAATCTAACAACCTTCCTTTTGTCCTGGCAATTGAGACCCCGGACGTTCGAAGAAATAAGGCGTAGCTTCGGCAATTGAGACCCCGGACGTTCGAAGAAAAAAGGCGTAGCTTCATATCAAACAGATAAATACCCCACCTCCCTCCTCCTCTACCCCCATCCCTCACACCCAATTCCCCTTTCCTCCCATCATAATTAACACTTGTTGCCAACCCTCGAACCTCCCTCACACCCTTCCAAGAGTGATGCGGCCGATGCACCGCTAACGCCCTTTCATCACCACTCACCTCATCCTCCCTATCCTCCACCAAAGCCAACAACATAGACTCACCTTTCACCTTTTGATTGCTGAAAGAAACCCCAATCTTCTTGGCCACACGCACCACTTTGTCCTTAACCCAATTATGATTAATAAGCTCCGAACAATCCATGACAATAGGACAGATATGCTCCATCACCTCCAAACCTCCTTAACTTCCATCGGCCTGACCCCCAGCCAAAGATAAAACCTCACCACCGTCGGACGACCCTGCACCCCTTGTGCCGTCGCCTAAGAAGAGACACTCCGGCGAGGTCGCACACTCACAAAACCCTCCCTGTCAGGCTCACGCTCATCCATCGACGCACCAAGAGCAGGCCGAGAACCATTGAAGTCGCGACGCAACTTAATATAGTGAGGAATCGACCGCAAAACATGTTGTGGAGGTCCTTAAGGTTGGATCGACCTTCAATGCTCAGCAATCGGGTCATGGAACCGACCCAAATCCGTTCCAGAAACACCCTTGTTGCCCTTCATTCGCTGACCTGAAAACCCGCCTTGCCAGCCCGACCCACCATGATGTGGCATCATGGGCCAATGGGCTAGACCATGGGTCATAAATCACGGACCCATCCTTTTTAAATCAGGCCCACCAGCAAAAGCCCTTCCATGTGCCTTTAAGCCCACACCACTAAGCCCACCCCTTCTGGCCCATGGTGGAAGGCGGATAAGATGTCGCACGTGACCCCACGTGTTGGCAATTCAAAATTTAAAACACTCCTCCCATTTGCCCGAAGTGGGCCCCTTCCCACCTACCACCAACACCTGTCATCATCACATTTGCCCCTCCCCTCCGCCTTTCCACCTGGTGCCCTCCACCAACCTTACTCCTCCATGCATGGCTGCCACGTGGGACCCAAGAATAGCCAAAGGCATATTCCTATCTTCTCCCATCCTCCCATCCGTACAACCCCCAAAGGAAACCTTAGAATCAACAGGGCTCACCGGAGAAGACAACCACGAGGGGCCACGACCAGCCACCACCTAACGCCGGATCTCCAAACCACCAGAATGAAGCAATCCCCACTTCTTTGTTCCGAAAGAAAGAGGTCCAAAACCCCCTTCCAAACCATGCGTCGTGTGAACCACCTTTGTTGGGTAATCATCCATGATTGAAACGCGATAACAAATGGCATCGTCATGGACATATGCCAATGGCCACAAGAATACCAACAAGATCCAGTCGATTCCAATCGTTAGCCTCCACCCCTTTGAACCCACCACACAAATCACCCACCTTCTCAAAAAGCTTTGAGCACCAAAGATGAAGAAGAATGCCTCTAATGAAGATCCGACGCACCCCAGGTTTGCTCCAAGCCATTGACACCCCTGCGTCAGCCGTCCACGCATCCAAAGAGAGACGCCGTCGATCCCAATCACGACGACCCAAAGGCAGGATATCCAGAGCCACCGTCTGAGAAGGGAAGCGAAACAAGAATGATCCATCACACAGAGGGGCCACTGAAAACCCAGTAGAGATCCTCCAAGCCCTCATCGCCCATCTCTCCACTGCACCGGCATCCCCCTCCTCACCCTCAAAACGACCCACCAAGCACGGACGCAAAAACTCCTTCTTTCGACCCACCGAAACATCATCGACATATAGAGATGGACCTCGGGGTGGACACGCAATATTGACCACACCCCCCTTGAAGAAGGAAGGGAGGCTGGCAACATCCAGGAAAGATCTCATGAGAAAGAAGAAGAAAAAACAAGAAAGGAAAGAACAAAGTGATCTTAGGAAATCACCGGAATGAAAGATTCTGGTGATTGGTGCGAGTGGAAGACTCAGCTGACCTCAAAAGAGGCCACCACAGAGAGAAAACATTTCTAGAGAGAGTATCCGATAAGATAATTGAATTCTTTGCTAACAAAAGTATCCGATAAGATCAAAATAAGTAAGAAACCTGAACAAAAATAATGGTCACTAGTAATTTAACATGTATTCTTGAACTACTTCTATTCTCCAATTACTTGTTTTTCCAAACTTTTCATGTCTGATGTACATCTAACTTGGTATTAGGTGGCAATTCCTACTAATTTACATAAAGTCTTTACTCATATTTAATTCTTCATCGCTTAGGCCTTGGTGAAAATTTTCAGGGGTAAAATTGAGGTACTCAACTTCCTTGTTTTCACATAACCTAATGTTATTAGGTTCATTCAGCATCAGAAATACTTCTGATATATCTGTTGGTCCAGAAACAAAGTTCACCATTTAAAGCTGTCAAGATCCTAGGGATAACTCTCTGACGCATATAGTCAGATATGAGAGAAATAACTTCTTATCCATGCAAATATATTCTTGACTTTTTTACTTGAGGAAACTTAAAATATAATATCAATCAATTCATCATAGAAGCAAAATAATGGACCAAATAAAGGAAAAAAGGATAAAAGCTGAATGCCATCGAACAAGTAAAACATTCCGATACTATTATCGTTATTAAATATTGTCAATCTCAAATGGCCGAAACCATGGCCATCTTGTCATAAAGAGTGGTACAAGAAGAAATTTTATAACAAGAACCTAGTAAAAATATTTGGACCTAAAGCTTAATAAAATCACATCACATTTAAAGTATCTTTTTAGATGATATAGTAGTTGATCTGAAGGTATGTGAACAGATCTCCAATAGCCGAATTTAGCACACCCAATTTATGTGCATCAGTTTCTTTATAAGCCACTCTTTGATAAACAATGTATGATTGAAGGTCTAAGCTTTGAGTTCTAGATGGTTAACACTAAGACACCCAAAGTAATGTGGAATGGGTTTCCTTTTAAGCAGAATATAATTGACTACCGTCTTCTAACTTCATGATTACATTTGTTTTAAGAAGTGAAATTCATGATTCACATGACTCGTCTGTAGAATCATAGAGCCTCTGGCTTCCAGATGTGCAAAGTTTAGGTTCAAGCCACTTTCAGAAGAAGTCATGAGTAGCCGTATACTGCATATTTGTAAAGAGGAAGGCCTTACTCTAGATTCAGAGGTATGGATTGAGTTGCTCAATGTTTGTTTCCGAAGTTTCTTATAGTGTGCTTGTGAGCATTGATTCTGCCTGTTTAACTATCTGTAAATGATGGTGTGGTCCCTGTACGATTTTAGGCTCTTTCAACCTTGAGCTCTATTTCACAAGGCGATCTTCGTCGGGCAATAACATACTTACAGGTAAGAAGAAGTTTGCATTTTCTCCATTCATGTGGTATGTAAATGATCATTTGTGTGGCTTTGTGCTTCTTTAGAATCAAGTATGCTTCATGCATTTAATGGACGATAGTCTGAAGTCGTTTTCAGATTCTTAACCGCATGAGTGTCTAAAAAATGACTTTAATAAGTTATGCATACGAGGTGAAATGGCATGCAATAAAAACAATTGGAGAGAGCCAACCCCATTCATATGGGATCAAGGAAGGGATGATTATGATGAACTGCCTGTTCATTGAAAAAGTTGGATGTTCATCCTTTTGGGTGTAAATTCAATGTAGCATATCAATGACATGTTCAATTTATGGAGTGGAAGGTTTGGAGAGTAAGGACAAGTTTTTTTGTTACCAACTCAAGGAAAACAGTTCAATAGAGCCAAACTGTCATATATTTTAGGCTTGGCTTGCTAGTTATTTTTGCTATGTTGTTATCTATGATGACAATGCACTTGAACATCAGGGTCTCATGCCTTTTACTATCTTACTTCTCATCTCCCTTCCTAGTTGTTAGATGTATGTTGATGTGGACCAAATCACCCTACTAGTGCAATTAGTCTTATGGGGACATGACCAAACCATCATAATCATTTGGTATACTCTTTAATCTTAAATTGCCATATATACTATCCTAATGATTGATTTACGGATGCTTAGTACAATCCTTTATATGCTTCCAGAGAAGAGTTCTGTGTAAGGTTGATTTCTATAAAGTTCCCTTTTAAGCATAATTTTTTGCTTTGACACTAGTTCCATGTACAGCCTTTATCAACAGACTTTACCTTATGATGTTGTTTGTCATTGTACTGATTACACTCATAAAAAAAGGAGAGGAAATGAAAGTCATATTCTGATCCTATTGCTGTGTTTTGGGTTGGAACAGGGAGCTGCTCGCTTATTTGGATCATCAATATCTTCCGAAAACTTCATCAGTGTATCTGGGGTAAGTTAATGATACTTGATGTTTCAGAAATTGTATTTTTTAAAGAATGTTCTACCAAAATAAGGGATAAATGAATAAAAGAACAGTTTGCCTAGCAAAAAGGAAAAAAGAATTTCTTACCTCTTTCATAAATCACCTGGAATTGCTCGGATGAGCGATACAATTTGATAAATTACAAAAGGGTAGGTGGCATCCCTTGTATATTTGTCTTTCAAATCACCTTGATGACATGTTGGGCAAGACTTCTCAGCCATGCTCATCGACAGATGAAGTATGGTTCAACCTGTGGTGTTTCATACTTGCATTAGTGCGTAGATATATTTGCTGTAAAGGGATGGTGAAGACATTTTAGTTCTCTTGCTTTATTCTTCTTGGTAGCTTGATACTGTTTGAAAGATTGCAAACGAAAATAGCAGTTTGAATAGTGAGGGTGCAACTTAAGTACTTAATTCTCTAACGAGAATCAAGTTTTCTGTTGAAATTGAAATCTCAAGCACCACGCTGATTATTCTGGTTGCACTGGTCCCATGAATTAATCGAGGTGCACGTAAGCTGGCCCGGACATCAGGGTTATCAAAAAATAAAAGTTGGAGAAAGGAAATCCTCTTTTTTGGACATGTCTAGAATTATGAAAGTAACTTATGTGCTAATAATATCAATGTGGATTGGCTCTGGTTCGTTTAGAAATTGTGGTTCGAGGAACTACATGCAGAGCAATTAGGCATAAATTGATACTAACTCAGAATTTGGTGAATTCAACTCCATCAATAACTACTTGTGAATCCTGTTACGGCTTGCACTCATCTCAAGTTCTGGATTACATGAGAAAGATTGAGTTATTTTAGGTCCTGGAGCATTGACATCTCATATTCAGTACCCCGATATTTAAAGATGCTTAGCTTAATCAATCTTGTGCAAATTAGTAACTTTTTTGTTGATTCTTATCAAGCATTACCAATTGATGGGATTTCCAACAGATTGAAGCACCTTTCCTGTATGTGGCTTTAGACTCCTGATATGCTGACTTCTGATATCTTATTAATCAGGTTATCCCAGAGGAGACTGTTCAAGCTCTCTTTGCAGCTTGCAAAAGTGGAGATTTTGATCCAGCAAACAAGGAAGTCGATAATGTAATTGCAGAGGGATATCCAGTTTCTCAGATGCTTTCCCAGGTCCAATTGTTGCCGTTTTATATCAACACTTCAACTGCTTGCCTATTGCGAAATCTATTTCATAACTGATATTTTGTGTCTCCAGTTATTTGAAGTAGTTGTAGAAGCTGATGATATCTCTGATGAACAAAAAGCTAGGATTTGCAAGAAACTTGGTGAAGCAGATAAGGTAACTCTTGTCATCTTGCTTTTTTAGTACAGCAAATTGTCTGCAACAATATTCTGATTTTTTTATTTGGTTTCAAGATCCCTTGTGTGTTTGAAACTGTATATATATATATATATATATATATATTGGAGTATCACTAGATTCTTAAGGCTAAAAGAATGCACCTTATACACCTTAAATTTATTTGATGTTAAAAGAGCTCCATTCCTCTTTTAATCTAACAATTATACAATGGCATCCCTACTTTATTATAGGGTCCTAACTAGATGCAATGACATAGCGGCTCAATAGTATTCTTTTGATTATTGATGCCTTTACCAAAATCTTGTTGCTAATGTACATAGTACATATATGCATATGCCCGCGCCCCCGCGCACGCACATTTGAGAGGTTCTTGGGTCATGCGTGCTTTTCTTCTCTATTTTGCATACTAAATTATGTGTGTATGTGCGTGCCCCTGTGCATGGAAGCAAGAGCAAGCACACACACACCCCTTCACATGTTCCTAGTGGGACTAGAACCCTCAACTTCCCAATATTTATTTCTATATTACTATATTATACTATCGGATCTCAGTTCGGAAGGAGCGGCTACTAGTGGACCCGAAGCCCTGTGGTATTCTAAGCTTGATATTATCGACTTGATTATGCAGTAATGTTTTGTTAAAACTGTTGGTTATCTTTTTCTCTTTTTCCTTACACCATGTCTATGGCATAAAATTTAGAGTAGAAATTTTAAAGCGGAATATTTAAAGGCACGATTCATCCGTTCATTCTCGTGGAATGCGCAGCGTCTAGTTGATGGAGCAGATGAGTATCTGCAACTGTTGGATGTAGCCGGCAATACCATGAGGGCACTTTGTAACATGCCAGAAGAATTTTCATGTTAGAATCAGGCAACTAAACACAGTCAAGTCAGTAATTTACAGCCTATCTGTCTATTCATGAAAAGGACCTCTCGGAACATATGTTACAATTTCCATATTTTGACGAATATATATCAACATTCTGAGTAGGAGATATAAATGACCATGAAGAACTGCAGATTTTAATGTATGTGGCCTCAATTTCATGTTCAAATGTTTCTGCTAAACTTTTTAGTTTTATTTTGACCATACTGGTTATTTCTCGTTCTTATTTCAATTTTTTGGCCCACCATATGATTCATGAACCACTACGTTGTGGCAACTTATATTCATTAGTGCATGAACCGCCATCCCAGAGTCTATGTAAATCAAATGTGGTGTCTCTAGACTATAGTTCAATATATATATATATATATATATATATATATATATATATATATATATATTGAAATCATATAGTACGTCTGTCCTTTACTCCATGGCCTTTTATGAAATCATAATAGTTGTGACATAGTGAAAATAAATAAATAAATAAATAAATCATAATCGCTATCATAGTTGTTGTGATTGGTATTCAATGATGAAAGTGGCTCCTATCGAATTTATAATTCCATGAAAGCTGGATTTGCATGGATGGATGTGGATGTGGATGTGGATGTGGACCATGACAAGTTGGTTAGAATACGACGATCAGAATATCACTAATAATAGTGAAAGGGTAAATTTAACTGACACCGCCTAGGTCATATTTTACCTAGATACAAATTTTGATTCTTATTTTTAGTGAGATCCAAAATTATTTTTTATCACTTTTGACAAGCAAAGTGATTATATTACCCTCATTAACTTTAGTTAAATTACCGAAGGATCACTTGGCTCAACGTTATAATCTCTCCTTCCAATAGGGAATGTGAGGAGTTCGTATTTCCTTGGAGATAAAATGGGTGTATGTGAAAAAAAAATATATATATATATTTTAGATAATTTGAGTTTTTCATGCAATTGAAAATAATTTGGATTAATTTTTGTAGTGTTAATAAGTTACAAATATTAACAAATTCAAATTTTGGCTTCTTCTATCGAATTTGTGTTAATAACGGTAAACAATGGAGCTTTGTGCAATTATGATTAATTTGTTATAGTTTGTCCAATGAGTGTTGATAATTTAATTTTTTTATATTAAAAATTAAGTTAATTTAAATAAATATTAATACATATTTTTTAGTCATTTTACTTATTTTATACTAAAAATAAGTTGTTTTAATTTAACTAAAGTTAAAATGGGTTGTATACTCATTTTCCTTGTCAAAAAGTAATAAAAAGTTATTTGAGGGTCTTATTGAAAGTTAAAATCAAAGTTTGTATCTAATTAAAATATGATCAAATGTTAAGTGTCACTGAAATTTACCCGTAGTGAAATTATAGGCTGTTCAAAGACTATAAAAATCATTATTTAGTTTTCTTAAACCATGAAAGTGACTGGGATTGCATGGTTTCATGCTTATATTTGAGTGGTTCAACCATGTATGTATTATGTTTTTTCACTTGTCCCATTTTGAAATTGTTGGAGTCATGGGTTTAAAAAATCATGAAATTTTTGGAAGTAGAGAAGAATAATTTAGAATAAGATTAGATTTCTGAATGGAGAATCCAAAATTTGGACACCATAAGTATCAAATTAGGCAAGGTTGCTTATGGGGTCAAATCAATACGTTCTAAGAAGAAATATTTGAATATCAATCTCATCGATCTCATAAGTATCATACCAAATCCCATCAATCGAATCACTTTTTCGAGAAATACGAGACATCTAAGTCATACAAGTAAAGAGATCTATTCATTGATAAGAAAAAGAAAAAACATGAACGGGGATTGGATTGATGATAAAATAGAATCCTGGGTCGCGAACAGTGATTCGATTGATGATGAAGAAAGAGAATTCTTGGTTCAGTTCTCCACCTTAACGACAGAAAAATTATATAGATACGAATCAATACAAGATCTATATAAATATAGGAGAATTAATGAACTTGGCAAGTTAGATAAACTCAATCACAATAATTTATATTATATGATCTCTCACCCTTAAAAGGAAAGTTCAAACTTTGAGATAATTAAAAAGGAATAAGAGTTTCTTTACCCACCATTGCTTCATTCAGAAAGGATTAGCCTATTTTCTATATTTTACTTTTTTTACAATTTATTTTATTTTTTCCATAATTCATTTTTCAATCTTGCTTTTACTTTCTTCTTCTTTTGTATTTGAGATTTTTGGGGGGTTATTTGCGAAAACCCCCATGTAGTTTCATACTAGGTGCGAAAAATCCCATACAGTTCCAAAATGTGTGTATAAATCCATTATTTTTAAAAAAATGTGCGATTTACCCCCAAAACGATATGAAATCCCTAAAATACCCCTTATAACCTAATAAAAATAATAAATATTGAATTAATAATAATAATCTATAATAAATAATAAATAAATAAAAATAAAATAAAATAAATAAATTGATTAAATTATAAAATTCAAAAATATATATAAATTTCGAAAAAAAACACATAAAAATTCGAAAAATATATATAAAATTCTTTTTTTTAAAAAATAAATTTCAAAATATATATAAATTTTGAAAAAATAAATATTAAATTTCGAAAAAAACATATAAAATTCAAAACAAATGTATAAAATTCGAAAAAAATATATATAAAATTCGTAAAAAATATATAAAATTAGAAAAAATATATATATAATTCAAATAGTTGTGCAAATAGAAGTATAAAAAATACAAGTAACCAAAATACAATACACAAAAATAACATTTAAAGTCAAAGAAAATAGAAAATCATGAACAAAGGCTAGACAACTATACAAGTATACATTAATTAAAACTTCAAAGAGACAAAATACAACTTTTCTTTCGAATTTATATATATTTTTCCCGAATTATATATATATATATATTTTAAAATTTATATGTGTTTTCAAATTTTATATATTTTTCAAAATTTAATATATTTTTTTCAAATTTTATATTTTTCCCCGAATTTTATATACTTTTTCCGAAATTTATATATGTTTTCGAAATTTATATGTATATTTTTTGAATTTATATATGTTTTTCCCAATTTTATATAATTTTTTGAATTTTATATTTTTATTTTCAAAATTTCTATATTTTTTTAATTTTATATATATTTTTGAAATTTAATATATATTTTTTGAATTTTATATATATTTTTACGAATTTTATATAATTTTTCAAAATTTATATATGTTTTTCGAATTATTCTAAAGGTATTTAAGACAATTCTTATCACAATGCGGGCAAAACACACATATTTAAAAATAATGGGGTGTTAAAAAACTACAGGGGTTATACGCGCTATATGCATACCACATGGGGTTTTCACACCTGGCCCAATTTTTGGGTAAAGAAATTATATAAGCTTTTTTTTCTTCCTCTCAAGAAATGTCTTGTCCCCCTACTTACTATTCCTTGGATTTTCTATAATCCCAAAAGGAGTTAATATTTTTATTTTTCGTTGTCTCAAAATAAGTGTTAAGCTTTCGTGTTGCGACCCCACGATACAAAAATAATACTTCATTTGTCCCAAATTAGTTTACTTTTTAACTTCTTTTTTTTTTGTTATTTTGTGTTTCTAGTTTTATCATTTGATAATATATTATAGTTGTAGTTTTTAGTGTGACCCATTGCGTTTTGAAATTATTGAAAATGAATAATTTGGGAAAGTATAATATTATAGTGTATTGGGATTGACAAGTATTTTGGGGCAAATAAAGTTGAGAAAAGAAATAACTAATATGGGAGAGGGAGTATGAAACATGAGATCAATCTTCACTATCAAATACTATCAAATATAGAAAGGATCCTTACAATTAAAGAATTATTAAACATTAACTCTTAAAAAATGGAATTTTCATATATATACATATATATATTTATATTTCGAATGGGACTATATTTTTTATTGTGTAAAGCATGAATTAGATATTAAGATAAATAATTAGTTAGCACCAATAATAGGCAGTGGTTAGCGCTGCCATCCGAGCAATTATAATAAAACAAAAATGGAAAAAAAAAAGTCTTCACTAAATTAATTTCTGTTAAAGGACAGTTCATATGATATTACTTATGGTGTTTTCATGGCCAACCACACAGATAACTAATCCTATATATATATCATTATATAATATAACCATCTTTAAATATATGTAGACAAATTTCAAATTGGAAAAGGACTAATCAAAGGGACCAAAATTAAGATGATTAAATAATGCAAGTGAAGACTAATAAGTGATACATTGTGTCATCATATTCATATATCTATTGGCTGCTTTACTTTTCCAGTACCATATACCTTACCTCCCAAGGGATTTTCCTTGATTAACTTGATTGGGTTAATACAATACGTCTTTATCACATATTAGGTTGGATTGATAATTATAAATCTAGTACTAATTTAAATTTTAGAATTGTATGGGGGAGGTTCGACTAAGTGTAAGTGTAAGTGAGATACACTTACAAAGTGGTCCAATGAAATAAATAGACATGCACGGTGGTAGTGGTAGTGGTAATGGTAATGATAATGGTAATTGGTTCTAAGTCTTGATTCTCCCACTACTTTTGAATAACATCTAAACATAGTGGTCTAATGAAACATAATATTTTCTTCGTGTTCAAACACAAAGTTGATTTTTCAGGTTACGGAGTTCTCTCGTATGTTATATGGTATCATGTGAATCACTCATTCTCGTACTATTTTACGCTAAACACGCCTAACTATGTATTTATGGAAAATTTACCCGTTACCACCATCACAATGTGATATTTCATAAAAGGGTATCAAATCGTCATAAAGTACTTCACATTCCCTCATCCAGGTGATGTGAGATTATGTACTGGGTTAGGTTCTGATGCCATTTGTAACAACTCTCTCCTTATCTGAACATAATATTGCTCATTTGTTACTCTTCTGAACCAGAGACTTCTAGAGATCTTGATACTACTCCAGGTATAAAAGAGTATCAAACCATATACAAGACTTTACATTTCCTCAGCAATATGGAAATGTTAAGTAAAAGAACCCAATGTGAACAGGGATTTGGGGCTTTCAAGGATTCCAAAACTGTGGTTGTAATTAGCCCGATATGATAGCTTGTCATTGTTACTTGTAAGCGCCCACAACACAGATGTTCACAAATGGTCACGAGCCATCGTTTTCCCTATAAATGGTCCAAGTCTCATGTTTAGTAATATTATATGTTAATTTCACTCAATTAGAATAATTACAAGTGCTTAACTTTACTTGTTTATTCAATTTTGTTTGTTGTCCATTATGATCATGGATGTACTTTATGGTGTCAATTTGGAGTTGCAATGTGTTCTTAATTTAATGTAGCAAGTAGGTTGGTTCAACACTTGTTGGTTATTTTTTTATTACAAATATAAACAATATCGTATTATCCTTTAAAATATGAATACCACGGCTAGTATTTTAAGAAAAAAATAAAAGATCCTTATCGGATAACTTATGCCTTTACCATGACGTTACTCCACACTACTGAGTTAAAAGGGCGTAGTTAATTTTAATTCAATTCATATATGGAATTTATGTATGTATTATATATATTAGTACATGCAATAGACTCATAGTATGTGAGATACATGGCATGTGAAAAAAATTGATGTGACCCCAAACAAATCCTTGAGAGATGCCATACATGGCTTTGTTATTTTTCCCAGGAAGGAGCAAATTTTGAATAGAAGATCACGTGCTACACTATATATATATTATGGATTTAATAATCAAATTTGGCTGCTCAAATCTTATACAGCCGACAAAGGCACTGTTTGGAAAACTTAGCTCACTAAATGCAATTGTCCGCGTAGACCTGTCATTGGATCAGATTTTGATCCGAATCCGATCCAAATTCGATCCGATTAGCCGGATATGGATTGAAAATAAAATTCGATAATCCGATTAGGATCCGAATCCGATAATTTCTATTTCTTAACAAATTGTATTTGGATTTATGTCATCCGATCCGATATAAAATATATTTATATATATATAAATATATATTTGAAATTTTTATGTGTATATATTTAATATTGTACATGTATATAAATGTTAGTTGTTAATTATTTTATTATTTATTAATAATGATTGATCATAAATACAATTATTAAAAGTGTGAATAATTTAGTATTTCAGTATTTATTGATTTTTGTATTTTTGTATTTTTTTTAATTACATATTCGAATCAGATATTCTATAATGAAGAAATTCGAATATGAATTAACTAAGTAAAAATCCGTCGAATTATCGGATTCGGATCGCGGATCGGGAGTTTTTGTCATCCTTATCAATAGATCTGTCAATAATCCGATTATGATCCGAATCCGATATTAACCGGATATGTATTGAAAATAAAATCCGATAACCTGATTAGGATCCAAATCCGATAATTCGATTTCTTAACAAATTGAATTTGGATTTAACTGATCCGATCCGAATCCGATCTATTGATAGGTCTATATCCGCGTCACAATAACGATCTAATAAAGGTGAATAATATTACTTTTAAAAATGAGTATAAGTATTATTAATATTATTTTAAAAAATAAGTATCGATGTTACATAATATTATGGAACGATTATGAATATGTAACTATGATGATGTTAGCTAATTCTTACTCTTTAAAATGGCAGTAGAAAACAAAGAAGGCTATCATTACCAAACAAGACCTAATTATTTGGTCTTTTTTTCCTTTTCTTCCTTTTCATGTATCCACTCTCCTTTTCAATGTATCAAATTCAACACACAATTTTATAATACTTTGAACTATATCTGCAATGAAGGTTAACAATATAATCTTCTTACTTTGTAACCTAAATTATTAATCTATTCCGTTCGATTAATTTGGGAATTCATATTTAACCTAGAAAACATAAATTATCAAATTTCACGATTTTAGACATTAAAAAGAATAGTATTATCAACAAAAAAAAAGTAACATGTATTATTTATTTTGTAATATTTCACTATTTTAGACATTGTTATTTGTATCTGAGTGCTAACTATAAAGAGAGTTACACAAATGATGTCTCGGATTACGATTGGTCATATTGTTTCTTACATGATGTATTATTTAATTTGTAATAATTTTTTTGAAGGTATTGACATTGTTACGTGACATCGATACTCATTCGATATTTATTTTTAAAATTGATATTATTTGAATATGTTACACCGTTATCACGACCGTAACAAAATCCGATACCGAGATTAGAATCATGGTTAGATCAATTAGTATTGATTCAATATTCTAATCGGTTCAAGTCTTAATTATCCCACTACTTTTGAATAACATGTAAGCATAGTGGTCCAATGAAATGTAATATTTCCTTCGTGTCCAAGCACAACGTTGACTTTCCGGGGATCATTTATTCTGGTACTAATTCAACTTACAGGGTTCTCGTAGGTTCACGACATCATGTGGATCATTAATTCTCGTATAATTCTAGGCTAAACAAGCTTAACTAAATATTTTTGGAAAATTTACGATCATCGTGATTTTAAAATGTGATGTTTCATAAAAGAATATCAAATCGACATAAAGTACTTCACATTCCCTCATTCAGGTGATGCGAGATTATGTACTGAATTATGTTTTGATACTGTTTCTAACAACTCTCTCCTTATCTGAACACAATATTATTCATTTTTTACTTTCAAAACTTCTAAAGAGCCACACATCTTAATACTACTCCAGATATATAAAAGAGTATGGAACCATATATAACACTTCACCTTTCACCCAGGCAATAAGGAAATGTCAAGTAAAAGAACTTAACGTGAACAAATATTTGGAGCTTTCAAGGGTTCCAAAATTACGATTGTAATTAGCCCAATATAATAGCATGTCATTACTACCTGTACGGGCCCACAACACAACCGTCTACAAATGGCCACGAGTCATGTTTATTCAATTTTGTTTGTTGTCCATTATATGATCATGGATGTACTTTGTGGTGCCAATTTGGAGTTACGTTACAGTTGCAATGTGTTCTTAATTTAATGTAGCAAGTAGGTTGGTCAACACTTTGTGAGATACATGCATGTGAATAAAATTGATGTGACCCCAAACAAACCCTAGAGAGATACCATACCATACATGGCATAGGTCCAAGGACGGACCAAATTTTGAATGGGCTATTAACAAACAACATGCGATTTCAAATTCTTGACAAATACTTCGTATCAAATACCCTCATATACTTTTCTCATTTTATATGCAACTCTTATTTTGTTAGTATTCCGTTAACAAACATCTTTATAGTTAGAAATTGATATGCTCAAAATATTTCTAAAATAAATTGGTAATTAAATTAAGATTTTTTAGTAAATTATAAATTATTATTTTTTAACTAAATTATGATTTTTTTGAGTAAATTACAAATTATTTTTTTGTTTTTTGTTTAAGTTTACTTATTTATTTAAATTCAAATTTGAAAAAAATATATTACTCCATTTGTCTCAAATTATAAGTCCCTTTTGGGGAATTCAACTTTTTAAGATGATAAATTTTATTATAGTATTAGTGAATAAAATACCAACTTTATTCGTGGTCCCACTATAATGATGTGATCGTTTATAAAGTATATATTTTATAGCTTTAATGCTTGAAGGTTAAACTGGTAAATTGACTAAATAAAGTAATTTGACTTTTCAAAGTGCACTTATTTTGGAACGACTAAAGAAAAAAAGTAGACACTTATTTTTGGACGGAGAAAATACAAATTATAATGGCAAGCCCTTTTAAAATTTATATGCATCTATTCTCTTAAAAAAAATAAAAAACATTATTTAAAGTGTATTATTATTAATAATGTTTTTTTTTTATAATTTGTACTCCCTCCGTCCCAAAATAAATATTCACTTTGAAAGTCAACATTTTATTTGGTCAATTTATCAGTTTAACATTCAATCATTAAAGTTATGAAATATATACTTTATAAATGATCACATCACTATAGTGAACCACGGGTAAAGTTGATATTTTATTCACTAACACTACAATAAAAAATCATCATCTTAAAAAAATTGAATTCTCCAAAATGGACTTATAATTTGAGACGGGGGGAGTAATATATTTTTTCATATTTGAATTTAAATAAATAAGTAAACTTAAACAAAAAATAAAAAAATAATTTGTGATTTACTCAAAAATCTTAATTTATTAAAAAAAATTAATTTTTAATTTACTAAAAAATCTTAATTTAATTATCAATTTATTTTAGGAGTATTTTAAGTATAAAATATCTATTTTTAACGGCAAGAGATGTTTATTAACGGAATACAAATAAAGTGAAGTTGTGTGTATAATGAAAAAAGTACAAGAAATTATTTGACATATTGGGTGTTTGTCAAAAATTTAAAATCATATAAAATTATTTCTTAATAATAGCCCATTTTGAATGGAAGATCACGTGGTATATATATATATATATATATTATGGATTTAATAATCAAATTTGGCTGCTCAAATCTTATGCAGCCGGCAAAGGCACTGTTTGGAAAACATAGCTCACTAAATGCAATAGTCCATTCGCATTCGCGGTAGATGTCGGGATCACAATAACGACGAAATAAAATTATTTTAAAAATGAGTATCTCCAATGATTATCGATGTCAGCTAATGTAATTGTTGTTTTTTATTCGAACTTTTTAAAATGGCAGTAGCAAACAAAGTAGGCTATCATTACCGACGGGGCCTAATTTTCTTCCCTTTCTTCGTTTTCATGTTAACTGTTTTTTAATGTTTCATTATAGGGTATATAGTTATCCACACTCTCCTTTTCGATGTATCAAATTCAACACACACAATTTTATAATACTTAGATCTATATCTGCAATGAAGGTTAACAATATAATCTTCTTACTTCGTAACCGAAATTATTAATCTATTCCGTTCAATTAATTTGGGAATTCATATTTAACCCATAAAACATAAATTCTCAAATTTCATGATTTTTTAGTTGGTGTGTTATATATTAGTTGGTTTGTAATATTATTTGAAGATATTAATACTATTACGTGATATCGATATTTATTTGATATTTACTTTTAAGAGTGATGATATCTAAGTTTTTATCACGATTGTGACAAATCCGATATCGCAATTATATTTATGATTATAATTAATTAATAATCTGTGTCGCGTGTTTTTAATAATAATAAGTATTGTACGTAGTGTTTGTTCTATGCCAAATGGTAATGTGAAATTAAGAAAATAAATAATTATTTGATGGCAAAATTAGGTACCGTCACATTTTTATGAATGGAGAAGTGAAGGTCGAATTCAGTACATGAATTATAATCAAAGTGTATAGGAATAAAAAAAAAAAAAACTACTTATGGAGTAGTAGTATTTGTGAACTTTAAGGTAATTATTTATTGAATTTCAACATACCATTCTACTTCATATATGTGACTGCCAATACATATAAATACATACTTATGGAGCAGTAGTATTTGTGAACTTCATATATATATATATATTGTTGTAAGTGCAGTCGGTAATGAGGCATTTCTTCCTTCTTTTCTGGGGGGAAGTTATTTTAGGGTAGGACTGCAAATGAACCGAGTCATTCGTGAGCAGGTTCGGGTTCGGCTCGTTAAGAGCTCGGCTCGTGCTCGTTCGTTTAGTAAATGAACTGAGCCTGAGCACAATTTTTAGGCTCGTTTAGTAAACGAGCCGAGCTTGAACATTACTAAACTCGGCTCGTCAAGCTCGTGAACAAGCTCGTCTAAGTTAAATAGTAAAATTATATCATATTTGACAAAAGAAAGTGTTCAAATTGAACAAATTATGAAGATTATTGTAAAAAGATTATAGAAATTAGGCGGTCATAACATAACATTCATTCATAAAAAATTATACTAGTGAAAATATGTTAAAACAGACATGCAATAACTCAATCTAGATAACTATTAGGAAGATTAATATATGTTGCATTGAAACGAGTTATTCGTGAACAAGCTCGGGCTCGGCTCGTTAAATCTAGTATCCGGCTCGGGCTCATTCGTTAAGCAAATGAGTCGAGCTTGAACACATTTTCTAGACTCGTTTAGTAAATAAAACGAGCTTGAACATTCCAAAGCTCAGCTCGGCTCGGTTCGTTTGCAGCCTATTTCTGAGGGCAAGTATAACGTGAAGCTCAAATAAGTACAAATATTGCTTGTTTGGAACATATAGATGACCACAGAATCAACTACTAGGCCTTCAAATTTTCAAAATTCTTTTATTTTTATTTTCTGTTTCCTTCTCTTTATGATTTATCTATTTATACAGTGCACCTCTCTTAAAATAGAACATACATGTCTCCCAAGATATTATAAAAACAGCTATATTAGAAGTCTAATGCAAGATAATTAGTAATTATTAACTTAAGAATATGTAATTCACTGTAACTAAAAAATACTATGGGATAATTAAAGAGTAATATAAAATTCAATAAACACAAATAACAAACATCCAAAACTAAGCTTCAAAAAAGAGATTTCATTGAAGTTTATAGCAGTAAAAGAAAAGAAAAAAAATACTATATACATATAGTGTATTATAATTTATCTTTTGACATATCCATGTTGCATTTCTCTCTTATTCTTTTATAATTCATTGTATTCTAGAATTCCTTCAACAGAAATATTAATCCCTATTAACTCAAGAATAATACTTGAGTCATCCTAAAAATAATGAAGTTGGTCATTTCCGCGATGTGTACCAACATAATTTAGATAATTGGTTAAAAAATTTCAAATAAAAAATTCAGGCATATTTCTCATTTTATGAATTTTACTTTTATTTTTTAAAATTAGTTACCTGTCTAAATATTATTGGATTAGAGCAACGGCAGACGATGAGAGGAGTCAAGTTAACTTAATTATTTATCAATCCCTATTAACTTAGTTTAGTCCACACTATAACATTATTTAATCAGATTTATATAATGCCCCTACTAAGAATTGTCTTATCTGATCTTGATCATCAACTCCCCTTTTCATTCTTTACTTTTGGCTCTAGTAATTTAACAAATTAAAAATGACTGCCTTCAATTAATTGAAGGAAAGTTATGTATGCTTGAATTTACTAGCTAGCATGTATATATAATTCCCCATATAACTCTGTATAAAGCTTTGGAATAAAAAATAGTGTGATTATCACAAAATTTCCTGTAATTTCACAAAATTATTAAATTACCCCTTGCCTATTAACTAATTCCTTAAGATTTTCAATTTGATCAATCTCCCCCTTAAACGTGAATTGAGTGAATTTTTTGATACCGAAAAAGTAAAATTATTATAATACATTTATGGTTATGATTCATTTAAGCTTAATAAATAGTCATTTCAATAAGAGTATTTCAATAATTTTATTTTTTTCGATGCCAAAAAAGTCACCCAATTAGTGTTCACGGGGACATAATTTTGGACTATAATGCCCTTTAATCAACTTGAAGTCATTTTCTTAAATGTCTTTATCTTGTATTTTACTAAAACAACCCTAATAAATCAATTTTTTTGAAAAACAACAGATATGGACAACAAAATATTTGTTTAGTTAAACTCAAATTTTTGAAAACTATGATCAACAAAATACTAATAAGTAGATTTTCACGAAGCATATAAAATCACGTAGTATAAAACTTTTATTTCATTACGTAACATATTTGACACAAGATGTAAAAAATTTTGACTCATAAGGTCAACCTTCTTGTTTCACTTAATATTTACAGACAGTGTAGCGAGTTTCAGACCATGAAAAATAGGTTGCAGATTTTATTGTAAAACTTTTATTTCAATGGTAAAACGTTTGACGCAAGATGTAAAACTTGTTGACTCAAGAAGTAAAACTAATGACTTCACATAAAATTTAATTTAGGGCTCGTTTGAAAAGTGGTCTGGTCTGGTTTTGTCTGGCTATATTGGTCTTCATTGGTCTGGACTGGTTTTGTGTGGTTTTGTAAAGAGTAGTGGTCAGCGGGGCCCACCATGAATTATATATATATATAGAAAAGAGAGCAAAGAATAGTGGTCAACAGGGCCCACCATGAATTATATATATATATATATATATAGAAGGGTAATTTGTACTAACACCCCCTGAGGTTTGCATCTATTCCAGCTAAGTGTTGATTTTTGAAATTTTGACACTAACACCCCCTGAGGTTTCATTTTGCTTGCCATGACACCCCAAATGACCAAAATACCCTTCATAAAATTCGAAAATATTAAGGGTAATGTGAAATGACCTTTATGCCCCAACTCCAAATATATAAAATTTTGAAAAACATATATATAAATTCGAAAAAATATATATAAATTTCAAAAAAATATATAAAATTCGAAAACAAATATTTAAATTTTGAAAAAAATATATAAAATTAGAATAAAATATATAAATTTCAAAAAATATATATAAAATAAAAAAATATATAAAATTCGAAAATATAAATATATTTTGAAAAATATTTAAATTCGAATATATATATTTCAAAAAATATATATATAATTCAAAATATATATTTTCAAAAAAAAATTCAAAACATTATATAATTTCGAAAAACATATATAAAATTAAAAATATCCCTAAAAAATTTAAAAATATATATAAAATTTGAAATATATATATAATTCAAAAATATGTATATAAAATTTGAAAAATATATAAATTCGAACATATATATATTTCAAAAAAAAAATTCAAAAAATATATATTTTCAAAAACAAAATTCAAAAAATTATATAATTTCGAAAAACATATATAAATTTCAAAAAATATATAAATTTTAAATATATATATATAAATTCGAATATATATATATATATATAATTTGAAAAATATATAAATTCGAAAATATACATATTTTTTGAAATTTATATATGTTTTTCGAAATTATATAATTTTTTGAATTTTGTTTTTGAATATATATATATATTGAATTTTATATATATTTTTTGAAATATATATATTCGAATTTAAATATTTTTCAAAATATATTTATATTTTCGAATTTTATATATATTTTTTATTTTATATATATTTTTTGAAATTTATATATTTTATTATAATTATATATATATATTTCAAAATTTAAATATTTGTTTTCGAATTTTATACATTTTTTCGAATTTTATATATTTTTTCGAAAATCAGTACCTAGGTGGAATAGATGCAAACCTCAGGGGGTGTTAGTGCAAATTACCCTATATAGAAAGAGAGAGTAAAGAATAGTGGCCCAGCGGGGTCCACCATGAATTATATATATACATATAGAAAGAGAGAGAGAGAAAATATGATGTGTAGTGGAATGCGGGGCCCACTTAGCATTTGTAGGGAAAAACATTTGGTCTTAAATTGTAAAAACCAAAGTCCATTTTGTCTTTAAAAAAAAACAAAAACAAGTCAAGACCAAACAAAACTAAAAATCAAACAAGCCCTCGGAGTGTAAAGAAGTATGAGTCTGAAACTTTATTTTATATATAGTATAAGGAAAATACAAATACAATTACCTATTATGTTGTAGTTAGGGGAATTTTCAATATTTTACTATCACATTTTACTATCAGCTAAAATTCAAGAACAATGATAAAATATATAAACATATATATATATATATATATGGAAGAATGGCAGTAAACACCCCTGAGGTTTAAAAAAGGTACAGAAAACCCCCCTAATAATTTAAAAACACCCCTCAAGTTTCAAAAAGGGGCGCTAAATACCCTCAAACACCTTTTCCGGTGACGGAAAATGGAAATTACTTTTATACCCTTATTAAAACTGTTTAAATTAAATAGGATAAATTGCTTAAAACCCCATCAAGTTTACTTTTTTTCCCTATTATACCCCCTCAACTATGAAATGAGCTTAGAACCCCCTAAAGTTTCATAAAGGTTGCACCATGGGCTTGCCCTCAAATTATTTTACCCTTTTACCCTCCAAACTTTTTGTATTTCCACCTTACCTTTAATCCTATCCTTATTATTATATTTCTTAATTCTTTAAATTACAAAAATATTATTTCTTTTAGTTAGAATATTAATTATGTCATTTACTTTTAATGTATTAGACTAAATATACTCTCAAATGTTAATTTTGTTTTTTTGTAAGTTTAATTATTTTATTTGTAAATCAATATTCTCATCACTTAGACCCCCTGAACCTGAATTTTTTTTAAATCTCTAAACTACCCTCAATGTCTTATCCTTATTTTGTTTAGAAACAAGGATAATGTTTTTATCCATTAGAGCTCCTCCCATCATTTAATAATTTAATTTGTATTAAATTTTCAAAATATATATAAAATTCGAAAAAATATATATTAAAATTTGAAAAATATTATAAATTCAAAAATAAATATAAAATTAAAAAAATATATAAATTTAGAATTTTGTTTTTTTCAAAAAAAACATATTAAATTTCGAAAATAAATATAAAAATCGCAAAAAACATAAAAAATTTGAAACAAATATATAATTTTTTTAAAAAAACATATAAAATTCAAAAATATATATTAAATTTCGAAATAAATTATAAAATTGAAAATAAATATAAAATAAAAATATATATAAATTTTGAATTTTTTTAAAAAACATATTAAATTCAAGACAAATATATAAAATTAAAAAAAAAAAACCATATAAAAAAAAAAGCAACATAAAATCCCAGATTTTCCAAAATCAAGGCACAGTAGAAATCCCCTTCATATGAAGCTTCCACTTCCGGATTTATTTTCCAAACGTGCTAAAGTTAAAATTTATATCTTTTATGCTACAAAACTTAACACCAATTTTTTCAGTTTTCTTCCATGTTTAACTTATATACATAGATACAATACATATACATTCTTATATCTCTCTGTTTCAGAACTCTTGGATTTTTTCAATATTTGGATTTATTTGGGGATTTGGAGATGGATTGTGGGTTGTTCTTATAAGAAGGATATGGACCTTTTGATTTTGAGGGAAAGAAGTGTTAGAGTTGGGGTTTGTTGCAGAAAAAGAGACCACATCTTCATCGTCCTGTTCATCACCATCTTCAAATCTATTTTCGCATCAAATTTTGAATCTATTGGTTGCAGAAAAGTGGGAAAAAGAGGTGGGATTTGTGGATTGGGAGGCAACGTTCTAATACCCAAAAGGTACCCTGAGCGGCGCCGACGGGGGAGGCGGTGGGAGGGGATGGTGTAGATATATATATATATATATATATGTGTGTGTGTGTGTGTATATATGTATAGATCTATATATATGTGTGTGTATATATGTATATGTGTGCGTCTGTGTGTGCAGAGGGGTGTGTGTGTGTGTGAGAGAGAGAGAGAGAGGAGGGAGAGAGGGATAATAAATTTAAAGGGGGTTTTAAGCAATTTATTAGAGGAGTATGTTAGTCATTAGGCAAGGGCAATTTTGGAATTTAATTTTTTTTTAAGTCATGTGATATGCATGTGACCGAAAAAATTGTCGGAACAGTGTCGCAGGGGTGCAAAGTGCCCAATCGGAGGATACTTTAGGGGGTTATTTGCACAAAGTGAAGTTGAAGGGGGTTTTTTGCACCTTTTTTAAACCTCAGGGGTGTTTACTGTCATTCTCCCATATATATATATATCATACTCACCTAAAATGATCTCCGATTTGTTTTGCATTTGGGGTTGCAGTTTTTTGGCGTCGTAGTTCTTTGATGTGAGATCGGCAACTGAATACCAATATTCACTAATTGTTGTTTTTTAAGCAAAACCCTAGTTGGAATGAAATGAAGATATGTTGTTAAGGGTATTAAGTATTTTTTGTTATTGGTGATATAATGATAATTATAAAAAATTACTAAGTGGGTGGGAGATATGTAAAATCAATTAGAAATTGATTGGGATATTTTAGTCCTGTAATTATTCAAAGTTGTCAAAAATTTAATTATTTTACCCAAAGTTATCTTTTTTGTACTTGTTTTCGTTAATTAATTTTTTCTTTCAATTATTTTTTTGAAGTTGTCATTTTTTTAATATAGGCTCCAAAAATTGTCATTTTTTAAATTTTTCCTAAAAAATATATCCTGGACCATATAAATCTTTAATTCCCTTGTTATGTTACTCTGAGGCAAATAAATTCGCTTCCACCATATATACTTGTATTTGTTTTTTGTCACATATTGATATAATAACTTTAGCATTCGTTTACAAACTTATATACTAAATATTCTTTAGGAGATGTTTGAAACTCTTTGTTTTTGTATTTGTTTTTTGGATGAAAAAATAAAAGATATTTTTGTATTTGTCTCTGTATTTTTTCTCAAAAAGACAAAACAAATATGTGTTTGGAACCAATTAGTATAAAAAACAAAAAATATATATATATTTGGAACCAATTAGTAATGATTGTTCCAAAAGGGGGCAATTATGGGTGGAGGCATTCCCGGGGGGATTTTGCATTGCCCCCCTAGACAAGTTTCCTGGCTTTGCCCTTGGTGGTGGCGGGTGGTGGCGGGTGGTGAGTGGTGGTGGCGACGACTGGAGATATATGGGTGTGTGTATTATATATGTGTGTGTAAATCTGTGGTGGTGGTGGTGGCGGGTGGCGTCTGGTGGGTGGAGATATATGGGTGTGTGTGTCTGTAGATCTGTGGTGGGGGTAGTTGTAGTGGAAAAGGAAGAACAAACAATGTTAAAACACCAAAAAGGTGTTCTACAAAATTGGTCAATTTTTGTTCTTATTTTTCTATTGTTCACCAAAAATGTTTTGGCCAATTTGGGTGCCAAACATGGATTTGTTCCATGAACAGTAGAAAAAAACAAAAACAAATACAAAAACACCCCTTTTCAAACGGGGCTAATTTTTGTTCTTGTTTTTCTACTATTGACCAAAAATATTTTGGTCAATTTGAGTGCCAAATATGGATTTGTTTCATGAAAATACAAAAACACTCATTTTCAAACAGACCTAAATAAAATAATTACAGACTACTCTATATTTCTTGCCCTTTTCATTATTGTACATCAAAGACCTACACAACTGAACAAAATCTTAATTTGTCCAAATCTAAACAACTTTGGTGTAAAGTACGTAGGCTATGAAGCGGTTGGTTCTTTTCTTATTTAAATTTATATCTCTTTCCATTAAATGTGTAGACAAAACATATTATAATTTGGAATGACTACCAAGGTGATGTAGTAAGTAGAATTGTAGTGATCCCACATAAAAATGGAGGTGAATTAGTAGCATCCATTGCGACAAATGAATGTCAAATAATGTATACAAATATATCGTTTCACAATGAAGCAAAATAATATATTTGAAGAATTCAATGCAATAATTATTAACTTGGTCGATAATATATTACGGTTATAAAAATATATATATATATATATCTATATGAGTAAGTGTCGAGATATAAAAAGACAAATAAAATATATATGTTCATGTAAGAATAATGAGGATATAACCAATAGATGATAAAAATCTTTGTAAGAACCCAAATAATTAAATAATAAACATTTGAGAAAACAATTAGATTTAGCACATATGAAGGATAAAGTTAGAGAAATTAGAATTGGAAAACAAAAAATAATGGATCAGATCTGATCTAGTAGCAAGCGGCCCCACTAAACTACATCTCTCTGAGTTCAACATATTAATAGATCAGGCCAGGTCATCAAATTCTCACTAGACCAAATCGAGTAAAAGAATTAAGAGATTGAATTAAAGTCCACTAAATTAAGGTGGTATGGTCTTATTTATCCGAGACATAACGATACACTTATTATAAAATGAAGGGTTAAAAAGTGAGAAAGATCAAAATAATAATAATTCAAGTACATATAAAATGAAATAATTAATTGTAATGGATAGATGTTTCGCGGTTGTAAGTGTGGAAATCTCCTGGCCCACTGAGGCCCATCAAATAGTAAGCCCATCAGGCTGATGGCCCAACATGGTTATTCAAAGCCCGAAATCAAGACCCATTACAACTAGTATTTCTTTAAAACATAAATAATGATGTAATGATGATGTAAGCGAAGTTATGTTGCCCTAATGGGCTGAAAGCCCATAAAAGAAATGTATATATGGAAAACAAGAATTAAATAAAGGACATTGTTTGTTGTGTTGTGCACTTTTTAGGCATTTACACATTGGCGCCGTCTGTGGGAAACGTTTAAGGAGTCCTGATTTTCCAAATCTACCCTTCAGGATCTGTAAAATCACCTCATTCTTCCCATCTCGTTAAGCTTAGTTTTGTTTTTGTTAAACCTAAAGATCTTTCACCACCTTCTAAAACCTTTACTCACTACTTCTCGGGCAAATATGCCAATCACTCGTTCGCAAACAGACGTTCCAACCACTGCAGACAGTTATGTGGGAGGTCCCCAGTCCATGGAGCAAATCCTTCAACGCTTGATAGCTGCTGAGGAACGCAGTCTGGCCCTGGAAAAACAGAATGCGAAGCTCATGGCGAGGTTGGCTCCACCAGCAGCTGCCCCTCCGGTAGTGGCGCTCGACCATTCTCTAAACCAGCAAGATAACGACATACCGGAAGAGCACGCTGAGTCTTCCCAGCGCTCAGGAAAGGCTCCCGCAGTCGACGAGTCCATGACCCCCCAAAAACTTCAGGCAATGATGGATGAATTTCAAAGGAAAGTCATCGGGGACTTGAGGGCCCGATATACCGATGACATGACCATCCAAGCGTCGACCGAATTGATACAGTCACCTTTCGTCCCCAAAATAACCCAAGAGCCTTTCCCAAAGAAATTTGTTATGCCTCAGTTCACCCCATACGATGGCACTAAGGACCCCGATGAACATATTTATTAGATCCACCAGAAGATGACTATGTACGTCGAAAATGAGTCATTGCTCTGCAAGGTGTTTTCCACAAGTCTTACTGATGCAGCTCTATTATGGTTCAGGAAGCAGTCACCCCGATCCATTGGCAGCTGACAACAGTTGACTAGGCTCTTCATTGCCCAATATTATGGGAACAAGAGACAGAAAAATATCATATCCTACCTCTTCACCATGATCCAAGAGAAATGAGAGTCGCTGAAAAGCTTTCTATCCCGATTCAACATCGAATCTTCTTATGTCAATAACTGTGACCAACACTCTGTTGTTGAGGCCTTCCGGATGGCCCTCATTCCAGGGACTAAGTTCCACCAATCTCTCGTAAAGCGCCCTTCATCAGGCATTGGGGAGTTAAACTCCAGAGCTCAGGGGTATTTGAGGATTGAAAAGGAGGAAACCATCAGGCAGAGGAGGGCGGCCTTGGTCAGCATTAAAGCCCAGTCATAGGATCGGTCGACCGATTGAAAGCGTCCAACTCCATCAGGATCATCGACTCATTCTGGATCATCAGCCCCGAAGCCATTCAAACGCCCTAAATTTGAAGAGAAAACGACGCCCCTAAAGGTTAGCCTTGCGAAACTCTACCAGGAAAACAAAACCAAAGGGATCTTCCAACAACCTTCGACCATCAGACAACCACTTGATCAAAGGGACAAGTCAAAGCACTGTGTTTTCCACGGTGATTTCGGGCACATCACAAACGAGTGCCAAAATCTCATACAACAAGTGGAGGCGTTGCTGCTTCGCGGGGAGCTCCGGGATTACATCCAACGGGACAGACCAAGGGTCGATCAACGTACCCCTAACACTCCTAGGAACCTCGCAGATGCACAGACGGTCAGGATCATCAATATGATTCTTGGGGGGGGGGGGGCATCCAAAGAGACTGAGGGGTCCCGACGGAGCCACCAATGAAAGCCCGCAAGGCGAGAAGGGTCAGCAAAATCAATGAGGTCTACCACAAGGCAGGGGAAGCGTAGATCATTTTCTCTCCATCGGAACTCCGGAACATCTAGACCCCACATGATGACCCACTAGTTGCAACCCTGATGGTAGCCAACTGCCTTGTGAAGAGAGTCATGATCGATCCAGGGAGTAACGCAAACATCATCACCAAATGGGCTTTTGAAAAGCTCGAGATCGACCAAAACGAAATTACAGCATCCAGATGCCCTATTGCAGGTTTCGATGGAAGGCAAATCGAACCGATCGAGGAAGTCCAATTGCCGGTATCAGCTGCTCAAAGAACCCTGAATGAGACATTTATCATGGTAGATGTCAAGCCTTCGTACAATCTGCTCATGGGAAGAGAATGGATCCACCGAATGGAAGGTGTGCCATCAACTCTTCACTAGGTCATGAAATGCATGAGCCCCAACGGCTTAGGTACCGTTAACATCAGGGGTGACCAGGTGGCCGCCAAATAGTGCTACGTGGCTACCCTAAAGGAGATCCGGAAAAGGAAAGTCCCAATGACATCCCACTCCAAAGAACAGAGTCCAGGCTCCAAATAACAATTAAAGGAGGGGGATCCGGGTACCCCAACCACGGTCGAGCCATTGCATCCAATCTATGTTATGCCCGATAGCCCGAAAAAAATTTCTTTTGCAGGTACAAATCTTACCGACCCTGAATTGAAAGAACTAACACAATTGCTGCAGGACAACTCTGATGTCTTCGCATGGGAGCATACAGACATGCCGGGGATCAATCCTAATATTGCCTAGCATTCGTTGCACATTGACCCGAACGTAAAACCAATCAGGTAAAAATAGAGGTGCATGGGGGCACATCGGAACCAAATTATAGTAGATGAGGTATCCAAATTGCTCTAGGTTGGTTTTATCAAGGAGGTCAGGTATCCCGAACGGCTTGCCAACGTAGTGGTCATGCAGAAGAAGAATGGTAAATGGAGGGTTTGTGTTGATTTTATTGATCTGAACAGGGCATGCCCGAAGGACAGCTTTCCACTGCCAAAGATTGACCAGATGGTTGATGCTATCGCTGGCTACGATCGTTTGACTTTTCTGGATGCTTATTCAGGATACAACCAGATAAAAATGAACCCGATGGACAAAGAAAAGACCTCATTCATTACTGAAACAGGTACTTATTATTTTAAAGTTATGCCCTTCGGACTATAAAATGCAGGTGCCACTTTCCAAAGGTTGGTTAACAGGATCTTTAAGGGAATGATGGGTACAGTAATTGAGGCCTATATCGACGACACCGTGGTCAAGAGTAGGAAGAAGGGGGACTATCTTACCCACATGCGCCAAGTGTTTGACACCCTCAGGTTGCATGGCATGAAGCTTAATCTAGAGAAATGCTTTTTTAGTGTATCATTCGGATAGTTCCTGGGGCACATCGTGGACCGAACCGGGATCCAGGCCAACCCGACACAAGTCAAGGCCCTGATGGAAATGAAGGAGCCCCAGACACATAAAGACGTTCAAGTCTTGACGGGAAGAGTGGTTGCACTTAGCAGATTCATTTCATGACTCATTGATCGGTGCAGACCATTCTTTCAGGCAATCAAGGCAAAGAAGGGAGAAGTCTGGGGTCCTGAGCAATCTGAAGCCCTGGCAAGGTTAAAAGAGTACATGACCATACCCCCGATCCTATCCACACCGACTCCCGATGAAGTCTTGCATCTGTACTTAGCAGTATCCTCTGTGTCGACCAGCGCAACCCTCATCAGAGAGGATGGGAACCTTCAGATGCCAGTCTTCTACACCAGCAAATCCCTGGCTGAGGCAGAAACCAGATACATCACGCAGGAAAAATTGGTTATATCGCTGGTGAATGCCAAGAGACTACTAAGGCATTACTTTGAAGCTCACCCAATCATTGTCCTGATAGCCACGCCTCTCTGGGTTATTATGTCAAAGCCAGACCTCTCAGGCAGAATCTCCAGATGGGCCATCGAATTGGGCATATACGACTTGACGTACATACCCCGGGTTTCCATCAAAGGACAAGCAATGGCAGAATTTTTACTTGAAAGTGAAACTGAAGAGCCAGACCAGAAGATTGAACCAGACACCTGGAAGATTTTTGTGGACGGATCAGCCAGCTGTGCCGGATCAGGAATTGGTTTGGAAATCTTGACACCTGATGGGACACGCCTTCATATGTCATTGCAACTACAATTCCCAGCCATGAACAATGAGGATGAGTATGAGGTTGTCGTATCTGGCTTGAGGTTAGCCCAAAGCCTCCAGATTCAGGCCCTAGCAATACACAGCGACTCTCAACCGGTCATTCGGCAAATCAAGGGAGAGTACGAAGCAAAGGATCCAAAAATGGAGTCTTATCGGGCACTTGTGTTAAAAGAAACATAAAGTTTTCAAAAAATAACATTCACACAGATCCCGAGGAACAAAAACTTTGTAGCTGACCACCTAGCCGGTCAGGCATCCTCAACCGGAGAAGACCTGACTCGGGTTGCACTGGTGGATTTTATAATCAGGCCAAGTATTCAGGAACCCGAATAAGTGATGTTTATCCCATGGGAGCCCAGCTGGATGGATCCCCTAATGGATTACCTACGAAGTGGAACTCTCCCAGAGAATAAAGCTGAAGCTCACAAGATCATGAGGAATTCAGCCCGATACTCAGTCATAGATGGGCAACTCTATCGAAAATCCTTCTCAGGTCCTTACTTGAAATGTATTACGCCATCAGAATCAAGAGCAGTGATGCAGGAGATTCACAGTTGAGCTTGCGGGAACCACTTCGGAGGTAGATCTCTTGCCTATAAGATACTCTCCCAAAGATACTTCTGGCCCTATCTGTCGCGGGATGCCGAAGAATATGTCCGAAGGTGCAAGCCATGCCAGATGCACGGAGACGGTATCCATCGGCCACCTGAGTTCTTACATCCCACCATAGTACTGCACCCATTCACCTGATGGGGAATGGATATAGTGGGACCTCTCCCGAAGGTAATTCGGTCAAATGCCTATACCCTTCTAGCCACTGATTACTTCACCAAATAGGTGGAAGCTGAAGCCTATCCCACCGTCAAGAGTGGCCACATCATCAAATTCATATGGACCCATATAATATGCAAATTCGGGCTACCAAAGACAATCATGATGGATAATGGGACAAATCTTGACAACAAAGAGGTGAGAGCGTTCTTTGCCGAGCATGGTATCAACCAGAGTAAGTCTTTTGTCGAGTACCCACAAGGGAACGGACAGGCGGAAAGGACAAATCGAACCGTATTCAACACCCTGGCCAAAAAGCTTGAGGAAGCCAAAGGGGCCTGGCTAGAGAAACTACCTGAAGTGTTCTGGTCATACAGAATGACTCCCAGACAACCCACTGGGGAAACCCCCTTTGCCATGGCATACGGCGCTGAGGCTGTGATCCCAACAGAGATCAGGGTTCCAACCCTCCGGAGCCAGGCCTGGGTTGAAGGACTAAACAACCAGCATTTGGCTCACGGCCTTAATCTACTAGATAAAAGAAAGAGGCCGCTGGGATTAGGCTGGCCGCCTACCAATAGCGTGTCTGGAACCACTTCAACTAGAAAGTCAGAAGAAGAGAGTTCCAGGTCGGGGACATGGTCCTTAGGCAAAAAATTGGACTCGTAGGCAAGCTCAAGGAGCCTTGGGAGGGCCCATACACCATTACCGAAGTCATCGGGCGCGGATCATTCCACGTACGAAGGAATATGGATGGCGTAATGGAACCAAACTCCCATAACACCTCTCTCCTGAAGAGGTACTACCCTTAAAGGGCCAAAATTTACTTTTACTTTGATCTTTTTGTAAAAAGGCTATAGCACCAGATCAATAAAAAATCATTTTTATGCAAAATAGCTTATAAATATATACTGAAACAAAAAATAAACAAGTGTTGCATTGTCTATCGCATGGCCTGAAGTGCCCGAAAGACACAACACGGATCCTGAAGAGATCAAAATTTGCAAAAAACAAACAAGTGTTGCTTTGTATATCGCATGGCCTGAAGTGCCCGAAAGACACAATACAGATCCTAAAGAGATCAAAATTTTCAAAAAAATAAACAAGTGTTGCATTGTCTATCGCATGGCCTGAAGCGCCAGAAAGACACAACACAGATCCTGAAGAGATCAAAATTTGCAAAAAATAAACAAGTGTTGATTTGTCTATCGCATGGCCTGAAGCGCCCGAAAGACACAACACAGATCCTGAAGAGATCAAAATTTACAAAAAATAAACAAGTGTTGTATTGTCTATCGCATGGCCTGAAATACCCGAAAGACACAACACATATCCTGAAGAGATCACGAATTTGAAAACAAATAAACAAATGTTGCATTCTCTATCGCATGGCCTGAAGTGCCCTAAAGACACAACACAGATCCTGAAGATATCAAAATTTGCAAAAAATAAACAAGTGTTGCTTTGTCTATCGCATGGCCTGAAGCGCCCGAAAGACATAACACAGATCCTGAAGAGATCAAACTTTGCAAAAAATAAACAAATGTTGCATTATCTATCGCGTGACCTGAAGTGCCTGAAAGACACAACAGAGATCCTGAAAAGATCAAAATTTGTAAAAAAACAAACAAGTGTTGTTTTGTCTATCGCATGGTCTGAAGTGCCCGAAAGACACCACAGATCCTGAAGAGATCAAAATTTGCAAAAAATAAACTAAGTGTTGGTTTGTCTATCGCATGACCCAAAGTGCCCAAAAAGATAATACTATTTTGGATAAAATAATCTAAAGTATTGAAAAGGTAAATCGGACAAGGGGCAAAATAATCTGAGAAGGTTTTTCATTTAAAAATGGGCCCACGTGGCCAAGGCTTACAAAATGTGTTACAAGAGGAGGAATCTTATCCCAAGTACCACCATCAGTGCCCTCTGCGTCTGAGCTAATAGGAACAATAGCCCTATCGGGGACAGAAGGAGCAGAGTCGGACGTGGTAGGACTGGCAAAATTGGACACGACACGACACGACACGGTTTAAGGCCTAAAATGGGTCAACACGAGAATATAAGGGTCAACCCGAACACGACACATTTGACACGATTACTGTTTATATTTATCTTTATTTTTATATTTTTCTCTTCTCTAATTGGTCATGAATTGAAATATATCAATAAAATAGTACTGGATCGTGTCAAAATCAATTTAATTTTGTTGATAATAGGTTAAATAATTTATTTCATGTTGAATTATGTCAAATTTAATTTAAAATATTATAATAAATAGGCTAAATGAATTACATAATTTACATAGGTCAACACGAACATGACACGACACGTATAATAACGACATGATTTCGACCCGACACGATATCGACCCGACACAAACATGACCCATAACCCGAAATTGATAGCTCTAGACGTGGATCCCGGAAGAGGCTTGGTGAGGAATTCATAGAAGCGAATGTCATCGGGACCTCCAACCGGATCATCATACGGCGGAGCAATGCCCAGAGCCTCATCCAGCTCTTCCACTGAGGCGAATTCCCTCTCCTCAACAGGTTTCTGAATGTCCTTGAAGCATGTCCTCTATCCGTACCCGATCCTATGATGGGCGGTGTCGCAGAGGCGCTTGTACATCTGGTTTCCACCCCGATGGCATATTTCCACCATTGACCTCTCTACTGCTAGGAGATGTTCAGTTTCCACTTTCTCTTCCAGAAGTTTTGCTTTGGAGGTCCTCAGGCCCTCATTATCAACCTTTAGGCCCTCGTTCTCAGACTTCAGAGCCTCCGTTTCAGCGAATAGGGCCCGCCGTACCGCCTCCATCTCCTGGATCCGATCACGGGCAACCCGAAGCTGTTGCTCAGCAGTGATTGCCCTCGTTGTCTTAACCTCCAATTTTTCATTGGATATTAAGAACAAGGAGACAACCTTTTCCTGGCATCTTTCTTCACCTTCAGGAGCTCATTAAATTTGTTAAGCAGCCTTGTATCTTCTTCCATCTTGGCGTTGTAAGCATGGGTCAAGTAGAGCATCTTCTAAAATGCAAGTGTTAGACAGATCAATAAATAATGTGAAGAATTACAAAAGATGACCGAAGGGACATAGTGTCAAAAACGTACTTTCATTGCAATCTCAGGGCCAGCCATAACCAAATCAGTCTGATCGACCTGCTTCAGCTTTTTTCGGTCTGCAGGGATCCAGATATGAAAGCCCGTTGCCCGAAGGGAAACATCATTGTCGATGGTTTTAGATCCTCTGACCAATAAGTCGCCACCAGGAAGTATTATCTTCGGTGCCCATAGGACTGGTCGTTCCTCACTAGTTACAGCCTCAGTCTCCGCCACTATGCTCGGCGAGGATGCTGTAGTCAGGCGGGGCCTAATTGATCGATCAGGAATAGTGGCAGGGTCCTCAGATCGAGGATGAGGTGTTCCCATCAGATTTGACTCCCCCCTCTCTATTTGTCTTGATCTGGGAACGGGTATTTCTCCCGAAGAAAGGACGATGGGCGATCCAACAGTACTTACTCCCGAATGAGGAGGTGGAGCAGCTTGAACGTTTCCCATCAATGCTGGAATGACTGCCCCAGAGGAAGAAGCCGGAGTACTCTGAGGCTGTTGATCGTCTTGGGCCCTTTCCGGTGCCTGAGGGTTCGTTTGAGGGCCCGTTGCTCGTTTGGCTTTCCTTTTGAGGACGGGCGTCGGGATCCTCAGCATGGTACTATTTCCTTCTATTGACAAGGCCTGTAAATTAGAACCCGTCAGATAATTACTACACATCCTCAAGGGCTGTCCCAAAAATTTGGATTTAAGGAGGTCAAACCGGGATCTAATATAAGTTGGAGTTTTAAAGTTGTCGGGTGCTCCCAGAAACTCAAACATATGAAGGCCCAACTTATCATTGCACTGCTCGTAGTAGCACGACCCCCTATGAAATGGTTTGAAGGAAGGGAGTAAGGGTTTGTCAAATTCACTAGGGGCTTTGAATCCCGATGAGCCAGGAAGCCTCCAATTCCCGCTTACCAGGATCATCCTTTCTTTTTACCCTTTGTTGGACTTCTTAGTGCCATCGCAAATCTTTCTCCCACTCAAAGGAAAAAAATTGTACCGACCCCTACAGTTCTTCTGGTCCTGTATCTTATAACATAACAGAAGCTCTGCCAGACCAAGATCAAGGCCTAGCTCCCGATTAATTATCAGGAGCATAACCACGATCCTGAAGAAGTTCGGCCCCACTTGAAGCGGAGCCAGACCCAAGGTAACTATGGTATAAAGGAAGAAAGGGTGGATCGGGAATCTCAGAACCTAAAGGTGGAAGGCTGACAGTAGAATCTGATGATCCATAACCACCTCACCTTTCCTAAAATCATATTTTTTGGGATAATTTTTAATAATTACCCCATCGGGTATCCCACACTTAACCCTTAGCCTTTTCAGCACAGTTTCTACCCTATATGCAGGAAGGAGGGGATCGACGTAAAATTGATCTCCCGGTCTCCCTACCCGTTGCAACGTTTTGGTTAACCTCAAGAGGACTCAATTCAATCGTCCTAACCACTTCTACCGATGGGGAGCTAAGTGAAGCATCTTGGTCCATAGAAAAGGGGAGACTGTCGCTACCCGACCGGGTGTCATCACTATCAAACATACCGACAAAAAGGTAGAAGAGCTGAAGGAAGAGAACTTACTCTAGGATGAATCCCGATGAGAGTTCGTAAGTTTCCTGGAAGAATGAACGTACTCTGGCAATGATAAGCGAAGAACTTAAGTTGCAAAGAGTTTTCTGAGAGCTATTGGCTTTAGAATGAAATGAGTATACATCAAATGCAATTGAGTATTTATAGAGGTCGCCGAAGTGCTTGAAAAGCCGTGCGCACGGAAAGTGAAGCGTCATGCCGTTTCACATGTGCCTCCTCAGCCCCCGTCACGCCAACCGAGGCCACCCGAACCATGATTTTCAAACAATCAAATGATGATACAGTTGTCGCATTAAATAGTCTGCCACGTCATCCCGAGAGGGGCGATGTATCTAGCTTTCCACCCTACCTTCTTGCTAATGGGCCTGAGCACCCGAAAGCCCATCATCAAGAATGGGGCCTATGTAAGTGTGGAAATCTCCTGGCCCACTGAGGCCCGTCATGCAATAAGCCCATCAGGCTGATGGCCTAACATGGCTATTCAAAGCCCGAAATCAAAACCCATTACAACTAGTATTTCTTTAAAACATAGATAATGATGCAAGCGAAGTTATGTTGCCTTAATGGGCTGAAAGCTCATAAAAGAAATGTATACATGGAAAGCAAGAATTAAATAAAGGACATTGTTTGTTGTGTTGTACACTTTTTAGACATTTACAACGGTTCAATCCAAAAATTTAAACTGATGAGTATAATTAATATCCATCTATCATATCCCATTTATTTTTTAACTTATTTGATGTGGGTATAATTAATATCCCCTACCAATAATTCTATATGAAATGGAGCCGAGATTGATGAATACAATGACAAGGTCAAATCAGAGATTTGTAAATTAAAAGTTAAAATAAATTAGACAAAAGGCGACATATAGCCACCTCTTCTTTCTTTTGTTCATCAAATCAATTGACTCCTCCGTGCACATAATTGAATAAAAGGAGTCTTGTCTAATAATAATTTTTTGTATTCTCTTTGTATTATAATTTGTCCATCTAACCCAATTTACATTTGAAGGATATATCTAAATACACATCTTCCATAATATTCGTGCTAAAACAAATTTGAATATTCTAAAAGAAAAAGTCCACATAAATTTTCAAAAAAATAAAATACTAATAAATTATTATGCAAAGCGTGTAAAAAGATCTTATATTCTATCTCCTCAAATAAGACAAATGAGTGGGTCCAATTTCATAAAGAGCATTTGGGGTCATTTGTCCATGACTATTTACTTGACGGAAAAAAATTAAAAATAGTAAATCACAAGAAGTGTATATGTATTAATTAATTGTGGGTATATTGAAAATAACACATTAATTATGTTATTAGTTGTTTGACAATAGAGCTATATATGACTTGTCTCTTAACATTTAACGTAGGCCATTTTGGTTCAAGTGGTTGGAATTGTGAGTTGTCTTCATTGACAGTGAGACCAAACAAGTGTATCTTCAAACACATTACACCTGCACTCTCTACACCTCTATAAATACATGCAACCCACAACCTTAACTAAATACCAATTCACACACACACACATACACACATTTTTCACACACAAACATACACACACAGAGAATCATAGCCGTTGATCATATGGATCAGAAAGAAATTCGACCATCCATCACTGCTACTAGCAATGAATACTCTGAGCATGAGGATCAAAAGCACCAGCAGGTTTAAAATTCTAGACATGCATACACATATATATATATATAGATAGATATATGATTTCATGATTTATATTGTTCAACATCTGAAAATTAATATAATCTTCATGCATGCATGATCAGAAAAGTGGATGGAGAAACTTCCTATCCTATGTAGGCCCTGGTTTCCTTGTTTCATTGGCTTATCTTGATCCAGGGAATTGTAAGTCCTCTCTCTATCATGAGTTAATTCAATTTTTTTTTCAATTTTTCAATTAAATTTCTTGAGTATGTTCTAGTATATATATGTTCTCAATTACCTTATTGTTAACTTTCTCACCATTCTCTAATATTATGTCACAGTGGAGACTGATTTGCAAGCTGGAGCAAATCATGGATTTGAGGTACATATAAATATATATATATATATATGCATAAATAAGTATACTAAGATATATCAAGCGCAATGGTATAACCTCACCTCTCAAATAGAGTCAAATGGAGAGACATTATGGGTGGTGTGTGAGTGTGTACTTACCAGTCTTACCAATAAAAATATATATATATATATCAAGATCATATAATTATTGGACCCATCAAAGCTCTCAAAAAAATTGCACTCAGTTTTATAAGTTCATAGAATTATTAAATAAAAATAAAAATTTCTTGAAAATTGATATAAAAAAGTTGCATGCAAGAGACAAGAAAATACTAATGAAAGGTGAAATGTCATTTTCGTAAATACAGTTATTGTGGGTGATCCTTATCGGATTGATCTTCGCTCTCATAATTCAGTCACTCGCAGCAAATCTTGGCGTAAGCACTGGTAAGAGCTGACAAAATCCAATCTCTCTATCTCTAACGGTATTAAACAACAAAATTCATAAACTACCCATCTGTCTATATATATATATAAAGTTATATATTTTTGTGTATGTATGTAATAAATATATATTTTTTGTTTCTTGATATGTAGGCAAACATCTATCAGAATTATGCAAGGCGGAGTACCCAAAATATGTGAAGTATTGCTTGTGGTTGCTAGCTGAGCTTGCCGTTATAGCTGCTGATATTCCCGAAGGCATGGATTCTTAATCATTTAAATTGCTCTTTCCCGTTCATTTTTAGTTGTCATATTTGAAAAGTAAATAATTTTTTTATATTATTTTTTCTTCTATTTTGTCCTTAATGTAGTATAATTGTGGTTTTTAGTGAAATTTTTGAAGTTAATAAAGAAAAATAATTTGAAAAAGTATATAATAATATTATATTAAAATTCGAAACTAGACAATTATTTTTAAACAAATAAATTAAGTAAACTAGATAACTCAAAATGGACGGAGGAGAATATTATTTTTTCCCTCTGAAATAACTATGTATATATATATATATATATATATATGTACGTATATATAGTGGACCTAGTGGTCATAGCTTATACTAGTGGACTTCAATTAATAAGTACTAATATTTATTTATGTAATTTGAATTTGTTGTTGCAGTCATTGGGACAGCTTTTGCATTGAATATACTGTTCCATGTCCCAGTTTGGGCTGGTGTTCTCTTCACTGGTTTCAGCACTCTTCTACTCCTAGGCCTGCAAAAATATGGGGTAATTAATTATTTAATTTTATAAACAGTCCTGTTTTTAACTTTTTATTTAATCAATTATTAATAATACTCGAAAATATCCGAACGCTTGCCTGTTATGGGGTAGTATTTTAGTCTTGTTTTTTTAATTAATAGTATTATCAAGATATGACGGATCGAACGCTTCTTATTTGATTCAAAACATGATTTTTTTTTTTTTTACAGAAGATTTAAGATTTCAATAGGTCTAAATTATTCTTTCTTAGGTTTTAATATGAAATAAGAAACCATGGCAAATAAGTGTCCATCAAATATCTACTTAAAAGGTACATGTTTAAAAGTTATAGACAATTTTAAAAATATTAAGAGGGACCCTAACTTTTAGGTACAGGGAAAAGTGTAAAGACAATGATATTTAGGCATTGTTTTCATTTTGACTTTCTAAAAGAAAACAAAATTTTTAAACGAGCTTTTAAAATTTGGAATAGCATTTAGAAGAGGAGTATCAGCTTTTGATATTTGTTCATTTTTTTCTTCTGATAAAAAAAAGCCAAAAGCAAGTTATGTCAAATGTAGCCTTACTCCAAATGCTATGACACGAAAAGTTGGGACACCTCGCTGCCACGTGTCTTTAAGTTAGATCCACGTGGACTCCAACTGATGCATTACACAGTGGAGGATCATCATAAATATTTTCTGTATTAAAAAAATCTTGTCGATATTTTTATAGCATATAACTAATCTTACAGCCATCAGAGGATCATATATGGTTGATACTATAATAATTAAATATGAGAGTCGGAAATATAATATTGGAGAATAAAAGTGTGATCCAAAAAGTGATATATTCAACTTTTCATTTTTTTTTAATAAATTTGAAATGTTTTTCATCGTTAGTCCATTTTTTAATAATTTTTATTAGGTATTAGAAAACTACATATATATTATGTATATATTTATATATCACATTATCATCATTTTTTTTATTGCTCAACAAAAGACAACAAATTACTATCACCAGGTCATATTTATGTCAAAAAAAGTCTTATATATGCACTTGTGTGTTTGCACTTGTTTGTTTCCTTTTTTTTTAATTTTAATTTAATTTATGTCGTTTCCCATGCTAAACAATAAACATATACACCTTAAAACACGGTAAATGTCTGAAATCTAATATATGTATATATATTTTTGTTTTAATAATATAAACTAACAAAACTAATAAAGAAGTATAAATTTTTATAGACTAATTTAGAATATTAAAAAAAATTAAAATTGATAGAGGATAAGATTATTGAAAAGTGTAGACGGAAGTTTAGGAGAGTTCAACAAATTAAATCTCATACATTTTAACCAAGCATGACTAAATAATATATATAATCACACAATATCTTACAAACTTTATAAATAATATATATAATCACACAATATCTTACAAACTTTATAAATAATATATATAATCACACAATATCTTACAAACTTTATATACACATGATAGGGAGAGATGAACACACCTCTAATTCTCTATTTTAAAAATACTTTTTAATAATTAAATTAAAGTGTGATAAAAAAAACTAACGTGACGATGATTCCATTTGGGGTTTCAATCGTGACTTGTATGTTTTGAGTCGGTTTTTTTTACTTCCTCTTTGGGTTTCTTTTTTTACCCTCTTTTGTATTAATTTATCCTTTATAAAATTATTTATTCACCGATTTTTTTATGTAAAATAAACACGATGTTGCTGCTTGAGGGAGTGTGATTGGATACATATTGAAATAATTTTTTTAAAAAAATATGTAGATGTAAGATTATAATTCTTATAATACTACGGCCCGTTTGAAAACCTTGTTTTTGTTCTGTTTTTTATTTTTTGGCACTGTTCAAGAGAACATAACATGTTTGGCAACCTTTTTTATTGTTTGTTCTCTCTCAATTTGGAAACTGTTTTCGTAAATAGTAGAAAAAAATAAGGAAACAACAAAAACTTGTTTTTTTTGTTCTTTTTTGGATTTTTCAAAAAACAAAATTGTGGTAGAGAGGAAAAATTATGTGAGAATATGTGTATTTTTTTGCCCCAAATATATATTTTGTTCTTGTTCTTTTGGGTAAGAAAATAAGAATAAGAACAAGAATTATTTTTATTTTTTAATTTTCAAAACAAAAATAAAAACAAAAACAATAGTTCCAAACCACAGCCTACGTTTTGCAAAGAACCATCGCTTTGGCAGTTAATAAATACTGCATGGGTCAATTATTGTGTCCTCTCTCTACTTAAAATACTAAATTTACCCAAGGCTGCATTAAACCCCCATATGTGGCCTATTCTTGTTTGATTCCCATGGAAACATGAGAAAATGACAGAAAATGTGAAATATATACACACTTGCACAAAAACTTGCTACATAAAGTCGATTTTGACCCTTTTCACTCTAATTGACATGTATGTAATTTTGCATATATAATCTTCACAATTCATTTTACAATTATGCTGAGAAATTGATTATGAAAAATAGGTGAGGAAGCTAGAAATGTTGATAGCGGTGTTGGTTTTCGTCATGGCGGCATGTTTTTTCGGAGAAATGAGCTATGTGAAGCCTCCTGCGGCTGATGTGCTTAAGGGAATGTTCGTACCTAAGCTCTCGGGCCAAGGCGCCACCGGAGACGCCATCGCTCTACTTGGTGCCCTTATCATGCCGTATGATCTCATTTTATCTTTATTTCACGATTTATAACGCACTTATAAACGTTCACTATGAACTTCGGTTTCTAGATTTTCTCTTTTTAAAATGGAAGATTGTACTAATCGAATTAGACTAATGATCGGACTTACTTATAAACACATGCTATAAACTTCGATTTCTAGATCTTCTCTCTTTTTAATCGCACAACGCGTTGTGTATCAAATTATGAATATATGATTTTTGATGCATATAGATATACATTCTGTGCTTATTTATACTAACCTCTCTTCTTCTTCTTTTTTTTTTTCAACAGGCATAACCTATTTCTCCACTCTGCTCTTGTGCTCTCTAGGAAGATACCAAACTCTGTCAGAGGCATCGATGTAAGCCAAACTACAGGAAATAATATCTCTAAATTACATTATAAACTACACATTTACATATATAGGTACATATATTGAGATGTACATTCCAACCAAAAATAAAAAAATAAAAAACGTGTACACAAAAACTTTAATTCCTAGATTTCCAAGATTTAAATTATTTCAAACATGAAATGATTATGGTTACAGAAAGATTCAAATACATGCCCATACACAATCATGCATGTGTGTGTAAGTTACTTGATGCTACCCATACCTGTTACCTACTTCTCATCTACCATTGATTTTAGTGAATGATCATGATGGCATTGAAAGTGATCAAAGCTAGAGTTCATCAAATTTTGAAAAAAATAAAAAGTAGAACTAAATTGTACAATCATTTTTGTGATTAAATTGGAAATTGTCATATGCATATACATCAAACAAAGTTGTTGTTGATCTCATAATTGGTTTATACCTTGTAACTTTTGATTTTTCTAAGGCCACTTGTTCTTAGGAAGGAACCAAAGTGGGGTAGAGGAAAAGAAAAAAAGATATTTTCTTCTTTGGGTGAGATGAGATGAGAGTAGACATGGAGAAGGGAAGAAAAGTAGGGCTATTATAAAAGTTTTAAATAATAATAAAATATTTCATATATCTATCTATCTATATATATATATATATATATATATAGTAATTTAGGAAAATTATAATTTCTTTTATATATATTATGTTTGGGAGGAAGGGATAATTATAAAAACTGAACTATGACCCATTTACAAAACGTTTAATACTTATATCTAAAACACCCCTTAACATGATACTTACTTCCATCAATTCTGCTTTTCTATGTCCTGATAATTTAAATATATACATACATAATATATATATATGTTCCAAAAATTTAATCATGCATCTCTCTTCAATATTTTGCAGGATGCATGTCGATACTTCTTGATAGAGAGTGGATTTGCACTCTTTGTGGCATTTTTAATCAATGTCTCAGTCATCTCTGTATCTGGCACTGTTTGCTCAGCCAAGAACATCTCAGACGATAACTTGAATCGGTGCAACGATCTCACCCTCAATTCTGCTGCTTTCCTTCTCAAGGTATAGATAACTAAAACCCTAATTAAACATCTAACTATATAATTAAATTCAGAAGATTTTTTTTAAAAAAATCTTCATTCATCTGCAGAATGTGCTCGGAAAATCAAGCTCGACCGTATATGCCATAGCATTACTAGCCTCAGGGCAGAGTTCAACGATTACAGGAACTTATGCTGGACAATATATCATGCAGGTATATATATATATATATGTATGTATGTATGTATTATTAAATTTCTTACTTGATTAATTATGTTATACTAAATTGGGTGATAAAACTTTTAGGGGTTTTTGGACCTCAAGATGACAAAATGGAAGAGGAACCTTCTGACTAGGAGCATTGCCATTGCACCTAGTCTTGTTGTGTCAATTATAGGGGGGCCTCAGGGAGCAGGAAGGCTTATCATCATTGCATCTGTAAGTAATTCATATACCACATTTTCATCAATATATATATCTTTCTTATTATTGTTAACTAAATTTAATGTACATTATTTTTGTGTTCCTTGGTATTGCAGATGATACTTTCATTTGAACTTCCATTTGCACTAATTCCCCTACTTAAATTCAGTAGTAGTACCACCAAATTGGGACCACACAAGAATTCAGTATATGTGAGTGATATATATATATATATACACATCTAGCAGTCCTATAGAAAGTAGACTTTGTGGGTCTTACCATATCTACTAGTAACATTACTAACTATTTCAAGCTCTTTGAATGCAGATCATTGTGTTTTCATGGGTGCTAGGCTTGGGAATCATTGGCATAAACATATATTACCTGAGCACAGGCTTCATAAGCTGGATAATTCACAACAACTTACCAAAAGTTGCAAATGTGTTCGTCGGAATTGTAGTGTTCCCTGCAATGGGCATCTACATTTCCTCCGTTATATATCTGATGTTTCGCAAAGACAAGGTCGAGACATGGGTTGATCCGGCAAAGGCGGACAACCCTAATGCTCCGGCGAACATGGAAGACGGGCAGCTTGGCAACTCCAGTGTTTTGCCGGAAGCAGATCGTGTCCCTTTTAGGGAGGATTTGGCTGACATCCCACTCCCTCAGTAGGGTTGCTCAGATGAAGTGTATAGTATGGAAGTTTTAGTTCAGAGAAATGAAGCTCTCTAGGCCCCTAACATGTTTAAAGAATGTATAGTATCAACTATCTACATGTTTGGCAAAAGGGTCTTCATTTTGTAGGTTGTACTCTACTTGTGGTTTAAGTGCATGTTTAGTATGTCTAAAGACTTAAAAACTATCTTGAGGGAAGTGCGCAGTTATAGGGAAATTCATGAGAAAATTTTCTTATATATTCAGTCATTTTAAATTTATGTGAACAATTATATACATAGTAGGGTCTAAGGTCTATTTTATAAGTTAGTACTTGCCTTCAATTGTTTCAGAAATGTTGGGACTTCTATTCATTCAGTCCTCAGACCATGACTGCCCAGACCTATTCTATCAGATAAACAGCCATAGACCAATCTTAGCCACTGATTGATTGACAACCAAGATCTTCCCAGGCCATATGAAATGTGAGAAGTAGGGACAATGATGTAATTTAGAACACCCCATAATCCAGATGATTATTAACAACACTTGGCATGCATTATCCAGACTCATTGATATATAAAATCTATATGAAATGTGACAAAGTAGGGACAATGATGTAATTTAGAACACCCCATAATCCAGATGATTATTAACAACATTTGACATGCATCATCCAGACTCATTGGGAATACCATAAATCTGTATATGACAAAATCTATATGAAATGATAATTATCCCAATATGTGACAACTTGATTAAAAATTACAGCACCCTTTTTCAAGTTAGGGGAAGGTAAGGTAATAATCTTTACATGCATTACAATAATAAACCTATCATGAACAACTATCTATCATCTGGAAAATAGTTAACTATTTGCTCATAAGAACCAGTTGAAGGACCATGTTAGAGACAAAAGGAAGCCTTCAAGTGAGGTTACAATTGACCATGAATTAAATTAACAGTCCAAAGTGGGAGAACAAGAAGGATAGAAATGGAAACTCACTCAAGTCAGAATTAGAACTGATAAAGCCATTCTCCAAGATACTTCCCAACATGTCCTCCTCACTCACCTGCACCCTAAAAAATGAATGATTAGCCTCATGGATAGAAGTATATGTGTGACAAATCACAAATGGAGTAAATACTCAAAACATAAAATGGACCTTGTTTATTCTAAGTTCCTTGCACATGAATTATCTGTACAGCAAGATAACAAAGTTTAGCATTGTGAGCAAGTCCTCATTCTCATCTTTACAGGTTAAATACCACAGTGACAATGATCATACAAATAAAATGAAGACGGTGCTCACAAACCAACCAATGGATGGAACCTCGCCTTCACTTGAAAAAAGCTTGATTCATTTCGTGATCGATCCCAGCTGCATTCTTGGCTGCATTCCATACTGTCCCCAATGACTCCTATCCAGATCAAAACTTGAGAATGTGAGGAAGACAGATTTCACGGTTTACCCTTATCATTCTATTTTCTTCCCTCCATGCGTAGAAAGAAAATTTAATTGAATAAACCACTACATGCCAATGCTGAATCGCTTTCTGTACTTTTCAACCTGGACCAGGGCTACTCCCTGATACCGGCCTTGACATCAGGTGATTGGGACCAGGCTGGGCACTTGCCGCAGCATCAAACATTACATTAGGAGGAACCGAGGAGGATGGGTGTATAGCTGAAAGAGGCAGCCGGGGCCCAAGTCCATACATCGGCCGTTGTGACAAGAAGGACATGCGAGGATGAAGTGATTGATTGTTGCCATACCCAGAAATGAATGGCTGTGAGGGTGAGCCTGAGCCTGAGCCTGAGCCTGAGCCTGAGATGACTTGTTGCCTATTACTGCCACTGCTATTAACCATAGCAGGGCCAACACCTGATAGGCTCGTTGATGAATTTACTCCAGCGGGTCCAAACTGAGTTGATATCATGCGGACCCGCTCAGCCGCAATCCTCTGCCTCGTCCTCTCCACATTTTCACACTCTTTCATCAACAAGGTCTCCACTTCCGCAAACTGCCTCAGCTTCAGCTCTAATCTCTTCAACTGTGTCAACCACAAACAGTAAGTCACAAGTCATTACTTTCAGAGAAAAGTCAATACTAATAGAGACGCTGTTCCACACATTTGAAGGTTTGGGGAGCATTTAAGAAGCCAACTGTCTCGAAATTGAAATGGCATATTATAAACATTCATATTCTGTTAGTTTGTTATAGCGAGAAAGTGGATAGGAAAAAAAGTAACATTTCATGGATCATCCATGCCCTCTACATGTACTCTGCTTAAATGCGACACTTACTCCCAGACCACCAGTGACCCGACACTCTTAAGGTGATATTTTGGTGGACGCAGATAAAGGAAAATATTGACGCTCATCATCACTCCGTATCTTTCTTTGTCCCCTCACAAAGTGAACCAAACTATGGAAAGAAGCAGAAGAGTGTCGCCTACAAAAAGGTCTCCTCTCTTTTCGTCAAGCCATAGCTTGCTACCAAGTGAAGAATATCTTTGTTATCTTTCACATTTTGTCTACATATACTTTTATTTTATTTAATTCCAAATTCCAAAAGTAAGAAAACTATAACATGATGGTTATGAAGACGATGACGATAAAAAATGTCTTTGATAAGGGACGCTACTTAATTATAATCCCATGACTGAGGGAGGTGAACCTGCAAACAACCAAAGCTTCCGACGGCCAACTGAAGCTCCGCTCGCTAAGATCTCATTTACTGTTCGTTGTCTAGTAAACAATCTAATCTCAAACAAATAATTAGTCTCGGTTATTAAACAAGTCAAGCACAAACACCTCCCTGCTCAGCTCGTTTGACCTGAACAAGCTCGTTTTGGACTCGTCAAAATGTGGTTCTTATATAAGTCATATTTTTTACCCAAATTTTGTTTCAGGCCGGGTTGCAACCCAGTTGACCGTAAATAGGGGTTTAGGGAATAGTTCTCAAGGAAATTATTTTGACTTGATCTTTCTTACTGTTAGTGGACCCTATTTAGTACTCTTTTCTAGCCTGGTGTATAAGGGCTTTCAGGATTGGGGGTGGAGTAGCATGAAACACAGAAACCTGCAGTAAGGAGAGAGTGAGACTGATAGCTAGGTTTGGGGGCTAAAACATGCAGTTTCTTAATTTTGTATAGTACATTTCTTTCACGAAACATTAACCGTGGACATAGGCGCTACTTAAGTCGAACCACAAATATCTTTGTTATCTTTATGTATGACTTCTTATTTTTGTATCGTGATTCGTGATTTATTCTTGATTCGTTGCATTTGTTGGGACAATTTACATATTAGAAATAATATAAATTTGGGCCACACAAAGAAAAAGATTTTAATCTTTTAGAAACACATGAAGCCCAACCCAACTCAATTAATTTAGTTGCTTTCCAAAAAACAAAAACCAATTTGGTGAACCAATTTGGTGTATAGTTCCCATTCTTGCCATGTAGAAGTTTTGGATGATCAAATCCTAGCCGTCTTAGGCACACACCCCTCTCTCTCTCTCTCTGCCCTTCGTTTCTATATCATTCCTTCGTTTCTATTTCTCTCCTCTGTCCTCGACTAATTATATACAAGCTCTTGAGTGAAGCTCGAGCCTTGCCAAACATAGACAAATCGAGGTTGAAAGTTATTTTGTGCACACGAGCTGAGCCAATGCCAATCTCGTGAGCACCATTACTCCGCTCATTTGCAGCCCTAGAGGGAGGACTCGAGACATACATAATGTTTTGTAGACTTGAGACATATTATCACTCAACCTTTGGTATTTCACCAAGTGGATGCTCAATGTTCCAGTATACAGGTGATGTTCAAGGTTAGATCGCTAAACCAAGGAACTCCAGATTTCATAGTCATGGTACACAGACTACAAATATAAAGGGGGGAGAGGGGGAACAATAGAAACAAGCCACTCTTCCCCGCATCCAACACAATAGCTTGGCTCCTAACCCACTTTTTCATCATCACTTGAACTTTAAACCAATCACAAAAGTGACCCATTTCTGGATAGATGGTCCAACCATCCAATCAAGCTGAACACCAAAAAAAAAATAGAAAGGGAAAAGGATAACATAGAAAATGTGACTTTATGCTACAAGTCTCATGTGAAAATATACATATCTAATTCCAACTAGGAACTCAAGTTGTCCAAAATATATTATGCTGAGAACTCACTAATATATTGTTTCGAAAAACTTTAAAGGCAGTCAACTGGAACCTCAAACCTCGAACATGGACCAGGCAGATTTCACTTCTCCCGATAAAAACAGGGGAAAATGACGACATAAATTTTACATGCTTGTCAAGTCTCTTACATGTAATTTATAAGTAGAAATTATAATAAACGTACTCGATAGTTGTCAGAAGAAACAACTTATCTATAAAGACCTTTAATAATTGGAAGGCAAAGGATTCAAACCATTCCAAACAATAAAAACATCAAAAACAAGTATACCTGATGATTTATAATATTAGCAGATAGCCTTTGAATTTCGCGTTCTTCATGATCAGCGAATAGTTTTGCCTTTGTTGCGGCAGCAGAAAGTCCAGCTTTGACAGCAGCTTTTACTTTTTCAGCAGATAATGGGGCAACATCCCCTTCATCTATGTCACATGATCCTTGAATTGCTGAACTTTCTTCTGCAATGAAATAATCATGAATTTGAGGATGAAAATTTTAACAAGACTATAAATTTGATAGTCTACCTCTTTGCCGACTTGAATTGGGAAATTCTCCACGAGAATTCCCTTCCCTACCATGCGTGCTCTCCAATGCAGTTGCGGCATGGTCCTCAGACAGTGCCGCCAAGGATGCATGGGCACAAGCTGCAGCAACTCTGGGTCCCACAGCAGAGGCCAAAAAGGCAACCTAGACAAGTTTTTCACTAGTCAGGTCAGCACGAGTTTAATCGATTGAAAAATGCAGATTCATTTAGGAAGCCATCAATGAAGATAAGACTAAAAGAAACAGAAACCATTATCCATAACAAGAAGTAACTAAATAGGCATATTTAAAATACACACTAACGCCAATTCCTGGTTAATTAGAACATCATACAGAGTATAAAGGACCCACTACGAAGGTTTTTTAATAAGTTGAAACTTTGTGCAAATGCTGCCAAAGGTTATGTCGGTGTCTAGATTAACCCTTCCAGCACGATTGACTAACGCAAACACACTGATAATGATCCCAGACCCTATCTTGGGACTATACAATAAGGAATGTTGGCTGCAAATGATAAAAACATTAAGATAACTAGAAATCTGAATTGAAACATTTATTTCTTCACAATGCTTAATTTGCCATCTTACTGGTCTAGGTCATAATACACTCGAGTCTGAGACCTTGTGCTAAAGGAATTAGGTTGCATGAACTTAAGTTTATCATACACTGGAATCTGTCAGCTCATAGGCCTCATTGTCTTCCTCAAAGCCATTTTCTCTCTTAAACACAACATATATATATATATATATGATAGGGTCCCAATCATGATATCATGTTCTTCTCATGCGCAGCCTTCATTAGCCCCATCAGTCAATATAAGAAATTGAATAATTAGCTAAAATCATGATCTGCAGAAACCACACTAGATGAATTGCAATTGGTGTGCTACAAGCAAGTACTTTGATTCATTAAAAATGTGAAGCAGAGTTTCAGTTAAATCACCTACCAAGGACATAACTGGATTTCCAGATTGTACAAATGGGAGCCTGTTTTCAGTATCAGGGTCTTGGAGGCAGGAACCTACAGCACAAGATGAGAAATGCAGAGACCAAATGTTAAAACCACATCAGTATTATGTGACTTGATAAAACAATCAGTGAATATACAACACCGGCTGAATCCCCATTTGCACTTGTACGTGATCTTCCAGTATCATCCGTCCTTGACAAATTTGAGGAGGGTATGCTTGGAACTTCAATATTCTCCAGCGGGGTATCCTCCATTGGAAGACGGATAAAATGAAGGATGCACTGAGCTTTTGACTTGCTACCAACATGATCCGCAATTTCATTCCAATTCTCCTTGTAGATTTCCATCGCTTCAAGCAGCAGTAGTGTTTCCTGGTCACTCCAACTTTCCCCATCCAGATCACCATAATCATTTGTGGAATCGACCCTGAAAAAGTCTATGCTGGAATGACCAATGACAAATCTTCCCTCGTGGAAGCAATCCACGCATAGTAGTATATCAACCTGTTAAAAAAATATGCTACTAAGCCAGTGAAGTGAAAACAGAGTAGATTGGAAACATTCAGACTCCTGATTTAGCATATCAAACCAATACAGACGTACACCCTCTGATCCAGGATATCAGGGGACAAGTAAAGCTTGCACTTATTTTATTTTTTTAATAAGTAAGAAATAGTATAAAAAAGGCACTCAAAAGGGGAGTGCATCCCGAATACAAAAGGAGGGGAGCCCTAAGCCCAGAGGGAACCCAAAAACTCTAACTTTGATAAAATATCCTTATCAACAGACAGAAGAATTGATTGAACCCAATTTCAAAGTGGACTTTTCTCCTGGTCATGCAGCGGAATTACCAAAAATAGATCGAATAAGGTCCAGAAAACTACATATCACCCAAAGAATTCAAGTTGCCTAAACTGACTTTCAATTAAAGGATGATAGTCCAAAAACTTCAACCTGTTTATTTAAATCATACAATTACTACAATAACAAATAAGTATAATTGAATACATGTGTTATATCACTATGGTCCAGATTTTCATTAACAGTAGCAACTTCATCAAGAAGTTCTTAAGCATCCCAATGGGAACTCATATCAGCATATATTATCCTATAGCAGCTATGACATTGCAACCAAAATAAATTCCAAGTTGTAGGTTTTATACAGGTTAGGCTCCAAGGTTAATTAAAAAATCAGGTCTAGTCTAAGTAACACATAATTCGTCATGCCAGCAAGATACATAACTGATAGTACCAGCACTAGCCCGAATAGTAACAAATCAACGACAATAATGGTTAATCTGTTGTAAAAATCACATGCCAGACAAGTATCTTTTAAAAAATCTCTAAAAGCTTATCATTTTCCAGTGCCAACATAGTATAATCTCTAGTGATCCTATAATTACCATGTATGAAGGTTCCTTTACACTTTCAGTCATGTTGAAACACAAGTGATAAAAATTCAAGCATTAATGCACCATATATATATACATATATATTGTGCTACAAATATGCATCTTTTGAAGAATCACATGATTGAGAGTCAGAATGCTAGAAGTATTTCTCCAACATTAACTGCCCAATAATCAACCGAAAAAATGCAACTGGTTTAATGTAAACAATTGTGGAAAGCTCTGGTCACAGATTATATATAAACATATATGTATAATGAACTATCTATTTGATTTGCAAGACGAATTGCTACATATTCGTTGTGACGTGACAGACACTTTTAAGGTACTAATAATCTAACATAATGTTAATTTTATCCCCATGCAATAATGTCGTTATTTATTTACTTCCATTTTGTCGTTGTTGTTGTTGTTGTTGGGTGGGGGGAGTAAATCTATAGAACAAATAAACCATCCACACAACAATATTTCTCAGAACTAATCTCAGAAAGGACAAATTTTGTGCAGGCATCCTAGTGAATACAGAAGAATTACTTATCAAAAAAATTTTGAACTTATCAAAAATGCAGAAGAAATTAAGCAGTTCCTCATTTTGTAAGCCTTTATTGAACTAACCTCACGACAACAAAAAATATCTGTTAATCAATCAGCTTTTGCACAGGTCTCTGTTAAATGACAACATATTTTACAGCATCTGCATGACCAAACCAATTATCTCAGCTTTAAGTGATTTATACATAGTGGTACCTTTTAATCCACCATTGTATGGTGATTATTACAGAATTACAGTAATCCATCGACCTACAACAAAACAATCCTGCAGCGGCTGCATTCCATAACATACTACTTTGATCGGATAGCACTAGTTACAATTGCTTCTCCATAGAAAAGGAAATACTATTTTCTAGGATGATCAGTTCCGGTCCTAAGATAACAATGAACATTCATCATCTAGAAAGTCATCAGCTCATCATCCTTGTCTTCATACAATTGGAGGTGATGAGTCACATGAATTTCTTCTACCCCAATCTATCACAATCCAATTGGATGTGATCAATCACATGAATTTTCCTTTTTTTCCTCTTCCATTCTTTTTTTTTTCATAATTTCATATATCATCTTCTCGGTGGTGTATCTTATCACATATAATTTCTAAATTTCTCCCCACATCTGTCACTACTGCTAGATTCTGTCTACCAATTTCTCATATACACTTTATTCTAACCTAATTTTCTTTCCTTGCTTGTTCTCTACTGATCTACATTGTATTTGTCCATACTAATGATACTTGATTTTATTAATTATAATTAGTAGCTGTCACTTCTAGTATCTCCTAAAAAGTTGGTTAACATCATAGGTCTCCTACTTTCTCCTATTGCCTGTCTTAGTCTCATATTATCACTTCACCGACATCAAAGTGTTCCTTATTTTCGAGTAACCAGAATTCTGCCCTAAAGAACAGCTGGACTGATCATGCAAAAAAGTTTCCTCATCTCCCATTCAATATTCTATTATCACATAACAAACCTTTTTTGTTTACTCTACCTCTTTATTATGGATTGACTTATCATTCCGATATTGTGTTCTTAACGTTCAAGTTTTCTTTATGAGGTAGATATTGTAAATCTATATGAGGTTAGATATTGAATTTCTAATTTGTTTACTCTACCTCTTTATCAAGGATCTTTTTATTTCTAATTTGTTTTATTGGGTGGAGGGTAGATATTGTAAATCTTTTTTTTTTGATATTGTAAATCTATAGATGAAAAGATAAAGTTTGTGGGCTCTCTTGGCCATTAGAGCCCCTTTTTTGTTTCAAGGGATGCACTCCCCATTTGAGTGCTTTTGATATACATTTATTTACTTATAAAAAAAAAAAAAAAAGTTTTCTTTATGAGGTTCCTCAACCACTTTCAATTTTTATTTCTAACTAAACGTGTTTGTCGTTGAAAAACTAGATTATAATCATGTGATACATTTGTTAAAAACAAGTTGTCTCAAAAAAAGAAATTTGGAAGTCCATTAGCCTTGTTCAGCATATTAAAACTTGGGATTCATAACAAAGTTCATCTGAGAAATAATAGTAACAAGCACAAAAATGATGTAATAAGCATGAAAATTAACAAATAATGGAGTGGAAAGAAGGATTTCATTCACCTCCTTTTGTGATTGATAATACACAATGGGCACTGGTCGATTACAATAATTGCATCTGCTTTCAGATAATCGCCCTCTGATTCTGCTGTCCAGATCAGAGAGCTCATCATCTTGACATGACAATGATGGACAAAGATCCTCCGCCTTGAGCCGGCATTTTGGCCTGTCAAATTGGATCAAGCTATCAATGGACTTTAAAGCAGCCGATGGCACTTGAACCTCCCCATTTGAATCCTCCCTCAAATATGACCCATCATTCCGTAGCTCCCGACTCGGTGCAGCAGCACAGTAATTAATGACTCCCCAGTGATCAAGAAACCGAACAATTCTAGTTAAATCATCAATATCAACACCAACAACAACCCCATTGCAATCAGCAACAGATAGCCTCTTCTCTGGATTTTCCATGTATTTAGCAACAATTCCATTCCGACATCTCATGTATTTCTCCGGCGTATGGTCCACTGACTTCCCGGAGAAAAAATGTGGCACTACTTGTCTCTCTAATCTATGCACTGTAGCGGGTGAAAACCAATCTAATCCAGAGACAAGCCAACAAAACAAAACCCAAAAAGATTAGGCTCCAAAACACACCCAACAAAGAGAGATCCACACAACATAGCTCAAAAGCTCAAAAACATTAATATGCCCAACATAGCTAAAAAAACATAATTATTCACAACATAGCTAAAAATATGAACTTGCACAAAATTCAAGAAATATACAAATAAGCAGTGTTCAAAGTACAAGAACCCAAAAAAAAAAACCAACTGAAAAAAGGGACTGAGGAGTATAAAACACTTTGAATACTAATCAACCCAGAGAGCTTAACTAGGGCAAAAGGAGTGATCTTGAGCAAAACATACACACAGTGAGAAAGAAATTACCAGCGTGCATTGGCACAGCAAGAACTCGATCGCTCCCGAAACGCTTCACCACACCTCGGCCCTCCATAATCGGCGGCGGCGTGATAACATACGCCGCCCCGGACGACCCATCACCCCTCTCCGCCTCCAAAGCCGGACTATCCGCGGGCACGGCGGACAACGCCTGGACCTGCCCGTACGACACGTTCTCCAAAACGACGCCGCTCTGGTGGTTGTTCCGACTCTCGCCGCCCTGAATCGACCTCTCCAGGGCCACAATCGCCAACACCGACGAGTGGTGCCGGTTCACCGCGCGCTTGATCGCCGGCGGGAAGTCGGAGATTCGGACCCCGCCGTCCGACAAGACCTCGATTGGGGACGGATCGGAGTGGCGGGTCGGGCCGGAGTGGGGATTGGGCGGTTGCTGGGTCGGGTCGTCGTCGAATTCGGGTTGGGGATTGTGGTGTTCGAGCTCATCTTCGTCTTCTTCTTCTTCGTCGTCGTCGTCTTGGGGCTTTTGCTGCCTTCGGCTGATTTGGGGCTCTCTCTTCCGCTTCTTCCACCTGTTGCGAGTCTCTGGTGAAGAACACATAGCACAATTGAGACATTTGATGCATATACATATATGTGTATATATAGATATATAGAGAGGGGGTTTAGGTTGGAATTACCTGCAGAAGCTGGCATTGCTGAGGAGTTTTAGAGAGAGAAAGAGAGGGGTTTATGCCGAGAGTTGTGGGGTTTGTGATTGGTGCTGTGTGTGTGAGAGAGAGATGTGAGAAGCTCCTCCTTCGTTGGTGAGTTGTGAACTTGAGGCTTCTTTTCTTCGGCTGGGGGAAATTTGGAAAATGTCGATATCATTTTTATTTCAATGCCTAATTTGTATATATATATATATATATTAGGTTATTTAATATTTTGTTTTTTGCGTATACACCTATGAAAAATGAACAAGGGAGTGTAATTTGTACGCACCAATTAGAATGAACTAGTTTGGACGTGAGAGTCACGTGCTCAGAATCATTTCTTAGCCTTGCCTTTTCCCTTTCTTCTCTTTTTGTTTTCCTTTCCGTCCAACACTAAGTCCTTGTTTGGTAGACGGTGTGGAGTTGGTTTTTGGTTTTGGTTTGGTTGAAGTTGGGTTGGTTGGAGTTGATTTGGTTTTATTTTGGTTCCAAACCATGTTTGGTACAGATGATTTTGGTGTGAGAAAAAGTGATGCTGAAAAACCAAACCATGTTTGGTAGAGATGGTATGTGTTGAAATTCTGAATATTAATATATTAATAAATATTAATATTAATATATTAAAATATATTAATATATTTTAAAATATATTAATATTATAATATTAATATATTAATATATGAGTTTCACATTTTATTTATTAATAAATATTATTATATATTAATTTTATTTATTAATAAATATTAATATATATTAATATTAATATATGTGTTTCACATTTTATTTATTAATATATATTAATATATGGGTTTCACATTTTATTTATTAATAAATATTAATATTAATATATTAATATTAATATTATAATATTAAAATATATTAATATTAATATTTTTTAATATATTAATATATTTAATTTTTCGAAATATTTAATTTTTCATAAATATTTAATTTTTCAGAATATTTAATTTTTCGAAATTTATTAATATTAAAAATGAATTTGCTACAGTGTTGGTACCAAAACCAAAACCATGAACCATCAAAAATGATGGTTCCAAATTTTGGTTCATTCCTTCACAAAAGTTGCACCATGGAATTGCTACAGTGTCTCCTCCAAATTTCCACATCATTTGCCAAACATGGAGTGGAGCAAAATTTTCAAACCAAACCCAAAATTTTGGCTCCACTCCATGTTGCCAAACATGCACTAAGGATTCGTTTGGACGAGAAGAGAGAAAAAAAAATAGAATTAGTTATGAGAGAAAAGAAAAAAAAATGATAAATAAAATTTGTATTTATGTTTGGATAAATTAGGAAGAAAAATAAATGAAATGATAATATTCATGTTTAGTAAGTGTAAGTGTTGAAATTTACTTACATCAAAAAAATCTTTTATTTAGGCTCCAATGGCCATATTTATATTATTAATCCCCATACAAGCTTCCCTATTTTATTGGGTCATGCTCCCAATTACATGGAGTCATGACCCACTTGGTTGATAACCTCCCACTACCTCTTGGTAGTGGGTTGTTATTTCTCATTCCCTAAGGGATGACGGGTCCATCCTATTACATGGACATTGGATTGTGGGCTAATTATTTATTCACTTATATATGGGTCTGACCAATACTGGGCTTTAAAAAACAGACTTGGGCCTGTTGAATTTCGCTATTTATACTAGCCCCATTCGGGTCTGGCATACGGATCCGTGGGCTTGACCCGAATTTCTATGAATTGTTTGTTTTACAGCTGTGCCTAATGACGTCAGCCTCATTATTGCGAAAAGGCGTGTGGATTTCAAATTTCAGAAAAGCGGCTGCCTGTTTCGCTTTCACCGTGTTTGAGGCCTTGGGAACCGGTGCGCCTCCTCTGTCATTTAATGACGGCTGTTGGTATGTCCGACTGTATATAAACCTCTTTTTGGGGTTCATTTTTTATTCTTCTTTTTTCAATTCTTGTGTGTGATTTACAAGTAGTGTTTAAACTTCCACCGCTAGTCATATTTTGGCCGTCGGAGCTTCTTCTACCTCCCCACCAGTACATTCTGTGTAAGTTGTCATCTCCTTTTCATTATGTCTGGTGACGACACTTCAAGGTCGACCGAAAGAACAATTCCTCATGAGTATGAAGGATCTGATACACCGAGCCCCCCTTCTGCGAACCCATCTTCTTCATCATTTCCTTCTTCTTATTTGCCCATACCCAATCACCTGAGCCTACCCGGCTTAGGAATTTCCGCGCCTGACCAACAAGAAGGGGTTTCCACTTCTGACCCGCATGAAGGAGTAGACGCATCAACCAGTCTGCCTGTTGGAGCCCCTATCCCTGTTTCTTTTGTAAAGGTTGAGGCACCTGAAGTCATACCTGTTGGGATCTCCACTGAATGAGCCTTGTTTGTGGTCGAACCTCTTGAAGCCCACAAAGAGGAAAATCGTGAACATTAAGAGTCTGAGGAGGGATTGTAAGATCCCAAAGGAGGTGATCCTGAAGGAGTATGACCATTCCTATGATTTTAGAACGGGAGATGGAGTGGGTCCGGATGAGATGTTATTGTCTGCCCTTCAAATAAAAGTGTTTCGGTTCCCTCTTCACCCTCTATTCCATTTCATTTTCTTTACCTTAGGGATTGCCCCTTTACTGGTCAACCCAAACTTCATCCGAATAATATCAACGTTGATCTTGATAAACAGAGACAAAAAGTTGTCATTAGGTCTGGCAGATCTGCTACTCTGTTATAAAATTATGGACTTGAAGGATTACGAGGGGAGGTACAACTTTTACCCCTTCAAGGGTCGGGCAATCTGCCATGGGACTGAAAAAATGGAGAAGTATTGGAAGGAGAAGATGGTTTTGGTTAAGGGGGCTTGGTTTTATTCCTATTCTAAAAAATGGCCGATCTTGAGTGTTTTTAAGCGTCTGGCCCTTCTTCCATTTTCTTTCATCCATAAGGAGTCGTGCCTCTGCTCTGGGTGCGATCAGCTTAGAGCGGATTTTGTATATAAGTTTTTAGGTTATGATGATACTGACATAGTGGTACAGGATGTAGAGGCCCGTTTTTCTTTACTGAAGTCTAGGGTCTGGTCGGACCGTAAATCGTGCGTTGACCTGCTTACTCCTGCCAATTTGCAGGGTATATCAAGGTTAGGAGCCAACTTCAAGATCATGATGGATTTGATCAGACCTGTAATCGAGGATGATGATGATGATGTGGAGGAGATAACTGTGCCACCAACAGGGCAAAAACAAGTGACTCTGAGTTCTGATCCTCAGACCGTGACCGTTGTTGTGGCGGGTGATGTCTCCGGGTCTGCACTTGCATACCTGAACTACTCCAACCCTTTTCTGCTCAAACTAGACCCGTGGGTGAGGAGAGACCTTCCAAGAGAAGGAAGCATAAGGGCAAGGACAAGAGCTCTACTTCCTCTGACCAACCTGCTCCCAGCCTTTCTTCAATGGCTTCCATGATAGCTCGGGCAAAGGACCTTTGGACGCCTGAGGAGCTTGAAGTGCAGAGAGGGGCCGACCCTGACATCGTTGTTGGCCGTACTCCAGGCTTGATAATGGGGGTACGTGTCTATTTGATTTTATGTTTCTCCTTGCTTTATTTTTAATGTTGATCTACTTTGCCTTAAATTTTTTCCTTTTAGGCTCTCTTCAGCGTGAATGCCCTGTGTCTTCTCCACAAGGCTGATGTTAAGGAAGTCGAGCGCCTCAAGACTGACTTGGCCGAGAAGGATGACAGGGATAAAGAGCTGAAGGCTCAGCTGGGGGATCTTCCTTCCAGGATTGCTCAGCTGATGGACTAACTCGCACATGCAAAAGAGCTAAATGCTAAGCTATCCAGTGAGAAGGAAAAGCTTGCATCTGACCATGAGGCTCTTCAACACCAGTTTGGCATCTCCTAGTCTGCCTTGGAGATGTGTAAGAAGGGAGGGCTTGACATGCATCAGCACTACTCAATGATGAACAAAATAGTGGCTGGTGAATTCTGGCGGAAGGGCTTCATTGTTGGAGAGAAAGATCCAGCAAAGAGGAAGATCAAGGACCCTGATGCCATGGATGAGGTGTTAGGGGTACAGAAACCATATGCCAGCCCTGAGCCTAGTCATGCTCAAAACCTTTTCACGGAATTCCTCAAAGGGTATCTTCCTACTGACCCCCTCAACCCTTCTATAGAATTTTTCCCCCCAACTGAACATGTAGATCCCTTAGGGAAGACTTCAGTGGTCCAAGTCACACTTAGGCTTCTCTATATTCGTTTTGTAATGTTGTACTTTGTACTATGTCCCTCGGGTAATTTTTTGTAATACAAGACAACGATTTTGTTTATTAATAGGACATGCACTTTTATTTGCTTCTGTCATTTAATATTTAATTCTTCTATTGATGTGAATCAGGCTAATTTGCCTCTATTTTAATCTTGTGGAATTGTGAGTCAAGCACATGAGCCTCTGTCATTTCATAACTTGGGAGATATTTTAAATTTTATTCCTCTGGAAGTGTGAGTCAGGCTTATAAGCCTCTGTCATCTCATCACTTGGGAATTCTTTTTACTTTTATTCCTCTGAAAGTGTGAGTCAGGCTTATAAGCCTCTGTCATCTCATCACTTGGGAATTCTTTTTACTTTTATTCCTCTGGAAGTGTGAGTCAGGTTTATAAGCCTCTGTCATCTCATCACTTAGGAATTATTTTCAATTTTATTCCTCTGGAAGTGTGAGTCAGGCTTATAAGCCTCTGCCTTCTCATCACTTAGGAATTATTTTATTATTGATGTTTATGAATCAGGCTATTTGATTACAAGAAGGATGACCATCTCTTATTATAACCAGGAAATTACAAAGATAACAACATCTGACTGAGTCAGAATAACAAACTTGGAAATTTTAAAAACATATCAATAAAGCTAGGCTCAAATACCTCTGCTTAATTATTCTGAAAATGCAATGAATTTGTCAAGGATAGTACATCTTCAGTCGTGAGGCATTCTGTGAATTGGGTTCCATATTACCGTCATTATTCATGAGGCGATAAGCCCCATGTCCTATGACCTCTGTGACTGTGTATGGCCCTTCCCAATTCTCCCTGAGATTTCCGACCAACCCGATCTTCTTTCTTAATACCATATCGCCCACCTGGAAATCTCATCTTCTGACTTTTTTGTTGAAGACGTTCCTGACCCTTTGATGATAGGTTGTTAGCCTGATGGCGGCTTGATCTCGTTTTTCTCCGAGTAGGTCCAGTCCATCAACAAGCTGTTGGTTGTTCAGTTCCTCCTGATACAGCTTTGTTCTGGCTGTTGGCACTATTTGCTCTGTTGGAATGACTGCTTATGTTCTATAAGCCATTGAGAATGGTGTTTCTCCTGTAGGGATTCTTGATGTTGTTCAGTAAGACCATAATACCTCTGGAAGTTTGTCTGGCCATACTCCCTTATGGTCTTCTAACTTCTTCTTAAGGGTATTCAGTATGGTTCTGTTGGATCTTTCGGCCTGGCCATTTCCTTGAGGGTATGCGATTGATGATGTTTTTAACTGAATCCCATGTTCATTGCAGAACTGTCTGGTCCACTGATTATCCAGATTAGTTCCGTTGTCGATCACTATAACCCTTGGCACTCCGAATCTACAAATGATATTGGTCCATATGAACTTGATTACATGCCTGTGAGTGATGGTGGAGTAGGATTCTGCCTCAACCCATTTTGTGAAATAATCAATTGCTATCAGTGCTTGATTTACTGATATGAGAGCCATGGGAAGTGGTCCAACTGCATCGATCCCCCATTGCGTAAATGGGTGTGGGCTGAAAATGGGGTTCAGCAGTTCTGGTGGCGGATGGATGAAATCTCCATGGAACTGACACTTCTTGCATCTTCTAACATAAGCTTTAGTATCTTGGGAGAGATAAGGCCAAAAATATCCTTGGCTTAGGACTTTGTGGGCCAACGTTGTCCTCCCGAGTGATTTCCACATGATCCTTCATGGATTTCCTTCATTATGGCTGATGCCTCTGAAGGCGTGAGGCATCGGAGGTATGGACCCCCAAAAGATATTCTATAAAGTTGGCCGTGTAGCAAGGCATATCTGACTGACTTCATGCAAATTTCTCGAGCCTCTGCTTTATCGTCAGGGAGGATACTATTCCTGAGATACTCAGTTATGAGATCCATCCAATTCGGCTCCCAAGGTATTGTGCACACGACATCTGGTTGATGGATGCTCGGGACATCAAGGTAGTCGATTGGGGCGACTCTGGTCAAATCCTGATCGTTGACTGACACCATGTTGGCCAATCGATCTGCATTTTCATTTTCCTCCCTGGGGATCTGACTGAGGGTATACTGCTCCAATCTGTCCAACTCCATCTGAGCCAGCATTTTATAGGGCTGCAGTTTTTCCCCTGCGTCATACTCGCCTTGAACTTGCTTGACCACCAGTTGTGAGTCACTAAATATATGTAGCCTTCTAATACAGAGGCTCTGAGTTAGTCGTAGTCCAGTTAGGAGTGCCTCGTATTCGACTTCGTTATTGGTAGCAAAAAACTCCAGACGGATTGATTGCTGGATTCGGGTTCCGTCTGGTGTTATAATTTCAAGCCCAATTCCTGAACCTGCTGAACTAACCGATCCGTCTACATAGAGCGTCCACTCGGATTCATCTAGGTCCTGTAGGATTGACTTTGGCTCTGCTTCTAGGAGAAAATCAGCTAAGGCTTGACCTTTGATGGTTGTTCTTGGCACATATGTGATGTCGAATGTCTCGAGTTCTAACGCCCATCTGGTTATTCTTCCCGTCAGATCAGGTTTGGACATGATGGCTCTTATAGGCATGGTGGTTGGTACCACGATTGGATGGTTTCAAAATAGTGTCTCAGTCGTCTCTTCGCATTAATTAGAGAAAGAACGGCTCGCTCCGCCATAGTGTATCTGGTTTCAGCATCAGATAGGGACTTGCTGCTGAAGAAGACTGGCTTCTGGCACTTTTTGTCATCCTTTACCAGTGTTGCGCTGGTTGAGGCTGTTGATATAGCAAGGTACAGATGCAGTGGCTCTCCTGGATTTGGTGAGGTGAGGATTGGTGGATTCTGGAGATACTGCTTCAATTTTTCAAGGGCCTCGGCTTGTTCTAGTCCCCATATGCTTCCTTTTCCGCCTCTAATTGCCTGAAAAAATGGTCTGCATCGGTCTGTCAATCGGGATACGAACCTGCTCAGTGCGGCTACCATTCCTGTCAGAATTTGGACATTCTTTTGCGTTTTTGGCTCTTCGCAGCTTATCAGAGCCTTGACTTGTGATGGGTTGGCCTCAATTCCTTTTCGATTGACGATATGCCCGAGGAACTGTCCGGATGAGACTCCGAACGAGCACTTAGCTGGGTTGAGCCTCATCCCGTATTTTCAGTGTGCATCGAACACTTCTTCCAGGTGCTTGAGATGGTCGTCTTTCCTTCTGCTTTTTACCACTGTGTCATCTATGTAGGCTTCAACCGTTGTCCCCATCTGACTTTTTAATATCTTTATGACAAGCCTTTGGTAAGTGGCACCTGCATTTTTAAGTCCAAAAGGCATTACTCTGTAGTAGTATGTACCTTCCTCGGTATATAAAGGATGTTTTCTCCTCATCAACCTGATTCATTGGGATTTGGTTGTAGTCGGAGTATGCGTCCAGAAATGAGAGTCTGTCATATCCCGATGTGACATCCACCATCTGATCAATTTTTGGCAGAGGAAAATAATCATTTGGGCAGGCTTTGTTTAAATTGGTGAAGTCTACGCAGACCCTCTATTTCCCGTTCTTTTTTCTGACTACCACCACATTTGATAGCCATGATGGGTACTTCACTTCCCTTATGAATCTAGCTTCTAGCAGTTTTCCCACCTCCTCGGATATGATTTGGTTCCTCTCTACTCCGAACCTCCTCTGCTTCTGCCTCACCAGTCTGATCTCTGGATCAACGTTTAGATTATGCTGAGCAATTGAGGGATCTATGCCTGGCATATCAAGATGAGACCAAACGAATATGTCTGAGTTTGATTGGAGGAAGTGGATCAGCTTATTCTTTTTTTTTTTTGGAGGTACAAGCCGATAAACGTAACTTTGGCGAGGTCTGTCTGACTAACATTCACCTCTTCTAGGGGCTTCGTGGTTGCCTGAGTTTTCTGACCCTCAGAGGAAGGGTCTGATTGTAATTGTTATTTCTCGTTGTATAGGACCTTATCTGACGTTTCCATGACTTGTTTGTTCTTTGGATTCAGATCCTTCAGGGATATTGAATAACACTCCTTCGCTGCTATCTGGTCCCCAGGGATATCTGTCACGTCCACTCCATTCGGATCAAGACACTGCATAACCTGATGAAGAGTCGAAAGAACTCCTTGCATCCGGTGGATCCATCCTCATCCCATCAGTAGATTGTACGATGGCTTGACGTCCACCACAACAAAGGCTTCTTTCAAGGTTCGGCGTGCAGCTGATACTGATAAATGGACTACCCCTATTGGCTCAACGCATCGTCCGTCAAATCCGGGCATAGCTGCGATACATTAATTCCGATTTTGTCGAAGGCCCACTTCATCATGATGTTGGTACTGCTTCCTGGATCAATCATTACACGTTTGATCATACAATTAGCTACCAGAAGAGTGATTACCAGAGGATCTTCATGGGATGTCTGAATGTTCTGCATATCAGCCTTTGAAAACGTAATTCTTGATTCTCCTTGGATGAGGGTTGCTTGACAAACTTCGCTGATTCGTCTGAGTTTGTGTGTTTTTCTTAGCTTTGACCTTCTGCTTCCTTCGGCCTCCAATACCTCTTCACCTCCTTGGACCATGTGGATGAGTCTCACTGGTTGTCCTGTTGTAGAGTTATTCGGCTGTGTCCTGTGTGGTTTATCCGGTCTTGGCTGATCCTTCATTACGTAGTCTGCAAGTTCCCCTTTGGCGATCATTGCCTCGACGTGCCTTCGGAGGTTCCTGCAGTCATTTGTATGATGGCCATACTCACTGTGAGAGGCACAGTGCTTGGTCATGTCCCTCAACTCCATCGGTTGTCTAATCGGCGGAGGTGGTCTGAAAATCCCTTTGCTTTTGTTTTATTGGAAGAGTTTTCTAAGGTTGGTTTTGAGCGGAGTGGCTCTTTCTTCCATCCGTTGACGCTTGTATGAAATTCTGGATGATGAGGTTTGTCGTGATAGCTCGAGTCGTTGAGGCCTCTGATCTCTCATCTTTTCTTTGGACTTCGCCTCCACCGTTACCAGTGAGGCTCTTCTCTGTCTGACTGCTTCCTCTTCTTCGATTCTGAGATACCCTTGTGCTCTGGAGTTGAGCTCACCGATGTTGACAGGGGGCCGTTTTACTAGTGAATAGTGGAATTTTGTGCCAAGGATGACCGCCATACGGAATGCTTTTACTGCTGACAATTGGTCGCAGTCATCAATAGAAGACATCTCCACATTGAATCTGGATAAAAAACTCTTGAGGCTCTCTTCCTTTTCTTGGGTCATGGTGAAAAGGCTTGATATCATTTTTCTCTGCCTCCGGTTGCTGAAGTACTGACTGATGAAGCGCCTGCAGAGGTCATTCCAGCTACTGATGGATCCGAGGGACTGTTTCCTAAACCACAGAAGTGATGCCTCTGTCAAACTGGTTGAAAAGACTTTGCACAGAAGTGCTTGGTTCCTCCCATAAACGGTCATTTTGGTCTGCACCTGGTAGATATGATCGAGTGGATCCTTTGTACCATCATATAGTGTAAAAGTTGGTAGTAGAAACTTCCTCGGGAATTCTGCTGCCTCAATTTCTTCTGTGAATGGAGATTGGGTCATATCTGTTGTTGCATGGATGGCTAGATCATCAGGGGTCTGCAATTTTAAATCCTTCATCACATCTCTCTGGATTTTGGCAGCCATTTTGTGCAGGTCGTTCAGGGTCGGGACATGTATTGCTGGTATTCCCCTTGTTATGGGATGAGAGGATTCTTCCTCTTCCCTCGGCACCTTGTCCCTTTGGGTAGCTGATACGTTTCGCTCATGATAGGAGTTGGAGGGCTCTAGCTTATCGTTCCTTGGTTGATCTGTACCATCTGCTAGATTGGAATTTTGGAGAGGAAAAGGGCCCTAAGCCACTCGATGGAGTAGCTCAGCATTCTGTTGCTCAAGGGCGGCGTTTCTCTGCTCTACAGCTTCCAACCGCCTTATGACTTCTTCGAACCTGACTTCATTATTCGTTGATCGAGTAGACACCATGTTTTACCGATAAAAAATGAAAGTGTTGTGAGTGGAAAAATATTTCGAGATTCCCATAGACGGCGCCAAATGTAAGTGTTGAAATTTACTCACATCAAAAAGATATTTTATTTAGGCTCCAATGGCCATATTTATATTGTTAATCCCCATATAAGCTTCCTTATTTTATTGGGTCATGCTCCCAATTACATGGAGTCATGACCCACTTAGTTGATAACCTCCCACTACCTCTTGGTAGTGGGTTGTTATTTCCCATTCCCTAAGGCCCTGTTTGGTTTGCGGTCCGGTCCCATAATGGTTTTTTTGGGACCGGACACTGTTTGGCAACACGGTTCCAAAAAAACAAGGACCACTTGGGACCAAAAGGGGTAATTTGAGACAACAAAAAATAATGGTCTCAAGTGGTCTTATATACAATTGTCTTAACACATGGGACCATAAAATTTGAAAAATATATATAATTTGAAAATAATATATAAAATTAAAAAAATAATATAAAATTTTGAAATAATGTATAAAATTTGAAATATAAATAAAATTCAAAATTAATATATAAAATGCAAAAAATATATTTAAAATTTGGGAAAATAAAAAAATTCCAAAATAATAGAAAAAATAAAAAATAATGTATAAAATTCGAAAATAATATATAAATTTTGAAAAATAATATAATTTTTTTTAAATAATGTATTAAATTCGAAAACAATATATAAAAATCAAAATTAATATATAAAATTTTAAATATATATATAATTTAAAAAATAATATATAAGTTTTGAAAAATAATATAATTGTTTTGAAATAATGTATAAATTTTGAAACAAATATAAAATTCAAAAATAATATACAAAATTAGATATATATATATTTGAGAAAATATAAAAAAATTGAAAATAATATAAAAAATAAAAAATAATATATAAAATTCAAAAAATAATATAAAAATTCGAAATAATTTATAAAATTTGAAATATATATTAATTTTGAATTTCTTATATTATTTTCAATTTTTTTATATTTTTCATACTTAATATGTTTTTTGAATTTTATATTTTATTTTTTTATTTTTTGTATTATTTTCCAAACATAAGACCAAACAGCTTGAATAAGACCATAAGACCAGACAGTTTTACCAAACAGACTTTCAGAACACTACCCAGATAAGACCAGACCAGACCGGACCAGATAAGACCATACCAGACCAGATAAGACTGAACCGGACCGCCTACTAAACGGACCCTAAGGGATGACGGGCTCATCCTATTACATGGACATTGGATTGTGGGCTAATTATTTATTCACTTATATATGGGCCTGACCAATACTGGGCTTTAAAAAACAGACTTGGGCCTGTTGAATTTCACTATTTATAGTAAGACTAGAGAAGAGAAAATAAAAAATAGTATTATAACTCATTTACTTTCTTACCCTTTTAATTTAAATCTTTAAACTAGATGTTTTTAAATGTCAAGGGCATTTTTGATATTTTAAAAATTAGATTTAACTCCTTATCCTTTTTCTCAAAATCTTCTCACTTTTAGAAGGATAACAAATGAGAAATTTGAAGGGATAAACTATCATTCCTAATTTCTCTAAATCATTTCTTTTCTCTCTGTAAAGAGGAGTGATTCGCGAAATAGCATAACGGCAAAATGATTCGTTGGGATAATGGCCCAAAGATTAAATTATCTAGGATATGGCCCAAACTTTATTTATCTGGGATATGGCCCAAACTTTATTTATTTGGGATATGGCCCAACCTTCATTTATCTGGGATATGGCCCAGGTTTGGTATATTTGGGGAAACCGGCCCAAGTAAAAGATTATTTGGGAGATTGACCCAAGTAATCGATTACTTGGGGAACTAGCCCAAATATGGTTTTTTACGCGAGAGCTTGCATTACACAGATGGAAGTATGAGGACTGGTGTGTTTTATAGCTCGCATCAGTAACTCATAACCCTATATGTTGCTCGCGTGGCGAGTACTATGCGGAATCTAAGGGAAATGCTTGGGATGAGTAAATAGTGGGTCGCGACCTTATTTGCACCGTCCTAAGTAAAAGTACCTTAGAGAGGCCGCTAGTATTCAGGGACATGACCAAGGCATGCATGATTGGTCATGGCCCAGCAAAGCTATAACGGCATCCTTGGCTAAGGATAAATCGGATCTGCGATGCAACATGCGCGGATCACAGGGTTTGGTGCATAATATGATCCGTGAATTCGTTTCGCGGATGATATTGTGCAAGGTATTTATGGTGTGTAGTATTAGTTACGCATAAGAGTACGCGAATCCGTTTTGCGTAGTCATGGGCGTGGAATAATACTGTACAAGGTATTTATATCACGGATTAAGTACACAGGAACCAGGTCGCGAGACAGGTGTTGACGTGGCAAGTGAATCCGCGAGGGCGACGGAACCATGTCGCGAAACAGGTGATGACGTGGCAATACCAACCGCGACTTTTATTGAGCGGCCGCGTCTATAAATAGAGGTGCCCACTTGCAAAGAGGGGGCACTTTTCAGAGACCAGGAGAGAGAAAATCCTAGAGAGAGAAAGTACTTCTCAATTATTTAGACTTGCTATATTTTCCTCCATTTCTTTGTAAGGCGAATCAAAAGTAATAAAGACTGATTATATTGTTATTTTGGCCGACGAACTTGTGCAGAAACTATCTTTATATCACCTAAATCTTGCGAACCCCTACATTAAAGGCGACTCTGCTGGGGAGAAGATGTGTTCTGCACAAGTGGAGCCTCGTCAGCCTCGGCGGAGGGGTCGACCATCGACCCGACGTACTGAACAAGTGGAAGAGGAAACAGTAGCACAAACACAAGGAGATGAACCAGTCCAACCAGCGCGAAGACAACGTCGTCGCACAAATATTGATATCAATCAGGCAGAAGCTCCTCCGATGGCAGAACCAGTACAGAATTCGGCAGAATTGCCAACAGTTCTACTGCAAACTCTTCTCAACATCCAAGAAACGCAAAAGGCCATACTTCACTTCATGGAGGCCTCGCGTGTTCCACCACCAAATATTGAATCACCAAGGATGGACAATCTGATTTTTCCACAAGACTCAGCACAAGAGCTTTTTCACGAGTCAGTAAGAACTGAGCCCCTGGAGAAAGAGTCATACATCACTAAGGAACAACTACGAGTTATCCTGAGCGAAAAATCTGAAACAGAGGAAGTGGAAATTGCCCCGCCATATCATCCTAGCATTATGGCCTTGCCATATCCGGAAAACTATGGGGCACCGATTTTTCATCAATTTGACGGTAAAAAGGGAAATGCGAAAGAGCACATAGCCAGATTCGCGAATGCTCTGGGACCTCACAGAAACAATGAATATTTAAAACTTAGAGAATTTTCCAAGTCTTTAACCGGAACAGCATATACATGGTATACTGGTCTCACTCCAGCTTCAGTGACCAGTTGGACGGATATGGTGCTCAGATTTTACACCAAATTCTTCCAAGCTGATGAGGAGGTCTCAATGATTTCGCTCACAAGGCAAAGACAACGCTTTGGGGAAGAGGCGGCAGCTTATGTTCGGAGATTTCGCGAAATTGCTTTGCAATGTCATGAACCAATTTCCGAGCTGTAATTGATCAGAATTTGTATAGAAGGAATGCTACGGGAATATAGAGTGCATCTGGTCAATCATGAAGTCAAAACTTTCTCTGCACTTGTTGATAATGCCCGAAGATTGGGAGAAGTTTTGGCTCCCCCGACGCGACCGAATATCAGTACTAGGCGAATACCGATGGTAGCAGCTACGTAGAATGGAAAACCCAGGGAAGAGCGCGCTGGGAGATCTGAACCACCCCCCTTACCTTTTAGTGAAAAAGAGGCAATTGCTTTGCTAAATCAATGGGTCACAGATCATGTCATAATGCTACCTCCAGTGCAAAGGGTGCCGCCGAAAGAGGAAAGGATGAAGAGTAACTACTGTCCCTTTCACAGGAGCGTTCGGCATTCGTTGATGGGCTGTTGGGCGTTTCGAAGTTTGGTGCATCGAAAAATAGCATCGGGAGATTTGGAAGTATCAAAGAATGTAGTTCATGAGCCTTTTCCTGCACATGTGGCTGTGGTGACCGCCGAGACAATACTGAGGATATGGTCAATGCCGCCAAGCATGATTGCCCGCCGGTACGTGAAGCCAGGGAAAATGCTAAGATAGATGTCTTCTTCAATGAACTCCCGATACAGGAACATGTAAAGGAATTCTTGAAAGAGCAAACAGTTGCTGCACTCAATCATACCATTGTGATTCCGCAGCATGAGAGGGCCTCCAGTAAGGTCACATTTTCTGAAGAAGACAAACAAGTACCTTTTCCTCACAATCGGCCTCTGTACGTACCAGCCATTATAAACGGTCGAGAGATGAAACGAGCTTTCTTGGATGGGGGAGCGTCAGTCAATTTGATCCCACTAGCCACTTTGCGAATGATCAATTTTCCCGAAGGAAAAATCGTGAATCATACTATTGCAGTCACTGATTTTAATGGAGATCAGCAAGCCACTATGGGATTCGCGACATTGGACCTCAAAATTGGGAAGATCAGGGGGCCCACCAAATTTCATGTCATCAAAGGGGAACCCTCATATCAATTATTGTTGGGCAGACCGTGGTTGCATACATATGGTGTAGTGTCGTCATCCTATCATCAAGTAATGAAGGCCAATTGGGGAGAAGGAGTAATGACTGTAAAGGCATCTAAAAGTCCTTTCTGCGCATCAGATGCCCATTTTGCAGATGCAGTCTACTTCTCATAATACAGTGAGGAAAATGGACCCGGCGTTTTTCTACACCGTTACCATAATGGAATGAACTGGAAAATACTAGTGCAGTTAAACGGAAGCTCAAAGAGGTGAGCTGGTCACGGGTCAAAAAGCCCGATGGACGAGTAGTGTATAAATTATGACGGGATTGGGGGTCAGAAGCCTGCGATGTTGGCACTGACCCCGAGAAAGATAAGACCATACAAAGAAAATTTGAAGCTGACCCTAAGGTGCTGAAAGCGGATCCGCGACCAGAGCATGGGTTGTGCGAAGTGGACATAGGCGACGGTACAGATCCGCGACCCACCTTCATAAGCAGTACGCTGCCTAAAGATACTAAGAATTCTCTGATATAATTGCTCAAAGAGTTTCGAGATGTCTTTGCTTGGGATTATAATCAAATGTCGGGACTCAATGTTGGATTGGTAAGCCACCGTCTTCATGTGAATCCCGCTTCAGAACCAAAGAAGCAAAAGCAACGAGTATTTCATCCCGATTTAGAGGTGCAAATTAAGGCAGAAGTAGAGAAACTGCTGGAAGCAGGGTTCATCAAGCCAACTCAGCATCCTACATGGCTCGCGAACATTGTGCCTGTAAAGAAGAAGACTGGACAGATACGCGTATGTGTAGATTATCGCGATCTCAATAAGGCTTGCCCAAAAGATGATTTCCCTCTTCCCAACATTGACACCATGGTGGATGCAACCTCAAGACACGAGATTTTCTCATTAATGGACGGATTCAGTGGGTACAATCAGATTAAATGGCGCCAGAAGATGCTGAGAAAACTGCTTTTCGCACCCCAATGGAGAATTTTCACTATACGGTCATGCCGTTTGGGCTTAAAAATGCCGGGGCCACGTATCAGCGCGCTATGACAGCTATATTTCATGATCTAATGCATAAAACTGTGGAGGACTATGTCGATGATTTGGTGGTGAAATCCAGAACCATACAAGATCATGTGGGAGATTTGCGAAATGTACTGCAACGATGTCGCGAATATAATTTGAAGATGAATCCCCTCAAATGTGCCTTTGGAGTACCATAAGGAAAATTCTTGGGGTGTGTTGTACATCGGCATGGCATTGATATGGACCCGACAAAGGCTAAGGCAGTATTAGAAATGGCTCCACCTGCAACTCGCAAAATGTTGAAAACTTTTATGGGAAATGTATCTTACCTGAGGAGATTTATCCCAGCACTGGCGGAGGTAACTCACCCACTCATGCCGTTGTTGAAAGAAAAATCTGTATATAGCTGGGGAGAAGAACAACATGAGGCTTTTGAGAAAATCAAAAAGATTTTGGCATCACTAAAAACAATGGTAGCGCCCGAGACAGGAAAACCATTGATAATGTATCTCACTTCCACCAACAAATCCGTGGGAGCTCTGTTGGCCCAAGAGCATGAAGGGGAAGAAAAGCCTGTTTATTATATCAGTCGGGTACTCAAAGGACCAGAGTCGCGGTACTCATCATTGGAAAAACACTGTCTCGCTTTGGTATTTGCAGCCCAGAAGTTTAAACACTATTTGTTGGCACATCCATTAGAGCTAATCACAAAAAGCGACCCCATACGGTATTTGCTCACAAAGCCCATACTCAGTGGAAGAACTTCCTGGTGGTTATTAGCACTATCCGAATATGAGATCACATGCTCTAGACCAAAAGCAGTAAAAAGTCAGGCCTTATCAGATTTGCTAGCTTTATTTCCTGGAGGAGCTGAACCCAAGGTGGAGGAGATAGGAATGGCGAGCATGGCACAGAGCGCGGAATTCACTTTAGAATTCGATGGTTCATCCACTGAGAAAGGAAGGGGAGCTGGTTTCGTACTGAGGAATGAAGAAACAAAAGATGAAATAGTCATGGCCTACAAGCTCGACTTTCCTTGTACCAATAACATTGCCGAGTATGAAGGATTGGCGCTAGGGTTGATAATGGCTCAAAAGTTGGGGGCAAGGGTACTTCATGTTAAAGGAGATTCCAAGTTGGTCATTAAGCAGATCAGAGGAGAGTATGCCGTCAAGGAACCTCATCTGGTGTCCTACAGAACCCTTATTCGACAGATGATAGAAGACTTTGGGACTGTGAGTTTTACGCATGAGCCGCGAGAAAGCAACCGACGATCGGATGCACTGGCGACATTGGGTTCGCGAATAAATTTCCAAGGAATGAAGTCTTCTGTACTGGTAGTACGAAGAACTGACTCAGTGATCAGTAACGGAAAGGAATCAGAGGAGTATAAAGAACATGATTGGAGAGCATAGATAATACATGCTCTACTAAAGAACGATAACAATGCCTTGAGACTGGAGTACCATCTCAGAAAAGGTGTGCTATATTACAAGGTCGCCGGAGGAATTTTGGCTAGATGCGTAGCAATAAACGAGATAAAAGAACTGCTACAGAAAGCTCATAAGAAAATATGCGGTCAAACGGATATCAGCCTCTATCGATGTTTTACAGCGAGAAGGCTTCTTTTGGCCAAATATGAAGGATGAGGCAGTAAAGTTACAAAGTAGCTGTCGAAACTGTAATGCATATCCATCCGCGAGTGAAGGTAATATAGCAGACTTGATAGACTGGCGGGACAAATATGTGCACTATTTGAAAGATGGGATTTTGCCGGAAAAAGATCAACCACGGTTCAGAAAATTGGCCTCACGATTTGTCTTACAAGACGGAAAATTGTTCCGCAAAAGCTTTGAGGGAAAATTGATGAAGTGTGTAAGCGAAGAAGAAGCAGGGGAAATATTGAAACAAGTTCATATGTTTGGTCACCAAGGCCCTAGAAAAATGTTTCAACAGCTCCTATCATCTGGGTATTACTGGCCAACAATAGAAAGGGACTGCAGTGATTTTGTCAGAAAATGTCATGTATGTCAGGTACACGGGGATCTTATTCATGCTCCGGGAACTGAATTGCACAGTTTAGCAACCCCCTGGCCTTTTCATACTTGGGCGCTGGATATAATTGGACCAATCACGCCGCAGGCTCAGGGACATGTGTGGATTTTAGTAGCAACTGAGTTATTCACAAAATGGGTAGAAGCTATCCCATTAAGAAGAACGACATCAGACAATGTGGTGCGATTCATAAAGGAAAACATCATCTGTCGATTTGGGATACCAAAGGTGGTACTGTCGGATAACGGGACTCCTTTTGTCAATAGTAAGGTCGCGGATTTGTTGGGGAGATACTCAGTCATTCATCACAAATCCACGTCTTACTATCCAAAAGGAAATGGACAGGCTGAGGCCTCTAATAAAGCGTTAATTCGAACCCTGTCCAGAATGGTGCATGATAATCAGAAGAAATGGGCAGAAGAGCTTCCAATAGCACTATGGGCACATCGAACCGCATACCGAAACGCGACAAACATGACCCCTTATGCACTGGTATACGGAGCAGAGGCTGCGCTACCTGCAGAACTGGAGTTGGCTGCTAAAAGGCTTGCATACAACAGCAGTTTGGAGAACAGGCTATTGGAGATAGAAGGATTGGATGAAGCTAGGGCTGAGGCATTCACAAATCAAAAAGAGTACAATCAGAAACAAGCAAAGAACTACAACAAAAAGGTACGATACAGATGGTTTAAGGTGGGGGACAGAGTGCTGAAAGTGGTACCAGCAATCATGAGAGGACAAAGGGTAAGAAAATTTGAAGCCAAATGGGAGGGTCCGTATGTGATTGTAAGTGAATGAAGTAGTGGGTACTACAGAATGGAGCATGAAATTACCCGCGAAAGTGCTGGACCTCTTAATGTAAAATGGATCAAGTTGTACCAATCTTAAAATACAAGAGGCGAATGATAAAATATCAGCACAATGTATATAAAATTGCATATATGAATGTGTATTGAGTACATCAAGCAATTAGTACAAATCGCGGCTAATAGGAGAGGAGATATGGAAATTTTCATGTTCCTCTTGTAACTCGCGGGAACGCATAGTATGTTCCGCGGCATCCTTAAGTCCCAACGCATCTTGCTCTGCAGCAGCTAAAATAGCACGGGCCTCTTCCACTTTTGACATACTGGCTTGATAATCAGAAAAAGTTTTGACCTCAGCACAGTACTTTGCATATAGGTGCTCAACCTTTTCAAGATGAACCTCCCACCAGGTCACGTTCATTTTCATATTCTTCCAATCCTTGATACGGGTGCGACAAAGTGGTAAAGTGGTAGAAGAAAGGTCGCGGATGCAAGTAGTCGACAACAAAGCAAAAGTATCCGCGATAATATGCAGAAATGTAGGCTGGAGAAGGGGATCATAGAGCTCCATAGCAGCAAAAGTCTCTGGATGACTACTGAAAACGCGATCCAAAATGGCCATGTCGCCTGAATTACATAAAAAGTTGCGCCAGTAGACTTGATCCTGCTGAAGGTTTAGAGTCAAGGGCGCGGGAATGGCCTGGGGAGGGGGTTGATGTGGTTGGGTTTGTGGCACGGATGAGGTAGTAGGATTAGATGTATGAGTATGTAAAGGCTGATGGGTTTGTGTATATGGTGCGGATATGGTACCAGGGATGGAAGTATGAGTTTGTGAAGGATGAGGTTGAATTTGCTGCACTGATAAGGAAGTTTGGTTATGTGTTTGATCAGGGTGAATAGGAAGAAAAAAGGAATCAGAGTAAGGAAAGGTCAGGTTTTGTAAAGTGTTTGGAGGCGAGGGAAATTCGTTGAGAAGAGCTTCAGGATCCTCAAATGCAGAATTGGGAAATAAGGATTCAGGACTCTTATTGGACTGACCTGCAGAAAAAAAAGATGGAATTATCAATAAGTCAATATTACATGGAGAATTGTATTCGCGGATGAAAACAGTATAAATTTTTTTAATTTTTACCAGCATTCGCGGTCTCAGTTTGATTCACGGCAAGGGAAGATTCCATATCAGTTTCAGGACCCCCAAAAAGGGATCTTTGAAGTTGGGACCCATCCTGGAGAGTGGCAGCAAGCTCAACAGCGATATCACAAATAATAGGTTCCATAAGCCGAGCATCTATATCAGAACCAGAAGCTTCTGGGTCAATCGCCGCTGCAACGTCTACTTCTGAGTCAGGAATGGTATCATTTGTTTCAGGTATCTCCGGAATATTCGCAGTCTCAGTTTGAGCCGCAGCATCAAGATTTGTTGTCGGGACCGCGGATTGGTCAAGGTGGGATGAAGTCGCGATGGATGGATGAGCATCCTTACGAATAATGGAAGAAATGGGAAGATCATCCCCATCATCTGAGTCTGAGAGTAAAATCTTCCTCGCGACTTTAGATATTTGCGATGCATTCTCTTTTCCTTGATTAGGGAAGTCTGAGATTATATCAGCTACCTCGCGATCGGAATCATCAATAGAATGGTCAACTTCCTGATCGGCATCCGTTCCAAGCCCACGAGCTGTACAAGAGTAAATAAAACAATAAGTATAATGAAAGCACAAGAGTATGAAAGATAAAGGAAGATTTAAACAAGTTAGGAAGTACATGAAAGTAAGGGATTAGAAGTATGAATGTCCTCCACGACCCTGGCAACTGTATCCAATAAGGAGCTTGTTTTTTTAGGTAATTCTGCAATCAGCGAAGATGATTCAGCCTGATTTTGAGTAAAATCTGCGATTTCGACCTCGGCTTGATGTGACTGAAAAGCAATAGGTTCAACTCCAAATCTGTCAAGAGAGATCAAGGTAGAAGGATTCGACCTTCTGCGAATCAAGGGAATAATATCTACCTCATCATCCTCGGAGGTATGAGGTAGATACTATTCGTAGTGTTCTCTTCTCCGCAGATACGATGCGAATCAAGGGAATAACAGCTTCTAAAATCTGGGCTCTGTGCTCTCTTCTCCGCAGAGACAAAGGAATATAGTCGAGGGGGTCATCCGTAGTGTTAACTACTATTGGGGGATCTATTGGTGAAGGAGGTCGCGATGGTGATGTGACAACCGATCTCGCGGATCTCTGAAAAACAAATAAAGTAATTTTAGAAATATTAGAAACAAAGTTGACAACAGAAACTGAGAGTAAGAATAAAGTATTAAGTTATAACTTCATTACCAAGCGTTTAGAAATAGGTTCCTCGCGAACCGGAATAGAGGTGGTGACTTCGACACGCTCGGAACGCTTCCGTTTAGGCGCAGGAGGAGCTTTGGATTTACTTTTTTTCTCTTTCAAAATTTTATGTTTCTTGGTGACCAGATTTGAAGTGCTTGGACCCTCATGATCGCCAGGTGCTGGAAGGGAAAGCCTGCTATAAAATTCGCGGGAGCCATGGGGCTTGTGCAATTTCAAAGATGAGTCTCCCATGAATATTTTTACAGGGGCAATTGGTCTAGGAGGACCCATCATAAAAGTCTGAAAATATGTTGTCACTTGAAACCAAAAATCAATATATGCCGCGGTTCGGCATCCTGCTCGAGATCTCGCGGGAATAAAAATGGCAAAGGAGAACTCTTCGTATTTTTTCTCATATTCCTCGCGGTACCTCACCAAGGCCGCGTCATAGCTGTCAGGAGAATCGCCTGAGGGAGGAGCAACATAGACTGGAATTGCTTGCTCAAAACCCAGTTGACGGGCTACTCGCGAAGGATTATAAGGTGTGGTCCGCGAGAAGGAATCATCGAAAACGGGCAAGCGGCAACCAAAGGAAAAAGAAGTGAAGATGAGTTCCTCATGGTGTTGATAACCATAAGCGGTTTGTTCCTCCATGGGATAGAAAGAAGGAAAATAAATACCATCTAAAGGCATTGTATAAGGTCTCCAAGAGAAATTACGACTGAAGTCAATGAAATCTTCAAGTCGCTTGGTGGAAAGAAGGTCGGACCAGCGGGCGGCTCGCGATCTGAGAGTAAGGGAATCAGGGTTTGAAGATGAAAAACTAAGGGGCTTGGGGACATATTTTGGGAATCTTTCGAAGATAAATAGCATAAGGAAAAGGTAGGGGACATGGGTGCTTATGTCATATCTACCAACTGACCTCAGAAAATCGTTGGATAAAGTGTCCAACTGAGAATAAAGGGTACCCAAGAAGAGGGGGGCTAAGGGAAGCCTGATGCCCCGCGAGGCTATAGATGCCATAAAAAATACCAGTTTATTGGGTCCATCTTCAGGGCGTCCCTGGAAAATATAGCGGTCCAACCAATAAGCTAAAAATCCAGCTAACTCAAAGTCACCATTGAATTCTGGACCAGACACCGATTCGCGGTCTTGACCGCGGAGAAGAGGTAGCTTTGGTTCATACTCCCTGAAGAAGTGATGACACCAACTTGAGTACTTCAACTTAGCACTTTTTATAAAAGGTGCCTCGTCAAGTATGGCACCATCCTTGAAACGGCTACCTCTTTTCGCGGCATAAGCTGCGCAGGACTGGAGGTGAGAATGAATCACTTGGTCTGCCTCACTGAAGGCTGGGGTATCTAGGGACCGCGAGTCAAAAACAGGGAGCCGAAACAGCACGTACACGTCTTCTAGGGTTGGGGTAAACTCCCCCCAAGAGGTTACAAAGGTGTGCGAGAAAGAGCTCCATCGCGACACTAACAAATTGAGTGCATCCGCGTCTCGACGAACAGATAGGTCCGAAAAGAGTTCTATGGACTCAAGTAAACACGCATGTTTAAGTGTCTCGCGGTGTCTGTCTTGGCTAAGTATGTGGCTGGACCACATCCTCCAGTGGGTAATGGGTGATACATGTCCTTCATATTCTATGAAAGAATATGGAACATCACCTCTTTCAATAAGAAGGCGAAGAAGTGAGGAAGGTGGGATATTGGCTAAGGGTGCTTCACCGTCAGAATGAATAAGCATGGGTTCATCCGCAATATCTCCCGTGGGAGGAAGGTTCTCAATGGAAATCCAGAAATGATCATGCGAAATCTCAAAAAATGGAGCCTTTTTCCATTCTGTTGGTTGGGGAACAGAAGGGATAGACCCAGAAGAAGGAACTAAAAGTTTGGGGGTAGAAGATTTGGCCATTGAAAATAAGGGGAGTAAGGGTTTAAGAAAACAGACCGCGAAAAGAAATGGAGGATTGAAAAATAAACACAAGAGGTTTTGAAGCAGTAAAGCAGAAAAAATGAAGGCAAGAAGAAAAAGTGAAATGAAATAGACAAGAGCAACTTTTATGGGGGAAGGGCCCGGAAACCTAGGGGGTGCCATTAATGACCGCGGAAGCCGAACCGACGCCAAGGTTGCCGCAGATTCAAATATCGCGGATCAGAGGAAAAAAAAAAGAGAATTTGTGAAAAATAAGAAAGGTATGGGGAAAAACAAAATAAGCGCATGCACGAAATTCATGGGAAAATAGAAAAAGACCAAGATGGAATGTTCGCGGATCAATAGAAGTGAAACAGGGAAAATAAATTTCATCCGCAGGAGAAATGTCAAAATGGCACGGGGAAAAACAGTTTTGAAGCAAGGATTTGATTCGCGAGGCTACAGGTTATTGCATTTTAATACTTGGTCAAGTATCAAAAGTGCAATGGGGAAAAATGTAAAGAGGAGTGATTCGCGAAATAGCATAACGGCAAAATGATTCGTTGGGATAATGGCCCAAAGATTAAACTATCTGGGATATGGCCCAAACTTTATTTATCTGGGATATGGCCCAAACTTTATTTATCTGGGATATGGCCCAACCTTCATTTATCTGGGATATGGCCCAGGTTTGGTATATTTAGGGAAACCGGCCCAAGTAAAAGATTATTTGGGAGATTGGCCCAAGTAATCGATTACTTGGGGAACTAGCCCAAATATGGTTTTTTACGCGAGAGCTTGCATTACACAGAGGGAAGTATGAGGACTGGTGTGTTTTATAGCTCGCATCAGTAACTCATAACCCTATATGCTGCTCGCGTGGCGAGTACTATGCGGAATCTAAGGGAAATGCTTGGGATGAGTAAATAGTGGGTCGCGACCTTATTTGCACCGTCCTAAGTAAAAGTACCTTAGAGAGGCCACTAGTATTCAGGGACATGACCAAGGTATGCATGATTGGTCATGGCCCAGCAAAGCTATAACGGCATCCTTGGCTAAGGATAAATCGGATCTGCGATGCAACATGCGCGGATCACAGGGTTTGGTGCATAATATGATCTGCGAATTCGTTTCGCGGATGATATTGTGCAAGGTATTTATGGTGTGCAGTATTAGTTACGCATAAGAGTACGCAAATCCGTTTTGCGTAGTCATGGGCGTGGAATAATACTGTACAAGGTATTTATATCACGGATTAAGTACACAGGAACCAGGTCGCGAGACAGGTGTTGACGTGGCAAGTGAATCCGCGAGGGCGACGGAACCATGTCGCGAAACAGGTGATGACGTGGCAATACCAACCGCGACTTTTATTGAGCGGCCGCGTCTATAAATAGAGGTGCCCACTTGCAAAGAGGGGGCACTTTTCAGAGACCAGGAGAGAGAAAATCCTAGAGAGAGAAAATACTTCTCAATTATTTAGACTTGCTATCTTTTCCTCCATTTCTCTGTAAGGCGAATCAAAAGTAATAAATATTGATTATATTATTATTTTGGCCGACGAACTTGTGCAGAAACTATCTTCATATCACCTAAATCTTGCGAACCCCTACACTCTCATAAGTGGCAACTCAAACACAAAATTTACCATCATTTCTTTTATTTTCTTTTCATATCATTCCAAATCATTTCTACCAAAAATAGCGTAAAAAAATCTTTGCATTGTCTCTTCAAATATAATGTTCGAATTTGAAAACGAATCCATTTGAGTTATAATTGGTTTATGCATTTGTGAGTTCAATTCGAACTCGTGATTAGTTCGATTAGTTAAATGAACTCGTGATTAGTTCGATTAGTTGACCTCATATTCAGGTTGTTATATTTTGATAAGTTCAAATAGTTAAACTCATATTCGAATTGTTATATTTTGACATGTGTAAATTTGAATTTATTAATAAACAAAAAAAAATATCAGTTTGGATTTGACCTTGTGATGAAGATTGCTTTAACTCTTTCATCAACAAAAGTAGCATACTCACGTTTGTGTTCTTGAGGTGATACGAGGAGACTGTATGAGCTTATATTCACGAATTTACATCAAATTCATTTTCACTAGCTTAGACGAGTTGTATCTCGCATTAGGTAAGATCATATCATTTATTTTAAAAGTCTAGAAGTCAAGCTCGACTTATTTGTTTGACAAATGAGCTTGAGTGAAGATTAATTCCTAGCACACGATAAACTTGAAAGGTTGAATTTAACTTCGAGCCTTCTTTATTTTAATAAGCTCAACTTTGATTTATTTTGTGAAGAAAATGTTTAAGCTTGTGTTTAAGATTATTTTAACTCATTTGCAATCATAAATGAGTCTAACACAAAGTTATGCAGGTGAACATCTTCATCACCCTATGTGAAGTTATGTAATTTGTAAAGCTTACAGAATCTCACGTTCCTAAATCGAAATAGTTCAAACCTGAATTTGTATGAGCTTACATTAACTCACAATCCCGAACTTACATGAATTGAACCCAATTTCATTTAAGATTGACTCATTTAATAACAAACCTACATTTCAAGCTAGAAATTGTCTCCCTTGCTTACCAACAAGTGTGAGCAAAGTTTAAAACTCAAGTAATTTACCACGCTAGGCATTCCTTATACCAAATCCGAAATAATCTAGAATTATAAGGAACACAATTATTATAGTGCTTGGTTTGTTCAATATTTTATGAAATTATATAGATTTTAAATTCCACAATTATTATAGTTTTTGGTTTGTTAATTTTTTTATGAAATTATATAGATTTTAATTTAAACTCTTGATGACAGGTAAAAAAAAAACTAATAAAATACTATTTATTCATAATGGTATAAGTATATATATATATATATATATATATTTGAATTATAGAACATAAGTATATTTTTTAAAGGGTAAATCATACTTTCACCCCTTGTTATTAATGTGAATTACACCCACACCCCCTGTGATTTCATTAATTACACTTTCACCTCCTTGATTTCATCAACGTTGGAGTAAGGTCACGGGAGTATGAAAAATGACCTTTATACCCATACCCATATTTTATTATTATTTTCAATTATAAAATAACCTTTTATATTAAATCACATATTTACCTTTCTCAATTATCATCTTCCTCTTCACCCCCTCTATCCTAAAATAAAACCTTAACCCTATAAATCCTAGTGAAGACAAAGAATTCTCAATTACCTTCAAGGTATTATTCGATTGCATGCTAGGGTTCTATGAGTTTGTTCATTTGGGACAATTTTCCGATTCTCCTTAGAAATTGAAGACATAATTATCTCTCAAAAACCCCATTTCTCTCTCTCTCTCTATCTCTTTAAAATCTCATTTCTATCTCTTTATATAAACTCTCTCTCTCTTTCTCTAAAACCCCATTTCTCCCTGTCTCTATATATTTATCTTTATATATAAGAGAATAAAAGAGGGGTATTTAGGTTCATGGAGCTTCCTTTTGTGAGGGTATATTCAGGGCCGGCCCTAAGATTGTAAAAAAAAAATTGAAGTCCAAGGCGAGAGTAAATATGAGGCCCCCATATAAGCTGGAGTTTATTTTTTGTCGGGTCAAAACTAATTTGTAAATTTTAAGTCTATAGTACTAAAAGGAAAAATAAATAAATTTGAGGCCCCCTCTTAGCCCAAGGCCCAAGGCAGCTGCCTAGACTGCCTTGGGTCAGGGCCGACCCTGGGTATATTTGACTTTTCACATTATTATGGGTGGGTAAATATGTATTCACAAATATTTAAGGATAATTTAGTCATTTCACATGATAAAATTGAGTGATATTATCGTTGACTGCATTTGACCTCGCCGGAGGTTGAATGAAGGGGGTAATTGAAACAAATAAGGGAGAAAATTGTAATTAGCGAAATCACAGGAGGTGCGGGCGTAATTTATATTAGCAATAGGGGTGAAAGTATAATTTACTCTTTTTTAAAATATGTACATGGTAAAGCTTTAAAATTGTCCCAACTTAAATGTGGGTTAAAATAAGAAGAGACATACGAATTTTCTAGGGGAGGGGGGGAACATTCTCTTTTTGAACTCGATTTGTTGGCATTGGTAGAGATAATAAAAAAATTCTTACGCATAATGTCTCACACCGCATATTTTCACAAAGAGTTTGATAGCTTCACTTTAAATATTAAGTACAATCTTTATTAACTTACTTCTTCAAGTATTTTATGACCGTTCTTTAGGCATTTATTTTGATTAATTTTATAATTATTTTTAAGAGCTGGAGTTCGAATTCTCTCTGAATTACATCATTTAGAACATGTCTCGCAAATGTTCTGGTTTGGTGCATGTAAGACTGATGACAATATGTATAGACTCACTAATCAATTACCAGATAATTATTGGGTGCTGCATAAGACCAAGGCTATCATCCTTGATTATTAGTATTATTTTATTTTATTTTAATTATTATTTTTATTTTTTTTGCAGAAAAAAAGAAAGGAAAGAAAGAATAATAGAGTAGTGATGCAGAAATTTAGCATATTTAAACACTAATAAAACTCAGGATAAAATACAAAAAAAACACTAATAAAACTAAAATATAATGGTAAATAAAATATTATATTTCTTTAAATATAAATCATCATGATTTCGGAGTTCGGACTGAGGTGTCGCATTTGATTTTAATCAATTTCTCCCTCTCTCTCTCTCTCTCTCAGACCTCAAATCCCTCACAAACCCAACAATCCATTGATGCAATCACTGAGACCATTCTCAACCATGAAGAGACACAGACCCAACCCACCACCACCCTCCACCCCTCCAACCCCCCAAACCCTCCACAGAACCCTCCATTCCACCACCACCCCCAAATCAATCTCACACTGCACCAAAAAACCCAGAACCCTCCTCCCCAATCTCAAATCCCCCAAATCACCACAACCCACAAACCCATTCTCACCCCACCACCAAACCCCCAATTGGGTCCCTCTCAATCTCCCAAAATCCGAGCTTTCTCTGCCTCTCACCTTCCCCACTGGCCAGACCTTCAGGTGGAAACAAACAGGGGATGCCCAGTACACCGGCGTTGTTGGGTCCCACTTGGTGTCCCTCAAACAGGTCGATAATGGTGATGTGGTGTATTGTTTTCGCTACACTGCTTGTGAGGACAGTGGTAGATTGGCCTTGTTGGATTTTCTCAATGTGGGTATTTGTTTGGGGAAGATTTGGGAGGCGTTTTCGGCCTCCGATTCGAGGTTCGCCGAATTGGCGCGGTTTTTGGGTGGCGCTAGAGTGCTCAGGCAAGACCCACTTGAGTGTTTGATTCAGTTTTTGTGTTCATCTAATAATAATATCAAGAGAATTACTGGAATGGTTGATTTTGTGTCATCATTAGGGAAGTGTTTGGGCAATGTTGGAGGTTTTGAGTTCTATGAATTCCCATCTTTGGAGAGGCTAGCTCAAGTTTCTGAGATGGAGCTGAGAGAGGCAGGCTTTGGGTACAGGTTGGGTTTTACTTGTTTCTTGTTTAGTAGCTTTTATTTATATGGTTTCTTTCACTCTCTGTTTATATATCATAAGCTGCATTGGAAGTAATATGCTACTATTTGGAGCTCAGAGAGACATTGAGATATGCTTTGGTTTTTACTCATTAAAAATTGTAGATTTTTCTCGTGGGTTACCTTAATTTATTAAATTAGCTTCACATAGTAGGAATGCAGATTGGTGATTGATTTTACCTTTTTGTGTTTGTCATTTGAAATTACTATGCTCCTAATTTGGTTAAAGAAAATTGCTCATTTTCATTGTTTTTAAGTTGGTCATTTTTTTCTTTTCCCTTCTCATTTCTGAAGAGTACTAGTGGGAATATGGTTGCTTTACTTAGTTGGGAAATTGGATTTTAGGTGACAGTGTTAAATAATCAAATGTGTGCTCGAAAGGAAAACCGTGAAGCTATTTCCTTACCAAAAAGATTAAACTGAAAGACAGAGAGTAGAACAAAGATGGAGTGTATTTTATGCAATTTGGATAGAATCTATGAGATCTAATATGGCGGGTAGTAGAAAATAAGGAGACTTGAAGAATATTTTGACATTGATAATGGATGTGTATGATGGAATTATTCATGTAGTATAACCATTATAGGGGAAACAAGTAAACTTTCAATTGTGATAGGCTTACATCATTTATCGACATCTCTTTCATTAGGGACAACTTGCAGAAATAAATAGATAAATAAATGATGAAATTCCGTGGTCTATACTCTTCAATCATCGTCTTCGTCTTCGCCTTTATCCCAAACCCTATCCATTGTATATACAACTTAAATTAATGTAACAAAAGCATTTATATGTACCTAATGAAAGATCGTTAAAAAAAGTATTAGGATCAGGATGGTTTAAGATAAAGTCCGATTAGGACTAGATATGTTGAATTACTTTAGTGAAGTAATAAAGACAAGTGGATATATAGGGACAATTGAGGGTCAAGATAAACTAAAATACAATTTATTTTTCTTACTTAACTAAGATTACTCACATAGATTTGGAGATTGACGCTTGATACTCGATGAATCAAAGCAGGATTAGTTGAATAAAAGAGTGTCTTTAGTATATTATGTGAACAGTATACCTTTAAGAGTAAAAGGTGAATCTTATTAAGAGTAATTAGACAAGTATACATCCAAACCTTACAGGACACACTTAAGAGTTAAGGCTGTTAGAAACTATATTTTCTTAGAATGAGTATAGAAATGCATATGTCGAGATGGCTGCGCGACAAGAAAGAAATGATACAATTTAAAGTGATTGGAATCATCCTTGAGATGGTTGAGATTGCATATTTTGGAGATAAAAGCAGAGAGCAATTTAGATGTTTCCTTTTTCACAATAAATACATCAGTAAGAAAGGTGATGTGGTACAAAGTAAGGGTAATGTTAAATGGAAAGACTAAAATTAATATAGGTTGAAACAGTAAGAAAATGTAGCATAATATGTGGTTTGTTTAGGTTATGCCCTTTATAAAGCGGGAAGGTGAATTGGGAGTTGTGTAGCTATCCCTCATTAGTGGATAAGAGCCTTTGCCTTCACTCTGCGTCAAGTCAAGTTGAAAGAATTCCAAAATTTTACTGATGTGTAGTTTGAAGTCCAGAAATCCAATATCATAGAAATGTTACATATGTAGTTTGACAGATTTTCTCACAGGTGTAAGTCGATATAAAATATTAAGTTTATTCAATTGATGGCCTCAGCCATGAAATTAATTTAATTTTAAGTTGTATCCTCAGACCTGGCTTCCAAGCTTTATTCCTTGAGTTCTTTTAATTTAATATAATATGCCTTGGATTTAGCATAAGGTTCTTCAAATCCATGTCCTGAATCACCCACCTCGCTTAAGAACGTTCTTACTCTTTGTTCCTGTGGCTGTAATCATTCTCTTACAATCATTTTGATGTACTGATTGGATTCAGGTTGTTGCTTTACTTTAAGGTCAAGCATATACCAGATCGGCTATCTGACTACCCTTATTGTTGGGTGCCGTATCGCTTTTTATTTATAAATTATTCAACATGTATCGAGTACGGCCTTCAACATGTTATTCAGGCATGGAAGGTTAATAAGTAAATTTTACGATAATATGATTGTATCTGTGTTTGGTAAAACTGGGAATCCGTTGCAGCATAGGTGTACTTTTTTCATTTATGGCTCTGTAAAGAAGTCTTTGCCACATTCAACTGTATAGTTGGTCATCTAATTTTGGTGTACCATCTTTTGGTTGTTGTTTTCCCAAAATGAGCAGGGCTAAATACATAATTGGCACCGTGGATGCTTTGCAGTCAAAACCTGGCGGAGGTGTGGAGTGGCTCATGTCCCTCCGGCAATTAGATCTAGCAGAGGTGATAGAGGCCCTCTCTACTCTGCCTGGTGTTGGTCCGAAGGTGGCAGCATGCATTGCTCTCTTTTCTCTTGATCAGCATCATGCTATTCCAGTTGATACTCATGTGTGGCAGGTGAGTTTTCGGCTGGTGTACTTTTGCTAATTACAGAAACATCCTAGTGCAGCTATGTAATGTTGTCACCGATACGTGCTATACAATGTTGCACATCTAGTTTGAAGTTTGACCACATGTGTTTGACAAGAATTTTGGCTTTATCCTTGATGGTTGTGACACAGAAAGTCCAGCCATCCAAATCTGGTTTTCCTGTTTGTCACTGGAAAAACCACAAGAACTAAGAAGGGAATACATTCCCCTAGTTCTTACTTGAAACTATTTAAATAGGTCGAAACTTACTCCAACTAAACTTGGTTGCCCTTTTTGAAGCTTTTAAAGATTCACTTGGTGGTTTGGTTTCTGAATCAGCCCATGGTATAAGGCCATCCGGTATAGGGGGCTCTCTACAGTTCAAAATGTAGAGAGTAAGGTCACTCCAATATCAAAACTTTTAGAAGAGAATAACAATGCTTATATTTTCAAAATCCAGTATGTTAGATCTGAATTTCTCTCCGCTTCTACAGAGATTGCTTTTATGAAGATTTCGTTGACATCATTATCACATTTGGTCTTGGGTAAGGTGAAAAACAGTAGTGAAATATCAAAACTTTGAGAAGAGAATAACAATGCTGATATTTTCAATATCCAATATGCTTTATCTGATTTTCTCTCCATCTCTACGGAAATTGCTTCTATGAAGATTTTGTTGACATCATTATCACATAATTTTCTTAATGACAAGATACTTCGGTAGCATGAAATCCAAATTACCATCCACCTGGATGTTAATCTTTAATTCAAAGATCAGGATCATGAAACTGCATTAGACAAATTTATCAGTTAGGTGGATGATTCCTTTTTATTGGAGATTGTTCTATTAATGCAGCACAGAGCATGACGCTTTGTACTATATCTATAATACTATGCAATTGCTGTTTACCAATTCTTTCGGTAGTAGTTCTTTCCACTACCGATCACCATACACCAGATATCCTTTATTTAGTGTTGCATACACGAGTTTCTAAAATGCTGATGTACACATGGTTTGTTGCTTGGGTTGAGCAAGATTGCAACTAGATATCTCATCCCCGAGCTTGCAGGTGCCCGGCTGACACCTAAACTTTGCAGTCGCGTGGCAGATGCATTTGTGAGCAAATATGGAAAATATGCTGGTTGGGCTCAAACCCTACTTTTCATCGCTGAATTACCTTCACAGAGGGCTCTACTACCCTCAAGTTGTCAACCAACAAAGGAAAAGAGTTCTGCAAAACGAAAAAATGGCAAAACTGTAGTAGCTGAAGCATAGTCAAAACACAGTAAGACCTTGTAGTCAGAATTTAGATGCTTAATTATTGTTCGGTACCCTTCATTAGTCCTCACTATTGTGTATACACCTTCTTGCTGAAGGCCGAGTTCTACAGAAGAAGATCAGAGAGGAAGAGGCTCATATATGTTACAATGCCTGCAGGAAAGGAGCATAGAAGAATAATTCTTAGTGAAATTTTCGGATACGGTTTGGAGGTTGGTATCCAAACTACTGTTTTTACCGTTGCTTCAATTCTTTTCATCTCTTTGCTCCTTCTTTTTATAAAAAATTAAAAATAAAATTTCCCTCCTCTCTTTAATTGCCTTTGCTTTTCAATGTTCTTTTCCGTGTATTTTTGTTAGAAACACGCATGCTTATAACTTATAAGTACCATATGAAGGATGGTCAAAACAAGCAAGTAGCTATGGAGCATCTAAATTCTATTTTGTTTTTCAGCTGGATCTGAATTTGTTGGTGTGGGGTGGTTTCAAATTCTTCTACTCTGAAGATATATTTAAGCCCCAACACCATCACGTATAGGCTGGTTCATCATGTCGACTTCGAAAGCATCTAGCTTTGTTTAATATTTATGAATGACAATATGTCCGTTGTGGTTGCTCCATGGGGTGAAAATAGGATATATGATGAAATTTTAGGTGGTGGTTTTATTTATCTATTTATTTTTAATGTTAAATGGTTTCTTGAAACTTTCAGGGAAAAAAAAAAAACTTGAAAGTGAAGACCTTTCCTATGAAAGTTATTACAATTTACATTTACTATTATACACTTCTTCCTGAAGGTGAAAAGGCAATAACTGCATTTTTCTGCTCTATTGCAGATTAATGTGGATGATGCAATACATAAGCAGGTGGCTTTTCGTGAGCATGTTTTTCTTCAATACACTCTCTCGCAGCATAATTCCTTAATTACTTTTCGTTTAAGATTGAGCGAATGAGAATAGGATATAACTGTGAGCTAAATTTGTGAAGGCCTTAAATATGGTCTCGTGTTGTATGCAGAGATGAACATGTTTTCCGAACGGAGATTATTGTTTCTCATCCCAAACCCCATTCTCGCACGTTGTATTTATGTTAAACTGTTGATCCCGTTCTTTTATCTTAGTTGTTGTTGTCATTGTATCGATCCGTTTTGCTATTTGAATTCCATGCCTATTTTCTTGTTAGATCTATTCATGCTCATGCAGAAACTATTACTAGTCCCTTTATTCCAGATTGAGTTTTCATTTCTGTTACCAGGAAGATAATCTAATGAAGTTGTTACTACCGGTTAGTCACATGTTAGAATGGTCATTGGTCCATATTACTGTAATGTTCAGTAGATATCTTGCTTCTCTTTTTCTTTTTCTTTTTCTTTTTTTAAAAGAATATGGCTTCTCTTGCCATTAGTTAAAAGTCATTTTTGCAAATAATTTTGAGGGAAATAGGAAACTGTTTTTTTAAGACGTTCAACAGCTTTGGCAAAATGTAATGAAAGGGTGTCATGTGACAAAATGTGTACCAGGTGTGTTTTTGTGAAGATATTTAATTCATATTATGGCTGCAATTAATTTGTTACTATTTCGGCGCAATAAAATACTAGTTTTATTGCATACTATTTTTTTTTTTTGAAAGGCATATTTATTTATTTTTGTTGTATACTATTAGTATCAATGGATTGAATTTTGATACCTGATTTGAAATTTATAAGCTTATTAGCAATCCGATCCGATAATTTTAAAAAATTTACTTTATTGATCCATATTCGATATTTTTTATTATAACATATCTGTTTTGATAATCCGGTCTTTTTATATTATTACAAAAATTAACAAATAATTTTAATTTTCTTTTGTTATTCTTCTAAGACATTAAACACCAAATTATGTGTTTATTAATCAATATTCATAATACATGTCATATGACAAATATGAAAACCACAATAATAAAATAAAATGAGACATAATCAAATATACTACTTAACATATATAATTAGTAATATAATATTATGTATGTATCTGTATATTTAATTTAATTGGATTATTATCAGATTGGACCACTTAGGTGCTGTTTGATAAAATTGAAAATTAAGAACTGAAAATTTTAATATCTAAATTTGAAGTACTCAAGGTTTTAAGTGATGCTTCAAAAAATATATATTTTATGATATTTTTATAAATTTTCAGTCTTCAAACATCAGTGTTCATTTTTTTTGTCAAACGCTCTAAATATAATAAGTGCTGAATCTATTCAGACTTAAATGGTAAATAAGTGTTACTAAATAGATCTTTAAATCCATATTATCCACATTAATTTGCATTGACACCCCCTGAGGTATTAGTCAATAGATGTTGGTCAACGCACTACTTTGCATTGACACCCCCTAAAGTTTGTAAAGTGTTGCAATGACATCACTTGGAGGCATAAAATGACTTTAATGCCCTTGATTAATTTAATTTTTATGTGAAATATTTAAGTTACCCTCATGCCTAAACCTTACACTTTACCCATTACACCAACCACTTTTATCACAACACTCTTATTATTAAAAAAATCTACAATAAATAAATAAGATATACAATATATATAATTTTATTTTAAACATAAAAATTAAAAAACATGATTTTTTTTTGAAAAATATAATTAAAGGTAAATTGTACCACTAAAAAAATTTCATCAATAATAATACTAAAAAATTTATATTATTTAATTATTGTTCTTGATTTTTATTATATTACTAAATAAATATTTCTCAAAAAAAAATTAAAGCATTATATCTAATAACTATTATAGGTATTACATATCTAATAAAATGTATATAAATTTTTATGTACGAATAGGAAAAAAAATATTTTATATTATTGCCAATCAATAATTTTAATAAAATTTGATAATATAATTATAGAATTTCTTAAATATATAATACCTATAATGTAATATCTTATTTAGATATGTAATACCAAATAAAATCCCATTCCATTATGAAATTTGATAACATAATGGTAGAATTTCTTAGATATGTAATACCTACAATGTGTTAAGATATTTTAAATAAGATATTCCATTATATTATCACTTTTAATTTAAATTATTGATTGACAATAGTATAAAAATATATATATTTCAAAATATTTTTGAATTTTTGTTTTTAAAGTAAAATTATATATATTGTATATCTTAGTAGTATTTATTTATTGTAGATTTTTTAATAATAAGAGTGTGCTGATAAGGGGTGGTTAGTGTAATGGGTAAAGTGTAAGATTTAGATCTAGGGGTAACTTTAGAAATTTCACATGAAAATTAAATTAATCAAGAACACTAAAGTCATTTTATGCCTCCAAGGGGGTGTCATTGCAACATTTTACAAATCTCAGGGGGTGTCAATGCAAAATAGTCCGTTGATCAGTATCTATCTGCAATTGACTAATACCTCAAGGGTGTCAATGCAAATTACCCTTTGATTTATGAATAACCCGAATTGTAAAAAATAAACCGGATTAGTTCAGTTTATGATGCAAAAATAAATTTAAGGATTGACTTCATTTACGCCCCTGAACTTTGTTCAAAAGGTATTTTGACCCCCCAACTCTATATAATTGCAGTCAAACCCCCTAATTAGACAGCTTTCATCAGTTTGACCCCCTTATGAACTTTTAGTACATTTTCAAAGTTGGCAATGTGTGAAATGTCTAAAATGCCCTTATCCCTATCCCTACTTCTTCCCCCCTTATCTGTACAATTTTGGCCCCATATATGTAATGTTTTATATCATTTTGACCCTCTCATTCAAGAGTAGGTTGAGTTTGGCGCCAAATTGTACAATTTAGTAAATCATTTTGACCCCCTCACCATGTAACTTGTTGTAGGCGCCAACTTTAATATGATTTTTTCACGATTTTTTTTTTGTGAAAAATATATATTATGTTCCAAAATATGATTTTTTTTTTTTACAAAAAAGTATATAATATGTTCCAAAATATGAATTTTTTCCGAAAAATAATTTTTTTGCAAAAATTATATATTATGTTCCAAAATATGATTTTTTTTTTTGCGAAAAATATATATTATATTCCAAAATATGATTTTTTTTGCAAAAAATATATATTATGTTTCAAAATATGATCTTTTCCGAAAAATAATTTTTTGCGAAAAATATATACTATTATATTCCAAAATATGATTTTTTTTGCAAAAAAGTATATATTATGTTCCAAAATATGAATTGTTTTCGAAAAATATTTTTTTTGAAAAAATTATATATTATGTTCCAAAATATGATTTTTTTGTGAAAAAGTATATATTATGTTCCAAAATATGATTTATTTTTGCGAAAAATATATATTATGTTTCAAAATATGATCTTTTCCTAAAAATAATTTTTTACGAAAAATATATACTATTATATTCCAAAATATGATTTTTTTTGCGAAAAAATATATATTATGTTCCAACATATGAATTTTTTCCGAAAAATATTATTTTGCAAAAATTATATATTATGTTCCAAAATATGCTTTATTTTTTTTGTGAAAAAGTATATATTATGTTCCAAAATATGATTTTGTTTGCGAAAAATATATATTATGTTTCAAAATATCATCTTTTCCGAAAAATAATTTTTTGCGAAAAATATATATTATTATATTCCAAAATATGATTTTTTTTGCGAAAAAGTATATATTATGTTCCAAAATATGAATTTTTTCCGAAAAATATTTTTTTTGCAAAAATTATATATTATGTTCCAAAATATGATTTTTTCGCGAAAAAGTATATATTATGTTCCAAAATATGATTTTTTTTGCGAAAAATATATATTATGTTTCAAAATATGATTTTTTCCGAAAAATAATTTTTTGCGAAAAATATATACTATAATATTCCAAAATATGATTTTTTTTTCGAAAAAGTATATATTATGTTCCAAAATATGAATTTTTTCCGAAAAATATTTTTTTTGCAAAAATTATATATTATGTTCCAAAATATGAATTGTTTTGCCAAAAATATATATTATGTTTCAAAATATGATCTTTTCCAAAAAATATGTACTATTATATTCCAAAATATGATATTTTTTGCGAAAAAGTATATATTATGTTCCAAAATATGAATTTTTTTCGAAAAATAATTTTTTTGCAAAAATTATATATTATGTTCCAAAATATGATTTTTTTTTTCGAAAAAGTATATATTATGTTCCAAAATATGAATTTTTTCCGAAAAATAATTTTTTTGCAAAAATTATATATTATGTTCCAAAATATGATTTTTTTTTTCGAAAAAGTATATATTATGTTCCAAAATATGAATTTTTTCCGAAAAATAATTTTTTTGCAAAAATTATATATTATGTTCCAAAATATGATTTTTTTTTCTCGAAAAAGTATATATTATGTTCCAAAATATGAATTTTTTCCGAAAAATATTTTTTTTGCAAAAATTATATATTATGTTCCAAAATATGAATTTTTTTTCGAAAAAGTATATATTATGTTCCAAAATATGATTTTTTTTGCGAAAAATACTTTTTTTGCGAAAAATATAAATTATGTTTCAAAATATAATCTTTTCCAAAAAATATTTTTTTTGCAAAAAAATATATACTATTATATTCCAAAATATGATTTTTTTTTGCGAAAAAGTATATATTATGTTCCAAAATATGAATTTTTTCTGATTTTTTTTTTTTTTGCAAAATTATATATTATGTTCCAATATATGATTTTTTTTTGGAAAATATTTTTTTTGCGAAAGAGTATATATTATGTTCCAAAATATGTTTTTTTTTGCAAAAAATATATATTATGTTAAAAAATATGATCTTTACCGAAAAATATATATACTATTATATTCCAAAATATGATTTTTTTGCGAAAATAACTTTTTTTCAAAAAATATATATTATTTTTTCTGAAACATAATTTTTTTGCTAAAAATATATATATATTTTTGACTTCATAATTTTTGCGAAAAATTTAATTGATTTTCGAAAAATAATATTTTAAGGGGGTTAAAATGCATTTTGACCAAAGTTTAGGGGTGTAAATGAAATTAACCCATATAGTATTAGGGTGTTTGGGGATGGGTTTTACCTTAACGTTCAATTGGAATAAGAATATCCTTATTCATGTAAACGGATAGGTTTATATTTGAAATATAGTTGTTTGGTTGAGGGCAAATATCTCTTTTCCTACCAAGTCAACGCCCAAAAGTGGTCAGGGGTGAAACTGATGAAAGTTTGCGTAAATTAGGGGGTCTAAATGCATTTATGTATAGTTGGGAGGTCAAAATGCCTTTTGAATAAAGTTCAGGGGGTGTAAATAAAATTAACCCTAAATTTAAAAATATTTAAGATAGCTTAAGAAAAGAAAAAAGAAAAAAGTGTTTTGGGAAGAGACAGCTAAACCGGTCTTTCTCTTCTTCTCGCCCAAGCCAACACTCCCCAAAAGCAAAAATAAACTCTCTCTACAATCACTTCCTTTCCCCAAATCTCACTCCAAACCCTAGTTTCACTCTCTCTCTCTCTACAATGTCGGTAAGTTCTTCTTCCACTCTCTGTATCTCTCTATATATATGTCTATATATATTTGTGTATGTGTCTATTGTTATTAGCCCTAATTTACTTCGTGTGGATCGAACTACGTATATATTGTTTGATTTTTTGCAGATCTTCGAATACAATGGAAGTGCTCTGGTGGCGATGGTTGGGAAGAACTGCTTCGCCATCGCCAGCGATCGCCGCCTCGGCGTTCAGCTTCAGACGATCGCCACTGATTTCCAGAAGATTTATAAGATTCACGACAAGCTCTTCATCGGTCTCGCTGGACTCGCCACCGACGCTCAAACTCTGTAATTAAATGTTTCGTTATTGTATCTGTAAAAGTCTTTATATTTATACAAATATATATGCACGTATATATATGTATTTGATTTTTATGCGCGTCTCTGAATTTGGGGGTTTTTGATTTTTTTTTGGCGTGTCAAGGTATCAACGGCTTGCGTTTAGGCATAAGCTGTATCAGCTTCGAGAAGAGAGGGATATGAAGCCTGAAACTTTTGCTAGCCTTGTTTCTGCTATTCTTTATGAAAAGAGGTCAGTAGATTCTATATACATATGTTTGTTGGGTGCTTTGAGTTTCAAGTGGGTCATTTTTACCTTAATTTAGTGAATTTTAGGTCAGACGTACACTTTAGCATTGTTATTAAAAATCTGTATGTTTCACTCTGTGAACTCTCTGTTGTGATTGTGCGCGTAGGAATTTATTTGTTATGTGTTGCTAGTTTTAATTCATTTGTATTTTGGTTTGGGAAGATGGGTTTTGTAGGCAAAGTCCCTATTTTTGAGGGATTCTGTGTTGGGGTAGTACCATACTACCATGTTAAGTTATATTAGGCTTCTTGATTTACTACTTTCAATTTTCAGGGAAACCAAATTAGGGAATCTAATCATTGCTAACTATCTAGTTATTTTAGGCTTAAGTTATCTATACAGTATATAGATATGTCTGCACAAGTATATAATTTACCTGGTAAAATAGTTTGTTTGAGGATCCAACCCCAAAACAAGAGCTAGATATGGAGGTACGTTCATGGTTTTCAGGTTATTTCATCATGATCCTGGTATCAATTAGCACTAGCATTCTGTAAGGGGGCGAAGTCCTTAACATGAAAAAGTAAGGAGCACTAAAAATTCAAATACAGACTCCGAGCAACATTAAAAACCGGATTGGGAAACTGCCTACTTGAAACTTATATTCATCAAATATTATTGAATACTGATTGTAATTTGTATCTGGTGTGTATTATCTGCCAGAACTGACCTCAATACATAATACTCAAATTTTGAGGAATAATACAAAAACAAAAGCCGTCATTAGTATGTTTACTGCCAACATCATTTCAACCTTTAGCATTGTTGTAACCTTTAGTGCATCCTCATTGTGTTTCCCTTCCTTGCTTTTCTCAGCAATACCATCAAACAATTTCAGCACTTCATTGCAAGACTTTATCAACCATGCAAGAGAGTAAAAGAGTTGTATCAAGTTAGTATTATTGCTTAAAAAATTTAGAAATTTCAAGAATTATGTGAATCGAGAGAAATAAGGTGTTCAATTATAAGAACTGACATCAACATCCAAAACTTGAGTTGTCAAAATTGCTCCTTGGTACGATTTATTTTGAGACCAAAGCAGTACGTTTTCTTTATTGTGAAATATAATCGATAACTGCCCGAATATCAGAGACAAATTGATGGAGGAGGCCACAATAGATGGCTGATATAGTGTAGATGACTTGTGAGTCGCTGTGTTCTATCCTCATTTTGAATCCCATGGTATTGGTTGTAATCCTTTAAATCTCAATCCAGAGTCAAATATTTCTTATTATTTGAACGCTACTAAAGAAACAACTAGTTACATATTTTGTGTTGAAATGGGAATTATGTAGAAAATAAATTTAATTTCTCATATGGTCAATTCTATTGCCAGCATTTACTCAGTTGACCAGGAAGTCACTGTGTGGGTTCAAAGTAGAAAAAACCTAGGAATTGCTATTGGGGGTGGTAAATCAATGATATACTAGTTCATCACGAAGAGACAACTGGTGGCTTCACACTCCTAACTCATGTTATTTTCATTCGACAAATAAAACGAGCTGTCATTCAGTTTCTGTTTCTTGTATTGGTATTTCTTGACTTGCCTTCTGCTTCAAGATTATGTTGGTTAGTGTAAATTTTTAATCATTCTGATATGTCTTCTTCCTTTTGTTTTTATTTTTCTCTTTCTCTCGATTTTCTTTTTCCTCATCTCCATATTCTTCTTCTTTTTTTTCTATTCCTTTACTTTACTTGATTTGCGAGGACCTTTAAGTTTAAATAAACATACTATTTTGTAGACCTAGTATACATCATACATATATTAGCATACTAATCTTGGTTACATGTGTAGGTTTGGTCCATATTTTTGCCAACCTGTGATTGCTGGATTGGGAGATGAAGACAAGCCCTTCATTTGCACAATGGACTCAATTGGAGCCAAGTATGTTGATTTCATTCTGCCTTCAAATTTCCTTTATTTTAGAATTACAGAGATTCCTGGCAGTCAAATTCAATTTATATAGTTGCCTGAAATGGAAATTAATTTGGATATGTTTAGATGGCATTAGTTTGATTGTCTGAAACATTTTATATTTAATGATTGAGCTGCATTGTCTTGATATGTAAGTGGCAGATGCATGAGCCAAAACTGATAATCATTTACTCAGATAAAACAATTTCTACATTTATAGTGTCCACCACCACCCCCCCCCCCCCCCCCCCCCCCCCCCCCCCCCCCCTCCAAACACACACACACAGAGACCCCCACCCACAACCCACTCTCATCCTGCCTCCTGCCTCCCTATGTATGCTTGGGCTGAGTATCCTTTCAAAATAATTTGTCGCTTGCCTCATTTAGATTAGGACATTGAACAGTCTGATCATGCTTCTAGCAGTTACCTGTCATTTTCAACCAATCCAGTTTTCTCGCCTTCTCATGTTGCTGGCTTCCCCTCTGCCAGCTGTAATGCTTGTGTGAGGTTTACGGTTATTTTAGTCCCATATTTCTTAAATTTGTGTGGAGTAAGATTGGTCTCTAGTATTGTGCTCATTTTACTATTGGATTGAAGATGAAGAACTTCCAAAAAAGTTCAAATAAGTAGACAGCACTTGGCAATATGTATCTTAGTCTGAAGTATGAGACATTTGTTGTGGAATTAATTCATTTATAAATATTGGAATCTGAAGAAGTTTGGAAACAAAGAATTCGCTTCTATTATACACGATTTGAACCCAAGTGCATGTCAAATATATCATTTCAATCATTGATGTCATGGAATTTTAAACAATGTAAAGTTTTGATCTTGCTTCTCACCTCCTTCAGCTTTCATGAATCGCTGAACTAATTTAATAGCAGAAAGCAGTATGTTTGTTCCAGTCTGTTTTGATATAAATATATTATGCCAGACATGATAATAGTTTTTTCATAAAGCTTCTCTCATCTGTCTGTTTGAAATAAGTAGTACTTCCTTTTATATTGTTGTCAATGAGAATAAAGGAAACACAATCTTTAGTGGATTGAATACGAGAATCAATCTCTGTTGTTTCAGTCTCTCTCTCTCTCTGAGGTCCCTGTTCTTTTTCTTGTGTGCCCGTGTGGCCTGCAATATATCTTCAACGGCATTAATAACGAATAAGGAAGGAAAAAAAGTTTTTCAGTAGCCTCTGATATTGTGTGCACACAAACACTTTTAGAGGTCATCTTTTGAGATTATCTCTTCAAATGTGCAAGCTTACCCAATATATTTACAAGCTTTGATATTTATGTTAGAGTATCTGGACTCTTGCTTAAGTCAATGTGCAAACTTGCTTGTTTCTTCATTAGTTTTAGTTATAATAATTGGCTGATAAACTATCAAATTTATTGTAGTAGTTGTCATTGATATTTGTTACTTTTTCCTTCTTTCTAAACGCAGAGAGCTTGCTAAAGATTTCGTTGTTGCTGGAACTGCCTCAGAGTCTCTTTATGGTGCATGTGAGGCTATGTTCAAGCCTGAAATGGTTTGTAACGAACTCTATTTTAATTGTTTTCACAGATGAACTCTTAATTTTATTTTCTGAAAAAATATGCTCAGGTATTAGAGTATATTGAGATATGCATTTTGAGATTTACTGTTGCCGCAAAATTGATTATGACAAAGGTATTGAAAAGTTCGACTATTAAGAAGCATATCTATTGAGGCTACAAGTCCATTTTCAGAGCCCTTGTTATATTTGGTTCCATCTATAGCATTTCAAGAGCACATGTATAGTAACACTACCCTTTCTTGTCTATTTACTAGTTCTTCTCAATTTCCTTTCTTAAGCCCGCTCCCAGTGAACAGTATTTTTTCCACTAGTGGTTTGTATCAATTTTTCATTTTGTTAAGGCTATTCTAAATTTCATGAGCACATATATTGCCAATTCTATCATGTCAGATTCACTGACATTTCTGCATCTTCATCCCAGCCATTCCTACTTTATGGGCATATGATCTTTTTAGCCTAATATTCTTGCCTTGTACATTGGTCAAACCTTTTCTCATTTTTTATATGATAAGAAGTCAAGTTGCATCTTAGTAATACATATTTCAAGCGAAGGGAGGGTAAATTCAAGGGAAATAAGATGCACAATCTGAAACCGTGGACAATTCGTAGGCATTTAAGTCATTTTCAGTTTTATTGGTATTATTAGCTTTCTTGTTATGTAAGTTTTGATTCCATCTTGGTGCACTAGCATCAACATGTGGAAGGCTAGTCTCAAACAGTTAAATACATCATTAGATTCTAGGGTAGCGGTATTTTGATTTTTAAACATCATGCTTCCACTATCAATTATTTTCTTGTTATTTCATGAATTAAGTTATCTTGGGAGTTAAAATTTGATCGTGGAAAGTAAGATTTTAAACTTTTATTAGCTAACATATGTTTTACTTTTCTTGCTTTTTGATTCATTTGAAATCTTTATGCTGGTCATTAATGCAATACAGGAACCTGAAGAATTGTTTGAGACCATATCTCAAGCACTGTTATCGTCAGTTGATCGTGACTGCTTGAGTGGTTGGGGAGGACATGTCTACGTTGTGTAAGCCTTTTCGTACTATTTCCTTTTTTGTTTTTGTTTTTGTGTGTTTTTCAGTTCCATTATTATGACGATGTCTAATGAGCCCTAGAGTCCCAAATTTCCCTTTGGTACGGTATTCGGTATAGTACCAACCTGATGTTTAATTTTTACTATCCCATCCTCTCATAGCCATTCATTTTCTGGGAACATTAATATTTTCTTTATCAACTCTAAACTAACAAAAGAATTCAAGTGCAAGATGTAAGGAGATTTATTACATGGTTTTGGGATGATTTCTCTTGAGCTAATACCAGTTGACATCAATTAGTGATTATTGGTCGGGCCCATTGGTACCCGGACCATTTCTAAGAAATAAGAGGGTAACTGTATCTGGTCGGTTGATTTTTCCATTTTTCTTTGGAGATGTACGTGCTATGCTTATGTTGGTTGAGGGGAAGAAAGGATAAAGGAAAAACAGGTGGTGACAAGTTTGCTGCAAGGGCAACAAAAATTCCCCCGAAATCCACCACTTTTTTGCCGTCTTACCACCCGCCTCACACAGTTTCTTAACGAATGGGTGATAAGAACAATCAAACCGTTGATGTATTTCTTCTTCTTGGGTTGTCATTTTCTTTTGGTACATTTTGCTGTATGGTTCAAACACAACTGTTTTTGTTGATAACAACTTTTTGATTTCCTGTTTTGTGAAACATAGATTGATAGGATCTCGATGAGGTAAAGTATTCATGTTTTTGTTAAAGCTACGTAAAATCTGTTTCTTTGGTTTGCTTGCAGTACACCAACAGAAGTAACAGAGAGGATATTGAAGGGAAGAATGGATTGATCCTTTTCTCACAAGACCTGGAAGCCCATCTTTTTAGTCTCATTTGGTTATTTTCTCTTCGTTGCCCATTGTAGCCAGTGGAGGAAGGTGGGACTTGTTACCGTTGCTTGTTCTCGCCCATAGTTCTGGTACTTTACATTGATGTAATATGATGAATTTTAGTAATGGCTTTATGTAGTTTTATTTTGTTGAATTTCTGGGAATTTGGATGCAGTGTTAAATGAATGAATTTGCAGACTTCTCTTGATGTTTCTCCAGCCTCTACAAAGCAAAACTCTTGTATGATTGGATTCGTCAATGGGTGTTACATATTGCAGTTTTCTGGCGTAGTAGTACTTTGGTCTCAAAAGAATTAAAATACTGATTAAAGAATTAATCAGTATTTCTGTGTTATAATCTATTCTGAAAATGTAAGGTTTGGGGTTTTAATTCTTGTGTGTTAAAAGAAAATGATAGTATAAGGGGGTTATATTTGGTTCAGTTCTTTGAATACAGAAAATTCCTGAAAAACATAAAAATTCATTTGAGAACAATTCCCAGTAATTTTCATAATATGTAACCAGAATGAATTCAAATTAATTCTTTCGAAAAAAACAAAATACTTCGTTATGGACTGGGCTGGGTCTCCAAATGTCTAAGGTGTTGGAGATGAGACCATGATCACATAATTCCCTTATAGATGTGTATATTCTAGATCAAGGATCCACAATAACTATGTATATAAATTTTCAAGAAACCCAAATACTATTTGTCACTCTTCTGTATATATATATATATACACTCACAGATCACGCTCCACACATACCTCTCCCAGCTGTTGCTCATCTTTTTATTGTGCGGAAAGCAAAAAGCAAAATTTATGTCAAAGGACTTTGTCATATATGATAGTAATAAATAGTAAAAGAAATTATTGAAAAAAAGAATAAATTAAATTATAATATACTACCCAAAAATGAAAACAAAACCCCCGATAAGATCCATAGTGGATAAAAGGGTTAGTCAATTAATTAAGGGTTTACTTCTAGAAACTCCCTATTTTATTCAATTTAATCAATTAATTCTCACATTACCTTTAATCATATCCTTATTATTATATTTTTTAATTATTTAAAGGGTTAATTTCAGTAAACCCCCCTATACTATCCAGATTAATCAACTAACCCCTTCTCTGTCCACTTTGCCCCCTATACTATTCAATTTCATCAAATTGCCCCCCTCAGCTCACATTTTGACTCAAAATGCCTAAACTACCCTCAATCAATACTATAAGGGGGTTTGTTGATTCAACCATTAAATTTTTTTTTTTTTTCAAAAATCAATTATATTTTTCACAAAAATTATAAATTCAGAAATATATATATATTTCTTTTGCAAAAAATCTGCAACATATGAAAATTCATTTTTCACAAAAAATTCAAATTTTTTTCTGAAAATCTGCAACATATGAAAAAAAAAAATTCAATTTTTTTTGCGAAAAAAAAAATTTCCGAAAAAAAAAAAATTTCAGAAAATCTGCAACATATGAAAAAAAAAAATTCAAATTTTTTTTTGCAAAAAATCATTTTTTTTCCGAAAATCTGCAACATATGAAAAAAAATCAAAATTTTTTTTGCAAAAAATCATTTTTTTCCGAAACTCTGCAACATATGCAAAAAAAAAAAAATTCAAAATTTTTTTTTTTCATATGTTGCAGATTTTCGGAAAAAAATGATTTTTTGCAATTTTTTTTTTTATTTTTTTCGGAAATTTTTGTTTTCGCAACATAAGAAAAAAAAAAATTCAAATTTTTTTTTGCAAAAAATTATTTTTTTCCGAAAATCTGCAACATATGAAAAAAAAAATTCAAAATTTTTTTTGCAATAAATCATTTTTTTTAAAACCTGCAGCATATGAAAAAAAAATTTAAAAATTTTTTTTTTTTGCGAAAAAATATTTATTATGTTCCAAAATATGAATTTTTTTCCGAAAAATATTTTTTTTGCCAAAAATATATATTATGTTCCAAAATATGATCTTTTCCAAGAAATATATATATATTTCTGAAAAATATAATTGATTTTTGAAAAATAATTTTTGAAATGGTTGAATCAACAAACCCCCTTATACTATTGATTGAGGGTAGTTTAGGCATTTTGAGTCAAAATGTGAGTTGAGGGGGGCAATTTGATGAAATTGAATAGTATAGGGGGCAAAGTGGACAGAGAAGGGGTTAGTTGATTAATCTGGATAGTATAGGGGGGTTTACTGAAATTAACCCTTATTTAAATTACAAAAATATTATTTCTTTTAATTAGAATATTAATTATGCCATTTACCTTTAATGTATTAGACTAAATATACTCTCAAATGTTATTTTTTTTTTCCAACACTCTAGGAAAAAACGCATAGTAAACCCATCCGGACCAGGAGCTTTGTCCCCATTACATTGTTTCAACGCCCTCAACACCGTAACGGTCCAAAATCTTAAGAATGCCTCTGACCGCATCGAAAATGGGTAAAAAATGACTCCAAATGGTCTAAAAATAATTTCAGCACTAAAAGACAAAATAGTGCTTGCGCTGCGCGTCACAAGCATCGGTGTCACGCACCCCACGCGCCTTCAACCTCCAGCGCGCGTGAGGCCCACGCGCCCCACGCGCTGACACGTCAGCAATGATGTCATCACTCATGCCACGTCACTGCTGACGTCATTTGGCAAGAACTACTATTTGGTATGCGTTTGAGTTCGATATTTTTTATTTTTTATTTGGTATTGTAGTATTTTTTTTAACAAGAACATGTTTGACTGACTTCGTTTTGTTTTAAATAGTAACAAAACCTCTCAATACCCAGTTGAATACTATTTAGTATGGGAATGATATATTTTTAAAAAATCCCAAGCGATTACAAAATGTGCATTAAAAAGAGATTTTTGTTGAGTGCTACCCACAAACCATCGGAGTCCGAATGAGAAAACTGTCTACTAATGACATCTTCTTTCTGTAGTTTCGACTCTTAGTTTTGCTCCTCTAAGTTCAAACATATATATGGATATTCTGCGCCGAATAATGACTCAACCTCTTGAAACAAACTCCAATTTTCTTTAACATGCACATGAGAAAATGCTTACGATTAAGGTTATTCCTTATAATTGTGGAATGTTTGCTTTTATCTTAGGTTACTACTAGTTACTATCAAATTTGATTATCGTCAAATCAAAATATATATATATAATTCAAAAACATATATATAAAAATTCGAAAAAAATATATAAAATTCAAATATATATATAATTAAAAAATAATATATAAAATTAGAAAAATATATAAAATTCAAAAACAATATATAAAATTCAAAATATATTCGTCATAGTTGTGTACTCTACCCAATCCGTAAACTCTCCTTCACAGCACATCGATCCCTATGAGGCTACATCTCTTCCACGACATTCATCAGGACAATTTATTGCACCTCCAATTGCAAAGATCCTTATGCAAAATTATCGTTGTCCACAATCGACTTCTAAATATTCTCCAAAATGTCCCAATACGAATCATCAACTCTGATAGCACTTGTTAGGAGATTTATTTATCATATGAATTTTTTTTCATATGATAGCTCTTGATGAATTTAAAACCTTAAAAGACAATTTCGTTACGAAATGAAAAATGAATAAATAATAAATAATTAACAAAATGAATTAAATAATATATAAGAATAAGAATAAATAAATAAATATTATAATAAGTAGTAAATGATAAATAACAATGAATTTTCAGACAATTTATCAAATATGGTCTGTTTTCAATTTTTTCAGACGAAGACTATCAAATCAGATTTTCCTAATACTCCACAAGATTGTTATATTTCTGCTCCAACTATGAGACTCACTTAATCTATGATCTTGGATTATAGCACCCATGAACTGATTTGTTTGGCGTATATATTCCTGCTGCTAGGGAATCTGTGACATTTGTTTACTCAATTGAAGAACATAATTTGTGCTTGACTTTATAAGGAAAATGGGGTGACTTGTCGCGTCGGTTCTGTGAAGGCTATAAGCCTATTGTGTCACAAAGGACGAAAAAGAATAGATTCACTTGTTTTGCCATGTGAAGCCCATCTTTTCAAAATCTATCAATCTGATTCGTTTCATATTCTCTCTGCACAAACACACAAAATGTGTTAAATTATCATGCCAAAACTTCAGTCACTACCCTTTACAAAGTTCAAACAACGGAGTCCACTGAATGGCCAAAGCATCCTGCCAAGCAATATTTTAAATATCTTTAGACAATGTATAAATAATTTATTGGATCATATCACTTGTAAGAAGGAAGTCCCTCCTTACCTGACTTAAGACAAATATTTTTCTTCTATATATAGGTAAAATATTTGCTACTAATTATTATTAAGTCGAGCCCTTACCTGACCTAAGACAAATATTTTTCTTCTATATATAGGTAAAATATTTGCTACTAACTATTATTAAGTCGAGCCTGGGGAAGCGGCGCGACGTTTTCCTGAGCGCCCCCTGGCGGGGTTTGGGGCAGCACCCCAGCGCTAAGGTATACGATATTTTATACGGTCGAAACTATTCAAAAATATACGGTCGAAACTATTCAAAAATACAAAATCAATGTCTATGATCCTATGCTGCTGTTGCTAAGAAGTAGAATGGTTTTTTTGTGTGGAACTTTGTTTGCGTGGCATATTGTGTCAGTTCTGTTAACCTGTATTTGAGGGTTAAACTAAACTGCTCTTACAAGTCGAGGCTTTGTTTTTTACAATACAGCATAAAAAATCACTACTTTATATATACAAGCAACCACTCCAATTCTCAAAAATTATTTGAAACTAAACTCAAGATATCAAATTGAAATTGAGAAAATGAGCTGTCGTTATATAAATTTGATAGTTGTTTATTGTCATTTTGGTTGGTTTTTGTCTCTATTCTCTGTTCTTCTGTAACTCTATATATGATATTGATATATAGATATGAGAAAGGCTACGTCTACATTCACAATGGTCATGGTAATAACTTTATGAGAAATTGTTCGACTTATCATACATATTTTATTTTTTGATATTTTCTATCTATCACACTAATTGTTATTTATAACAATTACTTTTAAATCTTCTATAAACTTATTTTTATTTTTATTGTTTCATTATGATCTGTACAAAAACCAAAAATGCTCCAAAATACTCCAAACTTCTAAAAATAATAAATCACTTTTAAACTATACTCAAAACTTCCAAATATAAAAAATAAAAAATACTTCCAAATATATTAAATTATTTTTAAGGTTTCCATGAAATTTTATTTACATTAGATATATTTTAGTCTACAACTTAAAAAAAAATTCTTATTCATCTAGGATATTTGCACATTATATATATAGCATGATTCTTTTTGCATTATGGTATTATGTCTAGTATATATTTTAAATATTTCATTGGGTATTGATTAATAATTCACTTATAACTTGAAGTGTTTATTTAATTTAGTATGATTAATAAAAATTTGAAAATAATAAAATAAAAGTTGCCACTGTAATTACCCTTCCTCGTATAGATATAGCGGCTAACCACTAACAGCATGTCTACAATTAATTACTTTAATGACCTTACTTAAACGAAAAAGATTAAATGCTATTTTATGATTCCTCATTTTACCGTTATGATTATTATTTTATTATAACTCCTTAATATTATTCAACGCAAAATGCAAATCTTCTAGTAGTATTTTTTTTTTTCAAATTCAAAATTAAGTATTTTACTTTCATCCCCTCTTATTTACACAAATTATATTTTTTCTCTTCTGTTTGAATAATTACAGTTTGACTCCCTATAAGTAGGACTGACAATTCATGTTGGTAGGTCGTGTTCGTGTCGGATTGAGATTATGTCTGGTTGGGATCGTGTCGTGTCGAAAAATACCTGGTTAATATACGTGTCAAATATGTTCAACCTTAACCTAATCCACATGTTATCCGTGTTGACCCATGTAATCCATTTATCTTATTTATTATAATATATTAAATTAAATTTGACATAATACAACACAAAATGAACTATTTAATCTATTATCAGCAAAGTTAAATTGAATTTGACATGATCCAATAATAATTTATTGATATATTAAAAAAAATACTATGTAAATGCATGTGTATGATTTATTTATTTTAATTGATGCATGTGGATATATATGCTCCAAAGGGACTCTCAGGCAAAATGAACCAAACAAATTTTTTTTTAATTGATTTATTCAATTTCGGGAATGAAATTACATTTTATTTATTTCAATATCTTTTTTGTTTTACTAAAAAATATTTTATAATACGGCAAAGGCACATGCACTGCGAGTTTCAGGGCCTGTTTGGAAACGCTCCCGCTCCTGCTTTCAAACGGGTTTGGAAGCTGAAGCGTAGCGAATTAAGTTTTTTCTGAAGCGAAAGCATGTTTGGTGCTGATGATTCTGATATGAGAAAAATGAAAGCTGAAGCATGCAGAGCATGTTTGGTGGAACTGTTGATTTCCTAAAATATGAAAGCAAAACATGTTTAGTGAATTCAAATAATTTGAGATTCTTTTTTATTTATTTTTTATTTTAGATTGAATATAAGAAATTAATAAGTTCTACAATTAAAAAAAATAAAAATTGTATTGCACAAGGCCTTTTATTTGGATATTGTAAATATATTTTTTTATTTTTTGTAAACTATAATTTTGGATAAAAATAATTATATTTTTGTAAACTATAAATTTTTTTGTAGGTAAATTCTAAATTATAATATTGTATTGCACAAGACCTTTGGTTATAATATTTTATTTTGGATAAAGTGCATAAAACCCTCGTCAACTATTGCCCCATGAGCACAAAACCCCCCTCAACTACAAAAGGAGCAAAAACAATCCCTCAACTATACCAATTGGGTGCAATTTACTCCATCCTTATTGCAAAATTACAAATTTACCTTTAAAAAAATAAAATAACATATTTTAAGCGATAATTAATATATATAAAATTCAAAAAACAATATATTAAATTTTGAAAAAAATTTAAAATTCGAAAAAAATATATAAAATTCAAAATATATATATATGTAAAATTCAAAAACAATATATTAAATTCCGAAAAAAATTAAAATTTGAAACAAATATGTATAATTTGAAATATATATATAAGTCAAAAAATATATATTAAATTTCAAAAAAAATTTAAAATTTAAAATTTATATATAGTTTTCAAATTTTATATATTTTTCAAAATTTATATATGGTTTTTGAATTTTATTTTTTGAAATATATATATTTTGAATTTAATATTTTTTTCGAATTATATATATATTTTTTGAATTTTATATAATTTTTTCAAAATTTATATATATATATTTCAAAATTTATATACTTTTTTCGAATTTTATATTTTTTTTCGAATTTTATATATTTTTTAAAAATTTATATATATTTTTTCAAATTTTATATATTTTTCTAAATTAAATTTTTTTTTTGGAATTTTATATATTTATTACTAATTATATATATATTTTCGGAATTAAATTTTTTTTTTGAAATTTTATACACCTTGGAGCAAACCTAACATGTTGCAAAGAATTTGGGAGCAACTTGTAATGGGCCCCACTAAAAATAGTGATGGGAGCAAGTGGAAGCAAGGTGAGCCTTGCTTCCAAATTTGAGGTTTTGCTCTAGCCTGCTTCTAGATTTTGGAAACGGGAGCAACCAACCAAACAAACCTGCTATGTGAATAGTAATAGAAGCAGGAGCAAAAGTAGGAAGCGGGAGCGTTACCAAACAGGCCCTCAGTGAAACTAGAGCTCAACATGAGTGGGTCCTCATTATAGACTCATTATTTTATTTTTATATATTCAATTATTGTTATTTGAAGTTTTATTTTATATTTGTAGGGGTTCGATTTAAATGAGATTTAGAGATAGTTTCCACAAAAGATTGACATGAAAATAATGATGCTTGTATCTTTATTGCTTTTGATGCTTTATAGAAAAATGGAGAAGGAGGAAAAATGGAGAAGAAAACAACAGGTACAAATGATGCAAAATACTTTTTCTCTCCCTTAGTTTTCGAAAAAGTCCCTGAATTGAATCATTGACCCGTTATTTATAGGCGCTGGTTCAAGTATAAGTTATTGTCACGTCATCATGTCCATCCGCGAGGTAGATCCGCTATTTAACCTCCATAATTTACCCAAGTTACAATGTTCAATCCGCGACATTACTAATCAGCGATCCATGATTTTTACTAATCCACAGATTCCTTTATTTGTTTGTCATAGTTTTCCTGGGTCATGTCCTTTTATGCATATTTTCCCTTTACATGACCCTGAGCGTTACTTGACGCATTCTAGGTACTTTACTTTGAGTGATTTTGATGAATAAGGTCGCGACCCACTATTCATCATCCCAAAGTATTATCCTAGGCTAGTCAAAATAGCACTCCCTACGCGATAAACTCATAGGGTTGCGAGGTTGACTTTTGGCTATGACCCCCTTTGTCAATCCTTAACGATTGCCTCTTTGTAGAGCGTTATCGCGTGCCTGGTCTCATCTAGAGATACCCTATCGGACTCCTGGATTCGCGACATATATCAACTTGAATCCCCCAGTTGGCTGATAAGTCCATTTTACATACATATTTTATCCCCAAATGTATATTTGTTAGTATGTAAAACTATTTATTTTAATTAATTTAGAAGTGTAATAATGATAAATGCATAAAACTTAATTTATATAATAAAATTGTTGAATAAATCATTTTCAATGTCATTAAATTACATCTACATTTATGTCTTTCATTTATAGGTGTAAAGTGAGAAATGAATCAAATGCACATGGATGAAAGTTGGATGATTCAAATGCACATGGAAAAAGAACAAAATGTGATGGAAAGTGATGAAAAAGAAAAGAAAAGAATATTTCATTTCTCTTTACAAGTTGTAATTTGATTCCAATATTTCTCTATAAATATGGATACATCTTGAAGAGGAAATAAAATGAAAGAGGAAGAAGAAGAAGGAGGAGAGCAAGAAGGACACCAAAGAGGAGAAGAATTCATCTTCAATTCCGGGTTTTATTGTTCTTACTTTGTTATTTTCTTTTTAAGCATGTGTAACTAAATCCCCAACTAAGGTTGAGGATGAAACCACCATTTATGAAATAAATTCCTTTTAGTCTTTTATCAACTTCCATGTGTATGGTTTAAATGCTTATGATTTTCGTTTCATAGTATTAATTGTTTTAAATTCCTTTCACTATAAATATCATGTATTTATAGTAGTTAAGAATTCTTATCACAATTAATCAAGCTTGGATTTGATGAGTTTATAAGTAAAAATCTTTGATCTTATGTGATCCATTAAATTGCATACATAGGATGCTTAGAATTTTACACTTTAAAGCGAAGGAAAATCTATTTCTTGAAAATATATTTCATTAGTGCGTTATTGTTAAATATTGAGAAAGTAATAAGATTGATTTCTAAATTACTACTCTAAAATTGGAATTGATAAAGGAATAATTATAAGTTTATGGATTAGTGGTGGTGGATTCCGATACCTTAGTATTTTCTCCCTATTATTCTCACTTTAATTATTTGTATTTCTATATTGCATGTTTAGTATAAAAATCGCTTCAACAAACAAAATTTGAGAAACTAGGTTAGTTTTAGATTAATTTGAGTTTAATTAAGTTATCTTTAAAGCATTCCTTTGGGTTCGACCTCGTTCTTGCATAACCTAAATTACAATTGATTCGTGCACTTGCGAGTAATATTTTAAAACACACCATTGGCCTTTTCCAACTTTCCCTTGCCGTACCCTTGGATTCGCGGATTATATCAATGTGAATCCCCCTTTACATTTTTCCCTTTTACACTTTAGTACTTAGCTAAGTACTAAAGAGTAAACCACATAAAAAAACCTCAGTTTTAAACTTCGCAGAAGTACATACGTATTTTTTACATACCTTGTTTTCGATTTTTGGACAATTTGTATGGCTCTCCTCATTTTTCCATTTTGAATCATGTCACTGATTTACCAACAATCATCCATTATTATGATCGTGACATTCTAATTTGCGGCAACCTTGGCGTCGGTTCGGCTTCCGTGGGCATTAATTGATCTCCTAGGTTTTCGTGCCCCCTCCCTTTATAAACCTCCCTTACTCATTTTTTTTCTTTCATTTTTCCTTCCTTCTTCCATATTTTTCTCTTTCCCTTTTCCTCGACTCATTTTGTTTTATACATACTTATTGTTTTAGCCTCCATTCCCTTCTTTACGTCGCGGTCCTATTTTCAAGTTTGTACTCCCCCATTTTTCTATTTTAATGGCCAAGTCCTCTACTCCCAAGCTTTTAGTTCCCCCATTTGGGACTATTCTGTCTATTCCCCTGCTAGCAGAATGGCGGAAAACTCCATATTTTGAGGCTTCTCATGACCATTTCTGGAGCTCTATTGAAAACCTTCCTCCTGCGGGGGACATTACTGAAGAACCCATGCTTATCCATTCCGATGGTGAAGCCCCCTTAGCCAATATTCCACCCACTTCCCTTCTTCACTTACTTATTGAAAGAGGCGATGTCCCATACTCTTTTGTGGAATATGAATGGCATGTTGTACCCATTACTCATTGGAGGATGTGGTCTAGCCATATACTTAGCCAAGACAGACACCGCGAAACTCTTAGAAATGCTAGTTTTCTAGACTCCATAGAGTTATTCTTTGACTTGTCCGTTCGTCGGGATGCGGATGCCCTCAATCTTTTAGTATCGCATTGGAGTTCTTTCTCCCATACTTTCATATCATCTTGGGGAGAGTTTACCCCTACCTTGGAAGATGTCTATATTATGTTTAGACTCCCCATTTTTTTATTCGCGGCCCCTTGATGCACGTCATTTTGATGAAAAAGATCAGGCGATTCATTCGCATCTTCAGTCTTGTGCTGCCTATGCTGCAAATAGGGGTAGTCATTTCAAGGATGGTGCCATACTTGATGAAACTCCTATTGTGAAAAGTGCAAAACTCAAATATTCCAACTGGTGCCATCATTTTTTAGAGAGTATGAGCCGAAGTTGCCTCTTCTCCGCGGTCAAGATCGCGAATCCGTGTCTGGCCCAGAATTTAACGGTGATTATGAACTGGCTGGGTTTTTAGCCTATTGGTTGGTCAGGTATATTTTTCAAGGACGTCCCAAAGATGGTCCAAATAAGCTAGTGTTCTTAATGGCTTTTATCGCGTTGCAGGGCATTCGTCTTCCTCTAGGTCCTCTCTTTTTTGGGTACTATCTATTCCCAATTAGATACTTTTACAAACGACTTTTCAAGATCGGTAAGAAGATATGACATTAGTACTCACATTCCATGCCTCTTCCTAATGTTATTCATCTTCGAGAGATTCCCAAAGTATGCCCCAAAACCTCTTCATTTTCCTTTATCCTCTTCAAACTCTAATACTGTTGGTCCTAGATCGCGAGTTGCTCGTTGCTCTGGCCTTCTTTCCACTAAACGACTTGAATATTTTATTGACTTCAGTCGTCACTTTTTATGGAGACCCTACTCGGTTCATCTAGAAGGTATTTATTTTCCTTCTTTTTACCCAATCGAGGAGAAGACCTCTTATGGTTATCAACACCTTGAAGAACTCATTTTTTCCGCTGCTTCATTCGAGTGTTGCCTACCCATTTTTGACGAGTCCTTCTCACGAGTTACAGTCTACAATCCTTCGCGTGTTGCTCGTCAATTGGGTTTTGAGCAGGCAGTTCCTGTCTATGTTGCTCCTCCTTCAGGCAATTCTCCTGACATTTATGATGCGGCCCTGGTGAGTTTTTACGAGGAGTATGAAAAGAAACATAAAGATTTTTCTTTTGTTATCTTCATTCCTGCGCTATCTCGGGCGAGTAGTCGGACCACGACCTATGTAGACTTCTGGCTCCAAGTTACAACAGACTTCCAAACTTTTATGATGGGCCTTTCCAGGCTTGTCATTCTTGCCAATGTACTTACGGGAGACTCCTCCCTTAAACTTCACAAACCTCATGGCTCCCACGAATTCTATAGCAAACTGGCTTTTCAAACTTCTGATCAAATCGGCGAGCGTCATGAAACACCAACACGTTCAAATCTGGCTTCCAAGAAACAGAAAGCATCCAAGGATAAGAAAGGAAAATCAAAGGTTCCTCCTCCCGCACCTAAGTGAAGACGTTTTGAGCGCGTCGAAGTTCCTGCTGCCATTTCTTTTCGCGAGGAACCTATCTCGAAACGATTTGTAATATAATCTCACCCTTTTGTATTTTCTTACTCTTATCCTCAATCACTGGTACAAATTCATTTATCTTTACTTATTTATTTGATTTCAGAGATCCGCGAACTCCTCTGTAACATCACCCCAGAATGTTCGGGTTCCTCCTCCCACAGATCACACAATCGCGGATGATTCCTTGGATTATGTTCCCCTATCTTAAAGAAGAGGTTTACAGAGCAAGACTACCGCGAATGATGTCTTGGACTATATTCCTTTGTCTCGAAGAAGAAGAGATTAAAGAGCTCAAATTCTAGCATCTGTTACACATAATTCTTCTGAAAATGATGAAGTAGACACTATTCCCTTGATTCACAGAAGGTCGGATCCTCCTGTTTTGGTCCCTTCTTCTGACAGACTCGGAGTTGAACCCCTTGTTTTTCAGTCATATCAAGGGGAAGATGAGACTGCTGACGTTTATGCTCTGGGCAAAGATATTACCTCTCCGCGAGTGGATGAGTCCTCACAGCAGGTTAAATTTCTGCAGAAGGGGGAACCGGTCCATACCGCTTCTTCTTCACCTTGTAAAACCAAATTTTTACTTGATATTGTTGCGCGGGCCGTGGGAGAAATTCATGTTTCAAATCCTCTATTCTCAGGTAGCTTCTAATTGAGAAAACCAATATATCTTCTACCCTTCCATGCTTATATTATTTATTTACAACTTTTCAGGCTGCGAGGCTGCGGAGGGTGCGATTCAGGAGACTGATCTTTCCCTTGATGCTTTTGATCGCGAGGTAGCTGCTATCCTTTCGGACTTTCCAGATTATGGACATGAGGAAGCTCAAACTCTCTGTAAAGTCGCGATAAGGGTTTTATTATATGACTCACACGAAGGGGACGATCTTCCCATCTCTACTCTTATTCGTAACTGTCTTGCGCATCATGATAAAAATAGGCTCCTTCCTGAGGATGCTCAGACAATAAACATAAACTCTATCGATGATGACCAAACCGCGGACACAACCGCATTTTGCACAACAAATCCTTGTTCCGCGAGACTAAATGAACCTGCGAAACTGCCAGAGATTCTTAAAGAAAACGATGCTAACACTGTTTTAGAGGGAGACATCGCGGAAGTGACCGACTCTCTAGTTTCTAATTCTGAGAGTGATGTAGCTCTTGATTGCGAGGAGGCAGATACTCGGCACATGCAACCTCTTGGTGGCGATATTGCTGTTGAGATAGTTGCTACTTTAGATGATGGGCCACAAATCCAAAGGTCATTTTTTGGGGGCCTTGTTGCTGACATGGAGACAATTGCTGAATCTTCTATTGGCACGGATCATGTCCCTACCGCGAATCAAGGTAAATTTTGTCCATCAATGGACTCTTTTGAATAGAATTTTCTATATTCATAGTGCTGATAATTCCTCTTTTACTGTAGGCAATTTTAACAGAAGTCCTGACCCATTATTTCGAGAATCCGCGTTTCAAGATCCAGAGACCCTTCTCAATGAGTTTTCCTCACCCCCAAACACTTTACAAAATCTCACATTTCCGAACTCTGAGTCCTTTTTCCTTCATATTCATCCTCAGCAGCCACATATGAAACCTTCTCAACCCCATCCTCCACAAACTCGTTCATCCATACCCGACACCACACCTATGCCTTTTGTTCAAAATCCCCCTCAGCAGAATCAGGCCTACTGGCATAATTTCTTATGTTATTCATGCGACATGATTATTTTAGACCGTGTTTATAATAGCCATCCAGAGACGTTTACTGCTATGGAGCTTCATGATCCACTTCTCTAACCAACCTTTCTACATATTATTGCGGATACCTTTTCTTCATTAATGACCACTTGTGTATGAGATCATGCCTCCACAACTTTGCCTCTTTGTCGCGCTCGCATCAAAGATTGGAAAAACATGAAAATGGTCGTGACCTGGTGGGAAGTTCATCTAGAAAAGGTGGAGTGCTTGTATGCAAAACATTGCACTGAATTCAAAGCTTTTAATGAGTACCAAACCAGTATAGCCAGAGTGGAGGAAGCCTGCGCTCTTTTAGCTGCTGCAGAACAAGATACCCGTAGGCTAAAAGAATCCGCAGAACATTCAATACGTTCTCGCGAGCTACAAGAGGAGCATGAAAATCTCCACATCTCTTCTCATGTTGGCTGTGATGTATACTAGTGATTGTTTTTTATGTATTCATACACATATTTTGTTTTATATAAAATATCCATGTATATTGTGCTGATATCGTACACTTTATCATTCATCATCATTTTTTTATACTTATTTCCATGTATATGTATCTAAGATTGGTACAACTTTATCCATTTTACATTGAGTGGCCCTATTCTTTTGCGGGTAATTCCATGCTCCATCCTATAATATCCACTGCTGCCCTCACTTACAATTACATATGGACTTTCCCACTTAGCTTCAAATTTCGTTACCCATTGTCCCCGCATGATTGCTAGTACTACTTTCAACACTCTGTCTCCTTCCTTGAACCATCTATATCGTACCTTCTTATTGTAACTTCTTCCTTGTCGCTTATTGTATTCTTTTTTATTTGTAAAGGCTTCTGCCCTTGTCTCCTCTAATTCTTCTATTTCCAATAGTCTATCCTTTAGACTGCTTTTACACGCCAGTATTTTAGCAGCAACCTCTAGCTCCGTAGGTAGCACAACCTCTACTCCATAGACTAGTGCATAAGGGATCATATTTGTCGCACTTCGGTATGCAGTTTGATGCGCCCATAGTGCTATGGGAAGTTCTTCCACCCATTTCTTTTGATTATCATGTACCAATCTGGACATAATTCGAATTAACACTTTATTAGAGGCCCCATCCTGTCCATTTCCTTTTGGATAGTAAGGCGTTGACTTGTGATGAATTACTGAGTATCTCCCCAACAAATCCGCGACTTTACTATTAATAAAAAGAGTCCCATTGTTTAACAGTATCACCTTCGGTATCCCAAATCGACAGATGATGTTTTCCTTTATGAATTGAACTATATTATAAGCTGTTGTTCGTCGTAGTGGGATAGCTTTTACCCACTTTATGACAATTCAGTTGCCACTAAAATCCACACATGTCCCTGAGCCTGCTGCGTAATTGGCCCAATTATGTCCAGTGCCCAAGTATGAAAAAGTCAGGGGGTAGCCAAACTGTACAATTCAGTTCCCGGAGCATGAATAAGATCCCCATGTATCTGACATATATGAGATTTCCTGACAAAATCACTACAGTCCCTTTCCATTATTAGCCAGTAATACCCAGATGAAAGTAATTGTTGAAATACTTTCCTAGGGCCTTGATGACCAAACTTGTGCGTTTGTTTCAATACTTCCCCTACCTCTTTTTCGTTTATGCATCTTAGTAGCCTTCCTTCAAAACTTTTACAGAACAATCTTCCCTTCTGTAATACAAACCGCGAGGCTAATTTTCTGAACCGCAGCTGATCCTTTTCAGGTAAAACTCCTTCTTTCAGATAATGCACATATTTGTCCCGCCAGTCTATCATGTTTGTCAAGTTTCCTTCACTCGCGGAAGGATATGCGTTATAGTCGCGACAATTGCTTTCATCTTGACTGCATCATCCTTCATGCTTGGCCAAAAGAAACCTTCTCGCTGTAAAATTCGATAGAAACTAATATCCATTTGACCATATATTTTCTTGTGAGTTTTCTGTAGCAGTTCACCTATCTCGCTTATTGTTACGCATCTGGCTAGAATCCCTCCGGCTGCTGTGTAATATAACATACCTTTTATGATTTGGTATTCTCGTCTCAAGGCATTGTTATCATTTTCAGTAGAGTTCGTACTATATATTCTGTCAAATCATGCTTTTCATACACCCCTGATTCCTTCCCGCTACTGACCACAGAGTTGGTTTTTCGCACTATTTGTACAGTAAACTCTATTTATTAGAATTGTAGTCGCGAACCCAATGTCGCCAATGCATCAGATCGTCAATTACCTTCTCACGACTTGTGCTGAAAACTCACAGTCTCAAAGTTTTCTAACATCTGACGAATGAATGTTCTATAAGGCACCATATGGGGTTCTTTGACATCATACTCCCCTTTAACCTGCTTGATGAACAGTTTGGAATCCCCTTTTACATGAAGAATTCTTGCCTTTAACTGCTGAGCCATCATCAATCCCAACGCCTACCCTTCATACTCGGCTATGTTGTTGGTACAAGAAAAATCAAGTTTATAGGCCATGACTAATTCCTCTTTTGTTTCCTCATTTCTTAATACGAAACCAGCCCCATCCCTTTTCTGTGGATGAACCATCGAATTCTAAAGTAAACTCTGTGATTTATGTCGTACTTGCTACTCCCACCTCTTCCACTTTGGGTTTAGTTCCCCAAGGAAATAAAGCTAGCAAATCTGACAAGGCTTGACTCTTTACTACTTTTGGTCTAGAGCATGTGATCTCATATTCAGATAATGCTAACAACCACCGAGCAGTTCTCCCACTGAGTATGGGCTTTGTGAGCAGATACTGGATAGGGTCACTTTTAGTTATAAGCTCCAATGGATGTGCCAGTAAATAATGTCTGAATTTCTAAGCCGCGAATACCAAAGCAAGACAATGTTTCTCCAGGGATGTGTATCGCGACTCTGGTCAATTGAGTACTCAGCTGATATAGTATACAGACTTCTCTTCCCCTTCATGTTTCTGGGCCAACAACGCCTATATGGACTTATTGGTGGAAGTGAGATACAATATCAACGGTTTCCCTGATTCTGGCGCTACCATTGTCTTTAGTGATGCTAAAATCTTCTTGATTTTCTCAAAGGCTTCTTGTTGTTCTTATCCCTAGCTATTTACAGACTTTTCTTTTAACAAAGGCATGAGTGGGTGAGTTACTTATGCCAATGCTGGGATAAACCTCCTAAGATAAGAGATTTTCCCCATAAAAGTTTTTAACATTTTGCGAGTTGTGGGCGGAGTCATTTTCAATACTACCCTAGCTTTTGTTGGATCCATATCAATCCCTTGTCGATGTACCACATACCCTAAGAACTTTCCTTTTGGTACTCCAAAAGCGCATTTCAGGGGATTCATCTTCAGATTATACTCGCGAGACCGTTGCAGTACCTTTCTCAAATCACCTACATGATCCTGTATGGCTCTGGATTTTACCACCAAATCATCCACATAGTCTTCCACAGTTTTATGCATCACGTCATGAAATATAGCCGTCATGGCGCGTTGATACGTAGCCTCGACATTTTTAAGTCTAAATGGCATGACTGTATAATGGAAATTTCCCATTGGGGTGCGAAAAACAGTTTTCTCATCATCTTCCTGTGCCATTTTGATCTGGTTATACCCGTTGAATCCATCCATTAACGAAAAAACCTCATGTCTTGCGGTTGCATCCACCATGGTGTCAATGATGGGTAGAGGGAAATCGTCCTTAGGGCAGGCTTTATTGAGATCGCGATAGACTATACATACGCGGATTTGTCCATTATTCTTTCTCACAGGCACAATATTTGCAAGCCATGTTGGATGCTGGGTCGGCTTGATAAATCTTGTTTTCAGCAACTTTTCTATTTCTACCTTAATCTGTATCTCCATATCCGGATGAAATATTTGTTGTTTTTGCTTCTTTGGCTCTGATGCGGAATGCATATGGAGGTGGTGGCTTACTAATCCAATATTGAGTCCCCGCATTTGACTATAGTCTTAGGAAAAGACATCACGAAAATATTTAAGTAATTATACTAGAGAATTCTTAGTTTCGTCGGGCAGAGTACTGTTTATGAAGGTAGGTCGCGGAGTTGTTCCATCACCTATGTCTACTTCGCACAAACCATACTCTAGTCGCGGATCCATTTTGAGTGTTTCAGGATCGATGCCAAGTTTCTTTGTACATATGCCTTATTTGTCTCGGGGTTAGTGCCAACTGTGCAGGCTTATGACCCCCAATCCCGTCACAACTTGTACACTACAGGCCCGTCTAGAATTTTTACTCGTGACCAACTCACTTCTTTGAGCTTCCGCTTAGTTGAACCTCCATCTTCCAGCTCTTCCCATTTTGGTAATGGTGTAGCAAAAACACCAGGTCCATCTTCCTCACCATATTCTAAGAAATAGACTGCATCTACAAAATGGGCCTCAGACGGGCAAAAAGGGCTCTTAGATGCTTTTACAGTCATTATTCCTTCTCCCAATTAGCCTTCATTACTTGATGATACGATGATGGTACTACACCATAGGCATGTAACCACGGTCTTCCCAGCAACAATTGATATGAGGGTTCCCCTTTAATGACATGAAACTTTGTGGGGCCCCTGATTTTTTGGACTTTAAGATCTAATGTACCAAAACCCATGATGGCCTGCTAGTCTCCATTGAAATCGGTAACCGCAATGGTATGATTTACAATCTTGTTTTCAAGGAAATTGATCATCTGCAAAGTCGCTAACGGGATTAAATTGACCGATACTCCTCCATCAAAAAAGGCTCGTTTCATCTCTCGACCATTCACAGTGGCTGGTACATATAGAGGCTGATTGTGGAAGAATGGTACTTGTTTGTCTGCTTCAGAGAATGTGATTTTGCTTGAGATTTTTTCATGCTGTGGAATAACGATAGTATGATTAAGAGCGGCAATTGTTTGCTCTTTTAGGAACTCCTTCACATGCTCTTGTATGGGGAACTCGTTAAAGAAAACTTATATCTTAGCATCTTCTTTTGCTTCACGCGTCGGTGGGCATTCATATTTGATGACATTTATCATATCTACAGTACTGTCTCTGGTGGCTACTACTGCCACATGTGCAGGGAAAGGTTTGTGAACTACATTCTTTGCCACTTATAAATCACTAGATGTTATTTTCCTGTGTATTAATCCCCGAAATGCCCAACATCCAATCAAAGAGTGTCAAACGGACCTGTGATATGGGCAGTAGTTGTTTTTTGTTCTTTCCTCTCTTGTCGGCACCCATTACACTGAAGGTAGCGATGTGACATTATCTGCAATCCACTGATTTAGTAAAGCAACTGCTTCATTTTCACCGAAAGGTAAAGGAGGTGGTTCAAATCTTCTAGCACGCTCTTCCCTGGGCCTTTCATTTTGTGTTACTGCTACCATTGCCACTCATCTAGTATTGATATTTGGTCGTGTTGGAGGAGCCAAAACCTGTCCTAATCTTCGTGCATCATCAACGAGTGCAGAAAAAGTTCTAAACTCGTGATTGACCAAGTGTACTCTATATTCTTGTAGCATTCCTTCTATATAAATTTTGATTAATTGAAGCTCAGAAATTGGTTCATGGCACTGTAAAGTAGTCTCATGAAATCTCATGACATAAATTGCCACCTCTTCTCCTAAGCGTTGCCTTTGTCTCATAAGTGAAATCATTGAGACCTCTTCATCTGCCTGGAAAAACTTAGTGTAAAATTTGATCACCATATCTATCCAACTGGATACTGCAATGCCTGTTAGAGATTTGGAAAATTCCCTAAGTTTCAAATATTCATCATTTATGTGTGTCCCCAGAGCACCCACAAACCTAGATATGTGTTCCCTTGCATTTCTTTTTTTGCCATCAAATTGATGGAAGCTTGGTACTCCATAGTCTTCAGGAGAAGGTAAAGCCATAATACTGGGATGGTATGGTGGGGCGATTTCCACTTATTCTATCCCAGATTTCGCATTTAAGATAGCCCGAAGCTGCTCCTTGGTGATATAGGCTTCTTTTTCCAGTGGCTCTGTTCGCGCTCGCGGTGCCTCCCGAGAAAGCTCTTGTGCTAATATTTCTGGCAAGGTTTGATTATCCATCTGTGGTGATTCCAGGTTTGGTACTAAAACGCGTGAGGCCTCCATGAAGTGAAGTATGGCCTTTTGCGTTTCTTGAATGCTAAGAAGAGTTTACAGCATAACTGGTGAATTATGTGTTGGCTCCGCCATCAAAGTAGTTTCTACCCGAGCCACACCAGCGTTTGTGCGACGATGCTATTTTCGTGCTGGTGGATTTGGTTAAGCTCCTTGAGTATGTATTGCTGCTTCTTCTTAAACTTGCTCAGTATGCCGGGTCGGTGGATGACCTCTCCGACGAGTTTGACGAGGCTCAACTTGTGTAGAAGACTTCTCTTCCCCAGCGGAGTCGCCTTTAATGTAGGGGTTCGATTTAAATGAGATTTAGAGATAGTTTCCACACAATATTGACCAGAAAATAATGATGCTTGTATCTTTATTGCTTTTGATGCTTTACAGAAAAATGGAGAATGAGGAAAAATGGAAGAGAAAACAATAGCTACAAATGATGCAAAATACTTTTTCTCTCTAGAAATTTCTCTCCCTTAGTCTTCGTAGAAGTTCCTGAATTGAATCTTGACCCCTTATTTATAGGCGCTAGTTCAGGTATAAGTTATAGCCACGTCATCATGTCCATCCGCGAGGTAGATCCGCGGTTTAGACTCCATAATTTACCCAAGTCACAATGCTCAATCCGCGACATTACCAATCTGCAATCCAGGATTTTTACTGATCCGCGAATTCCTTTATTTGTTTGTCATAGTTTTCCTGGGTCATGTCCTTTTATGCATATTTTCCCTTTACATTACCTTGAGCGTTACTTGACGCATTCTAGGTACTTTACTTTGAGTGATTTTTATGAATAAGGTCGCGACCCACTATTCACCATCCCAGAGTATTTTCTTAGGTCAGTTAAAATAGCACTCCTTGCGCGATAAGCTCATAGGGTCGCGATGTTGACTTTTGGTTATGACCCCCTTTGGCAATCCTCAACGATTGCCTCTTTGTAAAGCGTTATCGCGTGTCTGGTCTCATCCAGAGATACCCTGTCGGACCCCTGGATTCGCGGCTTATATCAACGCGAATCCCCCTGTTGGCTTTTTCCAACTTTCCCTTGTCGTACCCTTGGATTCGCGGATTAAATCAACGCGAATCCCCCTTTACAATATTTTACTTTTTTAATAATAAATTTTTAAATTTATATTAAAGTTAATTAAAAATTACCTTTTCGTGTCATCGAAGTATCAAAAACTTGGTCTTAAACTATCCAAAATGTGTCTCAAAGTGTTTTAAATGTGTTCATGGAGTGTCTTAAACGTGTTCATGAAATGTCCTAAGTGTTAAAATAATTTTAGTTGTGTGGACATGTGTCGCACACGTGCTTGAGGCATGTCCGCTTAACCGACACACTGCAACCTCAAATGAAGAGTTCATTCTTCATAGGTTTTCCTCATAAACAAAATAGTCCTATCATTGTTTTTGCAAGAGTCATTTATTAGATGGGAAACAACTAAAGGAAGTAATAAATCTGAACCCTAACAATTTCAAAAATAACCTTTTAATTCAAAATGTTACATGACGTTCACTAGGAAAAACAATTTTTACCAAGAAATTTGATTTGGGGATTTTTTTACTCTAGATTTTTTTTTTTCTCTTTTTTTGACTTGACTTGCAATGAAAATACAAGACTCAAAAACCCAAAATGGCCAACAAAAAATTCAGCCCTTAAGGCTAAGGCTGAAGAAAGTAAAGAGGGCCGGATAGACCAATGAAATTCAGACATTTTTCTTCTCGCAGCCCATTTGCTAATCAAATGGGTAACATGATTACAACTTCTGTGAGCCCAACTCAACAAAAATGTCAAATGAAAAGATAAGAAGTATCTCACATCATCAAGAATGATGGCAGCGTGATCATCAATGAGCTTGAGATTCATCACAAAACAGCAATCACCTTCGATAGTCACATTTTGAAAACCCCGTTGAACAAGAATTTTCAAGACTTCTTCCAAAATAAATGTCTCAGCCGATTCAACACTAAGAACATTAGGTATAAACCAATAAGCAACTCTAACAGGATAACCTTTGTGATATCTCAAAATTGCTCTGTCCCCTCCTTTTTTGGAAATGTGATTAAAAGAAACATCAATGTTAAACTTAAAACAACATTCAATCGGAAGGATCCACGACTTTGGAAATGGAGGATCAATTGATAAAGAAGATATGGGCCGATCACGAAAAGAAATAATTCAAAATTCATGGAAGTTAGCCATTGCACTTTCAAGGATTTGATGGGCATCCCACTTGTGTGAATTGAAGTACTGGTCATTTCTAGCTTTTCATATTTGCCACATAATAAAAGAGCAGAGACTAACCGTTTTTTCAACATCATCCAAGCCCGAGAAATAATCAATATTCCAAATCCAAAAACTCTTCCAAGAAGATCAATTATAAGAACTCACATCAAGTCGTAGTACATGGAGTTTCCATACGTTTGGGCCTCTAAAGTCTAACCTCTTACACAACGATTACACCATCAATTTTCAGGGTTTAAAGCCCTCTGTATCTCTCTCCCACATAGACTTGTACACGAATCAGATCAATCCGATTAGAATTTGAATCCGAATCCGATAAGCAAAATCTCATTATGATTCGATCAGATAATTCAACGATTTTTTACTTAATTAATCTATATTTGATTTTTCTGATAATCAAATATAATGAATTAAATTTAATTTTTGTTGCTATTTTATAAACATTAAAAATTGAATTATATAATACATGTGCATGATAAATATGAAAATCAAATAACAAACGAAAATTTGAAATATAATTAAAAATACTACTTAACATATAAAACTAATAGTATAATTTATATATATAGTAAATAATCGGATCGAATTATTATCGGATTGGATCACCAAAACCCATATCCAATTTGTTAATGATATCGGTTCGAATCGTATTCGGATTATCGAATTTTTTTATTAATCCATATTCGACTAAATGCATTGGATTAATATCAAAATCTCTACTCCCACATTTCCATTATCAAATGAAGGGTTTTATAATTATAAGAGCGATATTGTACACAATTTATTTTTTTATAATTGAATTTTTTATTTCTTCAGAACACAAAATCCAATTCCTTTTCCATTCCAATCCAATTCATTTTCCAATTCTAATTCCAAATCCCTTTTATTCCAAACAAACTGTAAAAAGTGACTGTATTGTACGCATATCTATAGTATATATAGGTTGTATGTATATGTGGGGTGAATGTCAGTTAATTTTCAAACGACTTGAATGAGGCGCCCCTCTCTCTGTAATCCGTTGTGAAAGCAGTCCTGGTCTTTCATCCCCTCTCTTCAAACGAGTACATCACTCCCTCTCTCTGTGCCATTGTTTTTTTTATTTCCATTCGATAAATATATATACATCAACACACATATTTTGATATGCACATATCATATATGAATTTTTATGTTAAAACAGAGATAAAAATTGTTTACCCAGTAAATTAGATTATGCATTGGAATTAAGATACTTGTGAACGATGGTCAAATTATGGTAGAAGTCAATATGTGTTTGGAAAATGAATTGATCTATTGATTTCCAAATTGGTTTTATTTTTTGTTTTTTTGTTGTGTGTGTGTGTGTTTGAAAGTTGAATATCAATTAATGGTTCATTAATTTCAAAACTATTTTTTTTTAAGTTGATCAATTAATTAACTTATTATTTTCATTGTAGGTGTGATAAAACGAGAATTAAAGATAGAGAGAAAAAAATCACTCTTTTTTTGGAGATTTTCAAGCACCTGTTTGGCAGTTATTGAATTAGACACCAATTGAGTTGATGGGAAACTTAATAGGCTCATTCTTATCTGGACTTGCTCATGTCATTGCCAAAGTGTTTGGTTCACCACTCGATTTTCTTGCTGGAAAGTCTTGCAGGTAAACTCAATACATTCATCGTTTTAATCGCATAATCGAAAATTGTGTGAATAGGGTTTTAGGAGATGCTTTAATCTTGTTAATATATGTTTATATCATAGGCTTCATATAATTTAGTGATGCAATGTTCTTGTGAAATTTGTACATTTTGTATTTTTATTGAGCATAATTTGTAAATGACTTTGTCCCTAGGGTGTTCAAGGCCTTAACCCTGACTAATGCAGGGGATGGAAGCAACCCCTCACATGGGTCGAGTAAATCTCGGACTATGTTCGTAATCGTGGCTCAAACAAATTGTTTGAATCTAGTAGAAATCAAACATGAGACCTAATGTTTCTTGAAGCATCAAGTCCCCGTTGTGGTTACCTTGTCCCTAATTGTAGTGTATTGGGTGTCTATGCTTAAAATTGTAATGTTGGTTGCATTCTTGTAAATTTTAGTTTATGGTTTTTTTTTCTTGTGAAATTTATACAATTTAATGTTGTTTATCAAGCCCAACTTAGTAATCTTGAGTGCGTTATATATTGAATTTTACTTCATGGTTTATAAAAATTGCATCAAGTATTTGAAATCTGTATATACACACATACACACATTGTGTGTGCTGAAACCCTTTTTGATTTATATTTTTGTTCAGCTCAGTATGTGGACCAAGATGGGATTTCATATGCTATATCGATAATTTCTGCATTGCCAATCTGCTCAAATTGGCTCTATTATCAGCTCTATTCTACTTTGGTGAGTTCCATTTTATTTCATGGGTTGCATTTTTTGCAGTGATTCATGTTTTTATTCGCGAAACCTGTTTTTATAATCCAAAGGGGTTGACTCAAGTGGGTAAGACGGTAACATACTTAATCCTGGTGTCTCGAAAACCTATTGTTTTTGGAAAATCAGAACAAGCAAACAGTTTTCAGTTTTCTAAGTCAGTAGGGCCTGTTTACTAACTGTTTCTGTTTTCTGTTTTCTGTTTCTGTTTCCTGAAATTTGAAAATAATATGAAAAACACTTTTTTTAATTTGTTTATGTTTTTTGAGTTGAGAAAACGTTTCCTCTGATTACAAAGGAAAGAGGAAACAAAAAAAAAGGTGATTTCTCTTTTTGTTTCCTCAAACTCACCACAATCATCAATAATAAAAAGAATAAGAAATATTAAATCAATAATAAATAAATTATAATAATAAATAATAAATAAAATAAAAAAGAATAATTACATAAAATATTATTTAAATTAAAATAAATAAATAAATATAATAAGAAATAAAATAAAATGAATAGATAATTAATAAAAAATAATATATTAATAAACAAAATAAAATAAGTAAAATAAATAATAAATAACTAAAATGAATAAAAAAAGTGATTAAAAATAAAATTAATAAAAAATAAAAAATAAAATAAAATAAATAAATAAAGATAATTAATTAATTAATTGATTGATAAATAAATAAAAACAAATGAATAGATAATTAATAAAAATGAAAAATTAATAAAATAAAAATTGATAAAACAATATTATTCATAAATAAAATAAAATAAAAATAAAAATAAATAAAATTGAATAAATAAATAAATATAATTAATTAATTAATTAATTAAATGATAAATAAATAAAATAAAATAAAATTTGGAAAAGGTAGCTTAATATTTTTTCAAAATAGTTTTAATGTTTGTGAAAAAGAAAAATTGTAATTCTTTTGTTGAACATTGTTTTAATAAACATAGTTTTAATTTTTGTTTTTGAAAAATTGGTAAACATAAATTTAGTTTTTCTTTCTCCTACGGGAAACAGAATCTGATTCTGCTTTTTCAGGAATTAGAAACAGTTAGTAAACAGACCCTAAATCTACTTGTTATAAAAATCTACGAAACAGTTTTCAGAAAATAGTTTTCAGTTTTTGACCGTTCTCTTGGAACCTTTACTCATCAGATTTTCACTACGGCTGCTCACATTCCAAGTGCTCGTTTCGTTCTACATTGTGCAGTTCTCTTATTCTTCTATCTTTTATATAAATTGGGCATCCTCCAATGCATTGGCCGGACACTATGCAAAACGATGTGGGCGTTTTTCGCAACATGCTTCTCCATTTGTGACTGCTGCTGCACTTCCCTTTGTTACAAGCTTCAAACGCTTAGAAAAATCCTTCGAAAACACAGAAGGCGTGCCAGAGAGTTCGGTGCAAGCACTCGCGAACAAGAACTAGAAGAAGGAAGCATTTCTTCATATCGCCATTTACATAGATACATGAAGGGCAGAAGATCAGTGAGGGACTACCGAAGAGATTATCTGAGGAGGTCTTTGAGAGCTAGGAGTCACCGGATTTGAGTAGGGTTCAGTGAGGACTTAGTTTATGGGAGTAAGAGAAATCCCATTAGGCATGGCACTCATGGTATTAGAGTGACTAAGACATCAAAATTTGCACACAAGAGTGGTAATTATAGGGGCACTATACATGGGAGGAGAAAGCGGTTACGATGAGTATTTTTGTTGCGTTTGGTATGCAGAAATATAAAGGAATTAAGGTGAGAATAGGAATGAAACGGTCATTATCATTATATTAAATGGTTAGAGTATCAGTAAATCGATAATGAAATGTTTTTTAAAATTTTATTAGTATGTCCCATTCCATTTCATTCATGCGTACCAGACGTATTGAGAGTAAAATTATTTTATCTGTGTGATATGTTATATGTGGAATGTTGAGTGAAAGTGTAAGTTTTGGTAATTGATTCACAATTTTCATGTCTTGCTTTGTTGCATTCATAATTTCATAGGGTTCCTGATTAGAATATTTAGTGAATAAGATTCTTGAGAAATAGTTTTGAATCAGTTAGGAACTTAATTGGTGAGGAATTGTATACAGAGAATGGTTCTAATACAGAAACTAAAAGGGTATGACTCTCTTCAAGTACTTGTTGCATAATCAAGTGACTTTTATTTAATGTAGTCACAATGGACCAACCTATTTGGTCACTTGAAAATTATTAGTTGTCACCATGGCGATCATATCTCATAAAATCTTTTCATTTTATAATTCTATCACATTTTACTACGATTTTACTACGCTGAAATAATTATTTGACGTTAAGCCCTCCATATGAAATGTCCAAAATTTTAATGATTTAGTACAATATTCTAATATATGATCCAAACTTATGAAAAAATAATTAAAGACCCAATATATTAAAAAAATTTACAAACTTAATATGATTTAGATTTTTAAATTAAATATTCAATTATTAATATTTTTTTAAAAATAATTAATACTGTAAGTGTAAAAATTTACTCACATCAAAAAGATATTTTATTTAGGCTCAAATGACTGTATTTATATTCTCAGCCCCTATACTAGTTTCCCTATTTAATAGGGTCATGCTCCCAATTACATGAAGTCATGACCCACGTGGTTAATAACTTCCCACTACCAAGAGGTAGTGGGTTGTTATTTCCCATTATCTAAGGGATGATGGGTTCATCCTATTACATGGACTTTAGGTTGTGGGCTAATTATTTGTTTGCTTATACATGGGCTTGACCAATACTGGGCTTTAAAAACGGTCTTGGGCTTGTTGAATTTCACTATTTACACTAGCCCCATTCGGGTCTAGCATACGGATCCGTGAGTTTGGCCCGAATTTCCATGAATTGATTGCATTACAGCTGTGTATGATGACGCCATCATCATTATTGCGAAGAGGCGTGTGGATTTCAAATTTCAAAAAAGCGGCTGCATGTTCCGCTTTCACCGTGTTTGAGGCCTTGGGAACCGGTGCGCCTCCTCTTCCATTTAATGACGGCTATTGGTATGTCCGAGTGTATATAAACCTCTTTTTGGGCTTCATTTATGACTCTCATTTTTCAATTCTTGATTTGTAAACAGTAATGTTCAAGCTTCCACCGTTGTTCATACTTTGGCCGTCGGAGCTTCTTCTACCTTTCCGCCGGTACATTCTGTGTAAGTTACCATTTTCTTTTCATTATCTCTGGTAATGACACTTCAAGATCGACTGAAGGAATAATTCCTCGGGAGTATGGAGGATCTGATACACAGAGCCCTCCTTCCGTGAATCCGTCTTCTTCATCTTCACCTTCTTCCTCCCCGCCCTTAATCGGTCGCCCGAACCCTCCCAACTCAGCAATTCCAGTGCCAAACCGTCATGAGGGGATTTCTGTTTCTGAGACGCATAATGGGGCAAATGTGCATGATACTCTGCTCGTTAGGGCTTCTGTTCCCATTAATCCTGTAAGGGCAGATGCACCTGAAGGCAATCATGTTGGCGTTTCTACTGAGTCAGCCCCATTTATGGCTGAGCCTCTTGAAGCCCATAAGAGGAAATCTGTGAACATCAAGAGTCTGAGGAGGGATTGCAAGGTCCCTAAAGAGGTGATCCTAAAGGAATATGATCCTTCTTATGACTTTAGGATGGGAGACGGAGTGGGTCCGGATGAAGTATTGATGTCTGTTCTTCAGATCAAGGCGCTTTGGTTCCCTCTTCATCCGTTATTCCATTTAATTTTCTTTACCCTAGGGATCGCCCCTCTGCAGGTCAACCCATATTTTATTCGGATAATATCCATGTTGATCTTAATCAATAGAGATAAGAAGCTGGCACTGGATCTTGCTGATCTGCTTTTGTGTTATAAAATAGTAGATCTGAAGGACTGTGAGGGGATGTATAACTTTTACCCCTTCAAGGATCGGTCAATCTGCAATGGAACAGAAAAAACGAAGAAGTACTGGAAGGAAAAGATGGTTCCGGTGAAGGGGGCTTAGTTCTATTCTCATTCTAAGAAATGGCCTATCCCGAGAGTTTTTGGGCATCTAGCCCTTCCTCCATTTTCTTTCGTTCATAAGGAGTCGTGCCTCTGCTCAGGGTGTGACCAATTCAGAGCGGATTTCGTATATAAATTTTTACGCTTTGATGATATTAATATAGTGGCTCAGGATGTAGAGGCCCGTTTTGCTCTACTAAAATCTAAGGTCTGGTCGGACCGTAAATCATGCACTGACCTGCTTACTCCTGCCAATTTGCAGGGTATATCAAGGTTAGGAGTCAGCTTCAGGATGATGTTGAATCCGATCAGACCCGTATTCGATGATGATAATGATGATGTGGAAGAGGTAATTGTGCCTCCAACAGAGAATAAACAAGTGCCTCCAAATTCTGAGGCTCTGGTTGTGACCATCGCAGTGGCGGGTGAAGCATCTGGGTCTGCTCTTGTGCTTACCACTATCCCCGACTTACTCAACTCTTCCTCTGCTCGAATGAGACTTGTGGTCGAGGACAGACCCGCCAAGAGAATGAGGCATAAAGGCAAGGATAAAAGTTCAGGGTCTTCTGATCAAACTACCCCCAACCTTACTTCAATGACTGTGATGATAGCTCGGGTGAAAGATCTTTGGATGCCTGAGGATATTGAAGTCCAGAGAGAATCCAACCTCGAAGATATTGTTGCTCAAACTCCTAGCTTGATAATGGGGGTATGTGTTTACCTGACTTTAAATCGTTCTTATTTGTTTTAACATATTTTGCTGATGCACTTTCCCTTGCAATATTTTTCTATGCTCTTTTGAGCACGAGTGCCTTGTGTATGCATCATGAGGCTAACATTAAAGAGATTGAGCGCCTCAAGTCCGATTTGGCTGAGAGGGACGAAAGAAAGAAAGAGCTGAGGGCTCAGTTGGGGGAGCTTCCTTCCAGGGTCACCGAACTGGAGGATGAACTTGCGAAGGCAAAGGAGCTCAATGCAATTCTGTCCAGTGAGAAGGACAAGATTTCCTCTGATCATGAAGCTCTTTAGCGTCAGTTTGGCATATCCCAGTCTGTTTTAGAAATGTGCAAAAAGGGAGGCATTGGCATGCATGAGCACTATTCAAGGATCAACCGGATAATGGTCGGGGAATTCTAGCGAAAAGGCTTTAATCCTGGAGTGAAATATCCAGCACTGAGGAAGATGAAGGACCCCGACGCCATGGATGAGGCCCTAGGGGTAAAGAGGCCTTATGCCAGTCCTGAACCCAGTCATGCTCATAACCTTTTTACCGAATTCATCAAGGGATATTTGCCTGCTGACCCCCTCAACCCTTCTATTGAATTCTTCCCTCCGACTGAACATGTCGACTCCATAGGGAAGGATTTTAGCATTTCGGGCCATGTTAAAGCTTTTGTACTTTGTATTTTGCCCTTCGGGCAGTTTTGTAACAGACACAATTTTATTTTAAGAATATGATCTGTGTTTTTGCTATCTCTGCTTCTATCTTTTTAAATATTTTAATTGTTCTCATGATTGGAGTCAAGCTTACTAGCCCCGGTTGTACCAATACTCTGGGAAATATTGAGAACGTGAGTCAGGCTTAACAGCCTCTGATATTTTAATAGTTTGGAAATACTTTACAATTTTGATCCTCTGAAAGTGTGAGTCAGACTTATGAGCCTCTGTCATTTCAACACTTTAGGAAATATTTTACAGTTTTGATCCTCTGAAAGTGTGAGTCAGGCTTATGAGTCTCTGTCATTTCAACACTTTAAGAAATATTTTATAGTTTTGATCCTCTGAAAGTGTGAGTTAGGCTTATGAGCCTCCGTCATTTCAACACTTTAGGAAATATTTTACAGTTTTGATCCTCTGAAAGTGTGAGTCAGGCTTATGAGCCTCTGTCATTTCAACACTTTAGGAAATACTTTACAGTTTTGATCCTCTAAAAGTGTGAGTCAGGCTTATGAGCCTCTGTCATTTCAACACTTTAGGAAATACTTTACAATTTTGGACTTCTGATATTATGAATCCGGTTATTTCAACTTATTTGTAGAATGAAATTACGATCATATTTTATTATAATAAGGAAATTACAGAAATAACAACATCTGACTCAGCCAGACAAACAAACTTGGAAAATTAAAAACGTGCGAATAGGGCTAGGCTCGACCACCTCTGCCTATTTATTATATTCATAAAAAATGAAATGAATTTGTCAAGGATAGTACATCTTCAGCCGTGAGGCATTTTGTGAATTGGGTTCCATATAGCCATCGTTATTTCTGAGGCGATAAGCCCCTCGCATGGCCTAAAGAGCCCGAAGTCACAACACAGATCCTGAAGAGATCCTTGTTCCAAAAATAAACCAAGTGTTGCATTGACTTTCGCATGGCCTGAATAGCCCGAAGTCACAACACAGATCCTGAAGTGATCCTTGTTCCAAAAATAAACCAAGTGTTGCATTGACTTTCGCATGGCCTGAATATCCCGAAGTCACAACACAGATCCTGAAGAGATCCTTGTTCCAAAAATAAACTAAGTGTTGCATTGACTTTCGCATGGCCTGAAGAGCCCGAAGTCACAACACAGATCCTGAAGTGATCATTGTTCCAAAAATAAACCAAGTGTTGCATTGACTTTCGCATGGCCTGAAGAGCCCGAAGTCACAACACAGATCCTGAAGAGATCCTTGTTCCAAAAATAAACCAAGTGTTGCATTGACTTTCGCATGGCCTGAATAGCCCGAAGTCACAACACAGATCCTGAAGTGATCCTTGTTCCAAAAATAAACCAACTGTTGCATTGACTTTCGCATGGCCTGAATAGCCCGAAGTCACAACACAGATCCTGAAGAGATCCTTGTTCCAAAAATAAACTAAGTGTTGCATTGACTTTCGCATGGCCTGAAGAGCCCGAAGTCACAACACAGATCCTGAAGTGATCCTTGTTCCAAAAATAAACCAAGTGTTGCATTGACTTTCGCATGGCCTAAGGAGCCCGAAGTCACAACACGGATCCCGGTTAAGTGATGCATTAACTGTAAAAGTTTGCAAAAATAAACAAAATAACCAATATTCGTTATAACTGTAAAAGTCAAAAGTCGACGGGACAAAACCAATTATGTTTCATTAAAAATGGGCCCCTGTGGCCAAGGCTTACAATGCATTTCATAAACAGTAAATGCTAAGGGACGACGCCGGTGCCTGATACATCTGGGTTCACTGAAACGATGGCCCCATCGGGAGCCGGAGGATCAGGAGGGGCGGTTATGCTCATTCCTGGGTGAGGCTTGGTCAGGAACTCGCAAAAATGAACGTCGTCTGGACCACCAACCGGATCGTCGTACGGTGGGGAAATGCCCAAACTCTCATCCAGTTCTTCCACCGAGGCAAAAGTCCTTTCTTCGACGGGTTTCTGCATGTCACTAAAGCATGACCTCCATCCAAACCCGATCCGGTATTGGGAGGTTTCGCAGAAACGCTTATACATTTCGTTCCCACCCCGGTGGCACATCTCCACCACCGACCTCTCCGTAGCGAGGAGATTCTCAATCTCAGCCCTCTCCTCCAGGAGCTTCGAATTGGAAGCCGTCAAGTTCTCAATATTAGCTTTAAGGCTCCCATTCTCAGCCTTCAGGGCCTCCGTCTCAGCAAAGAGAGCCCGCCGAACTGCTTCCATTTCCTTAATTTTGTCTTCAGCCGCCCGAAGCTGTTGCTCTGCAGCGATTGCCCTTCGGGACTGGACATCCAACTTTTCGTTGGATATGGACAGTTTGGTGGCGACCTTCATTCGAGATTCCTCTTTCAGTCTCAGGAGCTCGTTGGACTTCTTGAGCAAGTTGGAGTCATCCTCCAGTTTCGCATTATAAGCTTGCGTCAGGTAGAGCATCTGCCAAAAGATCAAGTGTTAGCCTGATAAGGAAATAAATAAAATATTAAAAGCAATGGAGGAGTCTGTAGATTCAAGCACTACCTTCATAGCAACCTCTGGACCTGTCAGTGCCAACTCCTCCCGATCGATGTTTCTCAATCTCTTTCGGTCTATGGGTGTCCAGATCTGAGATCCCATAGCCCGAAGGGCAGTGTCGTTGTCAATTGTTGCGTGCCCTGCAACCAGAAAGTCGCCGCCCGGGAGTCTAATCTTCGGCGCCCAGGGCACGGGCAGCTCCTTTTCAGTTGCGGCCCCACTGTCATCTAGAACGATAGGAGACTCCTGCGTAGACGTTCGGGCCCTGACGGACCGTTCGGGTGGATTCTCCTCCGATCGGGGATGTCGCGCCCCCGTCAGGCTCGTTTCCCCTTCAACCAATCGGAATTCAGGGATGGGAACATCCACTGAGGATTGAACAACCTCCTCTGATCCTTGAGTAGGAGCCTGGCCGGTTTGCACATTTCCCATCGGTGGAGATGGAACTACCGGGATATTCTCTACTGGGGGCGGGATAACGGGAACAGCCGGAGGGGTTGGAACACTTTGTGATCCCTGCCCGGTCTGGATCTCACCGGGGGCTGAATTTGAGGCTTGAGGCCCGACTGCCCGCTTATTCTTCTTCTTCAACACCGCCTGCGGGATCCTCAGCATCTCTGTGGATAGGGCCTGCAAATTAGAACCTGTCAAGAAACTGGTACACATCCTCAAAGGCTGTCCCCAAATTTTTGATTTAAGCAATTCAAAACGGGTTCTGATATAGTTTGAGGTTTTATATTCATCGGGTGCTCCCAAAAACTCAAGCACATGGAGGCCCAACTTATCATTGCACTGATCACAGTTGCATACCCCCCTATGGAATGGCTTGAAAGAGGGGAAAAGGTGTTGGTTAAACTCATTGGGTACTTTGAATCTAGATGAGCTCGGGAGTCTCCAACTCCCGCTCACAAGGACCATCCTCTCTTTCCACCCTTTATTGGATTTTTCCGTACCATCACAAATTTTCCTCCCACTAATGGGAAAAAGGTTGTACCGGCCCCTGCACTCCTTCTGGGCCTGTATCTTGTAACATAACAGAAGTTCCGCCAGACCAAGGTCAAGTCCCAGATCCCGATTGATCATCAAGATCATGGCCAGGACCCGGAAGAAGTTAGGTCCCACCTGAAGTGGGGCCAAGCCTAAAGTGGCTAAGGCATAAAGGAAGAAGGGCTGGATCGGGAATCTAATAACCTGAAGGTGAAAAGCCGACAACAAAATCTGATGGTCCAAAATTCCCTCGCCCTTCCTAAAATCATACTTTTTAGGGTAATTTTTGATAATCACCCCATCGGGTACCCCGCATTTAACCCTTAACCTTTTTAATACTGTCTCTACCCTGTTCATAGGGGGAAGGGGATCAGCATAGAACTGATCCCCCGAAACCCCTGCAACCGGATTTCCGGCTGCTGCTACATTCTGGTTAACTTCAGGTGGGCTAGACACAATTGTCCTAACCACCTCCACTGAGGGTGAACTAAGGGATGCGTCCGGGTTTACAGAGGAGGGTAGACGGTCGCTACCCGACCGGGTATCATCACTATCAGACATTTCGAAAAGAAAGACGCTAAGATGAAAAGAAATAACTTACTCTAAGATGAACCCCGAAGGATTTCTGACGCTTTCCGGAGAGTGGAGGTAGACTCTGGCAATGATAAGTCAAGGTCTCAAGTGCAGGGAGCTCTCTAAAAATTTTTAAAACTGTGAAACGGAATGAATCCATAGCACTGTAGGCATTATTTATAGAAGCCTCAGGGGCGCCTGAAAAGCCGTACGCTCGGGAACCGAAACGTCACCTCGCTTCACATGCGCCTCCCTTCTCGCCAACCAAGGCCACCCGGACCACGAATTTCAAATGTTACAATGATTGTACAACCGTCGTATTAATTGTGTCAGCCACGTCATCCCGATCAGGGGTGATGTATCTTGTCCCCACTCTGTATCCTTTATAATGGGCCGGGAAGATCGACAACCCATCACAAAGGATAGGGCCTGTGTAATAGTGAAAATGTCCAGCCCAATTGAGCCCATCTGTCATCAGGCCCATCAAGTTTATGGGCCAGCAAGATATTTATGAACCCAATAATAAAGCCCATTCAGAGGAGGTATGTAATGAAGGACCCTGATTAAATGTACAGGAGGAAGTCCATTTAGGATATGTATATAAAGAAATTCCAAAAATTAATAGAGGGATTCGAAGAAGTGTTGAACATTTTAAGGTGTTTACACCAGTTGATCTGCGTTTTCATTTTCTTCCCTGGGGATCTGACTGAGGGTATACTGCTCCAATCTATCTAACTCCATCTGAGCTAGCTTCTTATAAGGTTGCAGCTTCTCCCCTGCGTCATATTCGCCTAGAACTTGCTTGACAACTAGTTGTGAGTATGGCTATAAATGAGCCGAGCCAAGCCGAGTATTGAAGTGTTCAGGCTCGGCTCGACTCCCTCAGAGGTCAGCTCGAGCTCGGCTTGAGCTCGATAAAATTATAAAACATCAAGCTTGAGCTCGGCTCGATCAAAACTTAATCGAGCCGAGCAGCTTGTCGAGCTACTCGACAATAGCTCAACCATGGTTCTATTCGATTTTTTGACAGACCAGTTTATAAAATAAAACAAAAAAAAAATTATAAAAATATTGGAAACAGAAAAAGTCGAGTTAAAAAAAATTCAAACTTCTTCCTCCAATGTGGGCCAATTTAATTTTTTAGCCCAAATAAAGCATTATACAATCACTTGAAAAACCATCCTCATATACTATATTTATAGTCTCTAGAGGTCTTAGTGCTTTTACTCTTTGCCGATGTGGGACAAACCAAGTACTATCAAATGGCATAAAACTTCCTTTTATGCAACTACTTGCAATTGCAGACCTCTATGTAGTAGTACTTGCAACTTCAGATCCTCACAAGCCTCTTTCTGTTATAGGATTATGATCTGTCACTCCACAATGATTGTTGTGCTGGCCTCTAGTCCGGCCTATTGAGGAGTGGTTGAAGCATCATTGTTTGAAGTGTAGGAGGGTGAGTTGCTTCTAGTGTTAGCCTGAGTTTCTTGCTTTCTATGTTACTATGAGGCTTTGGTTTTTCTTGCCTATCTTATATTTATAATACAACTAATTTTTTTATAATACAACTGATTATAATACCTGTAGCAATGTGTCGTATGCCCTAAATAAGAGAGGAAATAATTCATTTCTTCACAACTTAGCAATTTCTATTGATCATCTTAAGTTCTGAAAAGTAATTGGTACATGCAACTTCTAAAATTACATGTAATTTTTATTATGGGATGAATTTGTGATATTATATTTTAATGTATAAATTAGTATAGGGGCCATTTACTCAATTTTAATTTTTGTGAAAGGTTGTTTTGTAAAATTTGCGCATTGGTGTTCGCAAATTCAATGGTCTGAATCATATAATAATAATAGTGTAATGGAATCATATAATAATAATAGTGTTATACAATCTTTTTCATATTATATTTTATTACATAAACTTTAGAGTATTATATAAATAAACATTTTTATTTTAAAATTAAAACATGCCCACAATGTTATTGAAGGAAGATGCATTACAAACAAAACTCATTTATCTATCTTTAATGTATACATATATATATATATATGACATATATATAAATATATATAATCGAGCTTTGTTCGCGAACATGTTCACGAGCTTTGTTCGCGAACATTATTGAGCCGAGCCTATACATGTTTGAGCTTAGCTCATTTACGAATCGACCTAAAAAACATGTTTGAGCTTGGTTCACTTACTAAACAAACGAACACGAGCCGAGGTATTCTCGAGTCGAGCCCGAGTAGTTTGTCGAGTGCTTGGTTCATTTACAGCCCTAGTTGTGAGTCACTAAAGATATGGAGTCTTCTGATTCAGAGGCTCTGGGCCAGTCGTAGTCCTGCTAGGAGTGTTTCGTATTCGGCTTTGTTGTTGGTAGCAGAGAACTCCAAAAGGACTGACTGCTGGATTCGAGTTTCGTCCGGTGTTATAATTTCGAGCCCGATTCCTGAACCCGCTGATCCAATGGAGCCATCTACATAAAGCGTCCATTCGGGTTCATCTGGCTCGTTCAGAATTGACTCTAGTTCTGCTTCGAGGAGAAAATCAGTTAATGTTTGACCTTTAATGGTTGTTCTTGGCACATATGTGATGTCGAATGTTCCGAGCTCTAGAGCCCATCTGGTGATTCTTTCAGTTAGATCTGGTTTCGTCATAATGGCTCTTATTGGTATGGTGGTTGGTACCACAATGGGGTGGGTCTCAAAATAGTGCCTCAAGCATCTATTTGCATTGATTAGCAAAATAACGACTCACTCTGCCATTGTATATCTGGTTTCAGCATCAGATAGAGATTTACTGTTGAATAAGATTGGCTTCTGGCATTTTTTATCGTCCTTTACTAATGCTGCACTGGTCGAGGCTGTTGATATTGCCAGATACAGATGTAATGGCTCCCCAGGACTCGGTGAGGTGAGGATTGGCGGATTTTGGAGATACTGCTTCAATTTTTGAAAGGCTTCGGCTTGTTCTGGTCCCCATATATTTCATTTTCCGCCTCTGATTACCTGAAAAAATGGTATGCATCGATCTGTCAATCGGGATACGAATCTGCTCAGTGCAGCTACTCTTCCTGTCAGCATCTGGACCTCCTTTTACGTCTTTGGCTCTTCACAGCTTATTAGAGCCTTGACTTGTGATGGGTTGGCTTCAATTCCTGTTCGGTTGACGATATGACCAAGGAATTGTCCCGATGAGACTCCAAACGAGCATTTGGCGGGGTTGAGCTTCATCCCATACTTTCGGAGTGCATCGAACACTTCTTCGAGGTGTCTGAGGTGGTCGTCTTTCCTTCGGCTTTTTACCACTATGTCATCTATGTAGGCTTCAACCGTGGTCCCCATCTGACTTTTGAATATCCTTCTGAAAAGTCTCTAATAAGTTGCACCTGTATTTTTTAGTCCAAAAGGCATTACTCTGTAGTAGTACGTACCTTCTTCGGTAATAAAGTACGTTTTCTCCTCATCGGTCTGATTCATCGGGATTTGGTTATAGCCGGAGTATGCGTCAAGAAAAGAGAGTCTCATGTCCTGATATGACATCCACCATCTGATCAATTTTTGGCAGAGGAAAACAATCTTTTGGGCAGGCCTTATTTAAATTGGTGAAGTCCACATAGACCCTCCATTTCCCATTCTTCTTCCTGACTACCACCACATTTGATAACCATGATGGGTACTTTACTTCCTTTATGAATCCAGCTTCTAACAGCTTTCCCACCTCCTCGGATATGATTTGATTCCTTTCTACACTCAACCTCATCTGCTTCTGCCTCACTGGTCTGACTTCTGGGTCAACATTTAAATTATGTTGAGCGATCGAGGGATCTATGCCTGGCATATCAAGGTGAGACTAGACAAACACGTCTGAGTTCAGTTGGAGGAAGTTGATCAGCTTGTTCTTTTCTTCTTTCTGGAGGTATGAGCCGGTAAATATGAATTTATTGTGGTCTGTCTGACTAACATTCACCTCTTCTAGGGGCTCCGTGGTTTCCTGAGTCTCCTGACCCTCATAGGAAGGGTCTGACTGTAATTGTTATTTCTCGTTGTACAGGGACTTTTCTGATGCTTCAACGACTTGTTTGTTCTTTGGATTCAGGTCCTTCAGAGTTATTGAATAGCATTCCTTTGTTGTTATCTGGTCTCCAGGGATATTCGTCACGTCCACCCCATTCGGGTCAAAACATCGCATAACCTGATGAAGAGTCGAAGAAACTCCTTGCATTCGATGGATCCATCATCGTCCCATCAGTAGATTGTATGATGGCTTGACGTCCACCACCACAAAGCTTTATTTCAAGGTTCGACGTGCAGCCGATACTGACAAATGGACTACTCCTATTGGCTCAACGCGTCTCCCGTCAAAACCGGCTAGAGGTGTCCGAGCTGGGCATAGCTGTGACACATCAATTCCGATTTTGTCAAAGGTCCACTTAGTCATGATGTTGGTACTACTTCCTGGATCGATCATCACACGTTTGATCAAGCAATTAACTACCAGAAGAGTAATTACCAGAGGATCTTCGTGGGGTGTCTGAACATTCTACATATCGGCCTTCGAAAACGTAATTCTTGACTCCCCTTGGATGAGGGTTGTTTGACAAATTTTGCCGATTTGTCTGAGTTTGTGTGTTTTTCTCAACTTTGACCTTTTGCTTCCTTCGAACTCAATGTTCTCTTCACCTCCTTGGACCATGTGGATGACCCTCACTGGTTGTCCCATTGTAAAGTTATTATGTTGTGTCCGATTTGACTTGTTCGGCTTCAGCTGATCCTTCATTATGTGGTCTGCAAGTTCCCCTTTGGCAATCATTGCTTCGACCTGCCTTCAGAGGTTCATGCAGTCATTTGTATGATGACCATACTCGTTGTGAAAGGTGCAGTGCTTGGGCATGTCCCTCAACTCCATCGGTTGTCTGATCGGTGGAAGTGGTCTGAAAATCCCTTTGCTTTTGTTTTCTTGCAAGAGTTTCCCAATGCTGGTCTTGAGTGGGGTTGTTCTCTCTTCTGTCCGTTTACGCTTGTCTGGTAGTCTGGATGATGAGGTTTGCTGGGATGGCCCGTGTCGTTAAGGCCTCTGGTCCTTCATCCTTTCTTTAGATTTCGCCTCCACTGTTACTAGTGAGGCTCTTCTCTGCCTAACTACTTCCTCTTCTTCTATTCTGAGATACCCTTGCGCTCGCCGATGTTGAGAGGGGCCCGTTTCACTAGTGAAGAATGAAATTTTTTGCCAGGGATGACCGCCATACGAAATGTTTCTACTGCTGACAGTTGGTCGCAGTCATCAATAGAGGACATCTCCACGTTGAATCTGGATAAAAATCTTTTGAGGCTCTCTCCTGTCTCTTGTGTCATGGTGAAAAGGCTTGATATCGTCTTTTTCTGCCTTCGGTTGCTGAAGTACTGACCGATGAAACGCCTACAGAGGTCATTCCAGCTACTGATGGACCCGGGGGACTACTTCCTGAACCATAGAAGTGGTGTTTATGTCAAACTGGTTGAAAACACTTTGTACAAAAATGCTTGGTTTCTCCTATAAACGGTCATTTTAGTCTGCACCTGGTAGATGTGATCGAGTGGATCCTTCGTACAATCATAGAGTGTAAAAGTTGGTAGTACAAACTTCCTCGGGAATTCCGTTGCCTCAATCTCTTCTGTAAATGAAGACTGGGTCATATCTGTTGTTGCATGGATGGCCAGATCATCAGGGGTCTGCAACTTTAAATCCTTCATCACATCTCTTTGGATTTTGGCAGCCATTTCCTGCAGGTCGTTCAAGGTCGGGACATGTATCGTCGGTACCTCCCTTGTTATGGGATGGGAGGATTATTTTTCTTCCCTCGGCGCCTTGTCTGCTCGGGTGGCTGATACGTTTTGCCCATGATGGGAGTTAGAGGGCTCTGACTCATCGTTCCTTGGTTGATCTGTACCATCCGCTGGATTGGAATTTCGGAGGGGAAAAGGGCCCTGAGCCACTCTATGGATTAGCTCATCATTCTGTTGTTCAAGGGCGGCGTTTCTCTGCTCTACAGCTTCCAATCGCCTCATGACTTCTTCGAACCTGACTTCATTGTTTGTTGACCGAGTAGACACCATATTTTACCGAATAAGAATAAAAGTGTTGTGAGAGTGGAAAAAAATATCGTTTCCCACAGACGGCGCCAAATGTAAGTGTAAAAATTTACTCACATCAAAAAGATACTTTATTTAGGCTCAAATGGCTGTATTTATATTCTCAACCCCTATACTAGTTTCCCTATTTAATAGGGTCATGCTCCCAATTACATGAAGTCATGACTCATGTGATTAATAACTTCCCACTACCAAGAGGTAGTGGGTAGTGGGTTGTTATTTCCCATTATCTAACGAATGATGGACACATCCTATTACATGGACTTTAGGTTGTTGGCTAATTATTTGTTTGCTTATACATGGGTCTGACCAATACTAGGCTTTAAAAACGAACTTGGGCATGTTGAATTTCACTATTTACAAATACGCTTAAAAAGAATCTTATGATTACGATTTTATGATTTCGATTCTACGAACGTTAGATTTCCAATTTAAACAACCTTACTTAAAACAAAATAATCACCCACCTACCCACCCACCCACCTCAAATTCACAAATTATTTTTTCTTGTTATCTTTGTATTTGACTCAATAGTTACTATCGGACAAAAGACTCGATTGACGATTGTGTAACTACTCCCTCCGTTCTAAATTATAGGATCATTTTGGGGAATCCAATTTTTTAAAATGATGACTTTTGTTGTAGTGTTAGTGAATGAAATACCAACTTTATTCATGGTCGCACTATAGTGATGTGATGGTTTATAATGTATATGTTTTATAACTTTAATGGTTGAAGGTTAAATTTATAAATTGATTAAATAAAATGTTTTAATTTTTCAAGAGTGAACATTTATTTCAGAATAAAAAAATTATGACTTATTTTATGATGAAGGGAGTATGATAGATTAGAGTTATTAATTTGTCGTTTACAAAGATGGACTCAAGTTAACCTAAGACAAATTTGAATAATACAGTATGAGAAACCGACCTCCACTATTAATGGTAGCTATATATGACAAATTAACCTAGAATTAAATTTGAATAAAATATTCAAAAAAATGAATAAAATAAATCTGAAATATTGTGCGCCGCCTCTTAAACGGATGAATTTCCTGTCACTTTAGAGTCGGTCCCAATTTTGTCTGCCTGACCAAGAAAATAAATTTAAACATGTGATTTATTTTTGACTAAAATAAAAGCATAATGATGAAAGCTAAAAAGTAAAAATTCATGCATCCATGAACACGAATTGAAAAAGGCAATGGAAGACCAATTAATGGTTAATAATATTACTCAATTCAGATGTTGGAGTTAGCATTTGGATTGATTTGGACCTGCATGCAGCCCTATTTGACATTTTGCTATAATACTATTATATATATATACACTGTATTATATATTATATGTGTGTGTAATTGCTTTAGTCACAAGACTCACAAGAAACAAGCTGTCTTCAAATTCAAGTCCATTTGGATCCCACTTGCCCCCACTTGCCCGAGTACCTACACAATTCATAAATATATATAAGAGAGAGAGAGAGAGAGAGAGAGGGAGAGGGTACAAAAATCATACAAATATATAATTCAATAATTTTCAAATGCATTAATTAATCGGTTTGTGATTTTACTTTTCTTTTTTTTGTTAAGAAAAAAAAATTAACTCTAAATTGTAACTAGAATTTGCTGAATCACTTTATACTCTAATTTGTAATACAATATTGTGTTGTTACCATTATTTCATACAGGAAGATAAGTATTTGATATATATTTTTAAGATTAATATTTTAAATTTATTACACCGCGATAATAAATAATATTATCAGGGTAAATTATAGTTTATAAATATTTTATAATTTCTAGGTGAAAAGGGTTGGCGACAATGGACTTACTATCGCCTATTTATATAGTCCAAAAGTCCGAATATTAAAAAAAAAAAAAAAAACACATGTTCATTTAACATAGACAACTTGTTCACTGAACATAAATTAGATAGTCATGCCAATCCCAACTAATAAATCACACTAATTCGTCCGTTTTCGCATTCATTTGTCAAAGTCATAGGTAGATTCTTGTGGAGTATATATAATCTTTCAATTAATTATATTATCGGATGTGGTGTGAAATTTAAAAAATGGAAGTATATATTTTTATTTATTGAGTGTTGGGAATTTAAAATAGAAGTATGTTTGGTATTGATGATTTTATTGTAGATATATAAATATATTTTGGGGCAAAGGGAAGTGGTGGTGGTGGTCGGAGGCGATGGTGGTGTGGAGGTGTTCGTGGTTTTGGTGCTGTAAATATATACATATATATGTATATATATATTGAGTGAACAATGCAAAAACAAAAAAAAAAATACAATTTTTTTCTTGCAAAGTTTGTATATATTTTGGAAATATTTTTTATTGTTCAAAATAAAGTAAAGCTCACCAAACATGTTTTTATTTTGTAAAGTGGTACATTGCCAAATAAAAATACATACCAAACGGGACATTATAACACAAAATAGTAGGAGTACTTAGGTCTGATTTAGTCCGGTTTGGTCTTGTCTGGATCCTGAACTTAAAAGTCCGTTTGATAAGCGGTCTGGTTTAATGGTTACGGTCTCACAAACATTGAACTAGACCATATTTGGTAAAGCATTCTCGTATGATCTTTTCACTTTAAAAAAATAAAAAAATTTTATTTTTTATTTTTTATTTTTTATTTTTTCATTTATAAATATATTTGATAAATTTATTATTTAATTTATTATTTATTAATTTATAAATATATTATATTAATTTATTATTATTTAATTATTTAATTCATTTTATTTACTATTATTTTATTTATTATTATTTCATTATTTATTTATATTATTAATTTATTATTATTATTTATTCATTTTAAATTATTTATAAATATATTTTATTAATTTATTATTTATTATTATATTTATTCATTTTTATTATTATTATGTATTATTTAATTCATTTTTTTTATTATTCATTATTTTTATTTTCTTTTTAAATATGTTTTATTTAATTTCTTATTTATATTATTAATTTATTATTATTATTTATTCATTTTTAATTATTTATAAATATATTTTATTCATTTATTTATTATTATTTAATTTATTTTGTTTATTATTCATTATTCTTATTTTATTTTTAAATATGTTTTATTTAATTTATTGTTTATTATTATTTATTCATTTTTAATTATTTCAAAATATATTTTATTCATTTATTATTATTATGTATTATTTAATTCATTTTATTTACAAACGTTTAGTTACTATTTGGACAAATTACATATAAGGGCATCACAAAAAAAAAAGTTTTTAAAATTTCGAATTTGTTTAAAAATAAATAAATTCAAAGGGTAAATTCATAAATAAAAATATTGTTGTCGATAGTGATCTTTGGTAAAATCCAGTGATAGGTGTGTGAATAATATGCTTACTTTGATATTATCGCCAAGGTATTTAGCTTATTTTCAAATTGGTGAAAAAATATTTTGTACATAATATATATATATACATAAAAATATTTACATACAGAAAATATATAGCTACGTGATTTTGTGTCAACCATAATGTCAATCACAAATTGACTGATCTTTGGTCGGCCCTAATTTTTGGAGGGCAGTAGTGTCACAGGCTCTTTGATTAGATTTTTGATGAAACAAATCTTATTTTTCGGACGAATTAATTTTCATCTCACATTTAGAAATTAATCATGTTCAAGATTATTTATATTTGTTTTTACTTACACACATAAATCACATAGATAATATATAATATTTATATTCATTGCACAATCGCATACGCATCACCCTCATACCTCTCTTCCTCACCACATTTCTATATTTTCTCTCTGAGTCTCAACTCAAACCCTATGTCTCTATTTATAGAGTTAAACCACATTTCTTGTTGAACAAGAAAAATAATTTCTTATTAGACAATTATTACAACTAATAAAATTCTCTAATAAAAAATTTCTTTTATAATACAATTTTAAATAGAAAACATAATTATAATAGAATTTGACATATTTTCCTAATAATTGTTGAAAAATTGGACTGATGGAACAAATGTATTCTCACCAAACTTTAGCAGAAAAAAACAAAAGAAAAAAGATGGATTGAACATCTTTTCACCTATTATATGCACATGTCTTTGATTTATTATTGTTTTTTTTTAGCGAAGACCTTCCTGTGTCAAATATAAAATAAAATTGTTGAAACTTATTTTAACTACATTAAAACTTCTTTTCCATATTATCATTTGAATTTCAAAATCACTTTCATCATCCAAAATGAAAACGTAGAATTTTTTTAAAAAAAAAAGTGTTCAAAACAAGATTAAGCGCACACATAATTCTCATGAATTCGACCATTAATCAATGAGGCCAAAATATGCCAAATATATATATATATATATATATATATATATATATATATATATATATATATTCACACACAACTAGCATGTGCAACTGTCCACGTGGCTTGTAGTCTTGATTAGGTCATGTCTTGCGACTTAACCAGGTCATTCTTCACGCGTTAAATAAAGATATTTATTGGGAGCTATGCTTCAAAAATTCGTATTCGAATTTATTTTTAAATTTGGACATATGATGGACATTCGGGGAACATGTGATGGATCGGTTGATTACGTAAAAGATAGAAAGACTTATGTAACCATTAATTTGGTGAGTCAGTTATGAAACTTTAACATTTCTAATCCAATTTTTAACTTTGAAGATACTTGAACATCTTTAAGATGAATTGAGCACATATTCATTTATTCGCTCTTTAAACAGGAACATGATAACACCATAAAGAGTCAAATTTTTAGTATTTGTACATTTAAATCTTCATCTTTTAACAAAAAAAATCTTCACAATATAACGAGGGAGATATTAAAATGTGAGATGTTAGAGGAAATGTATTTGATTCCTTGAATAGCAATGAAATAAATTTTTTGAAAATGTTAGACATTTCTTTCAATCTTTTGTTTATTTTTATTTATAATTTTAATTAGTTCTCATTATTTAAGTGATAAATGAAGTTTTTGTGCAATATACTATATATATATATATATAATAAATTTATATTTTTTATAAACGTGTTACTGGCGTGTCCCATTTTTTTTAAAAAATCCGTGTCCGTAACCCGTGTGAATGTCCATGCTTCATATATTGAGAGTAGGGCTACAAACGAACTGAGCCGAGCCGAGCATTGGAATGTTCAAGCTCGGTTCATTTACTAAATGAGCCTAGAAAATGTGTTCAAGCTCGGCTCATTTGCTTAACGAACGAGCCCGAGCCGAACGCCAGATTTAACAAGCCGAGCCCGAGTTTGTTCACGAACGAATCGTTTCAGTGCAACATATATTAATCTTCCTAAAAGTTATATGGATTGAGTTGTTGCATGTCTGTTTTAACATATTTTCACTAGTATATTTTTTTATAAATGAATTTTATGTTATGACCGCCTAATTTCTATAATATTTTCACAATAATCTTCATAGTTTGTTCAATTTAAACACTTTCTTTTGTCAAATATGATATAATTTTACTATTTAACTTAGACGAGCATGTTCATGAGCTTGGCGAGCCGAGCTTAGTAATGTTCAAGCTCGACTCGTTTACTAAACGAGCTTAAAAATTGTGTTCAAGCTCGGTTCGTTTACTAAATGAACGAGCACGAATCGAGCTCTTAAAGAGCCGAACCCAAATCTGCTCACGAACGGCTCGGTTCATTTGCAATCCTAATTGAGAGTGATATTGGTCCTACGTGGCACGTTTGATTGCTTTGTCACCTCACCTCAAAGAGTTTGACCACATTGAAGGACTGTTTCTGATGATTCCACGTAGAAAACTAATCTTTCCACGTCATTGAACCTTTTTGGCATATTCCTATTCTACGAATTACAAAAAGCGGGTGTGGGGATAGCAAACTTCCGGGTAATTTCCTCGTTCTTATCCACGTCCTCATTGACACGTCGGACACATATCTGTTTTGATAAAAAGTATATGTCCTTTTTTACCACCCAAATCTATTCGTGTTCTTCATGGTTAGTACGAGGATTGAAATTTTGAAATAGACACAAAATATATGCCATGGAATATGCTCGTAATGAAATATATAGGTACACACGCAAACAGATATATATATACTATATACTATATATATCAATTTCATGCATCTATAATGTTTGCAATTTTTATTTTCATGCCAAGGAAGTCCGTAGCTAAAGTTAGCACATTGTAGATTGATAAGGCCTGTTTGGTTCGCGATCCGATCACATGTGATCCAGTCTTATAATAATTTTTTTGGAACCGGATATTATTTGGCAACACAGTTTCAAAAAAACGGTTTCAAAAAAATAAGGATCACTTGGGACCAAAATGGGTAATTTGAGACAACAAAAAATGATAGTCTCAAGTGGTCTTATATACAATTGTTTTAACACATGAGACCATAAAATTTGAAAAATATATATAAAATTAAAATATATATAAAATTAAAAAATATATAAAATTTGAAAATAATATATAAAATTAAAAAAAATAATATAATTTTTTTGAAATAATGTATAAAATTTGAAAATAATATAATTTTTTTAAAACAATGTATTAAATTCGAAAAATATATATAAAAATCAAAATTAATATATAAAATTTTAAATATATATATATAATTTAAAAAATAATATATAAGTTTTGAAAAATAATATAAAAAATTTGAAATCATGTATAAAATTTGAAAAAATATATAAAATTCAAATAATATACAAAATTAGATATATATATATATATATATATATATATATATATATATTTGAGAAAATATAAAAATTTGAAAATAATATAAAAAATCAAAAATAATATATAAATTTCAAAACATAATATAAAAATTCGAAATAATTTATAAAATTTGAAATATATATTATTTTTGAATTTCTTATATTATTTTCAATTTTTTTATATTTTTTTAAATTTTATATATTTTTCATACTTAATATATTTTTTGAATTTTATATATTATTTTTTTATTTTTTGTATTATTTTCCAAACATAAGACCAAACAGTTTGAATAAGACTATAAGACCAAACAGACTTTCTGAACACCACACAGATAAAACCAGACTGAACTGCTTACCAAACGGGTCCTAAGAATTTTACAAACATGGACCATAGACACGCGCTATAAATATTATAACATAATAGATCAAGATGTATATTTTTTGTAAATAAAAAAATTAAAATTTAAGCAATGTGAGGTGCCAAATAACTACTTGAGATCGTTACGTAAACTTTTGAATCAAATGCACGTTATTGTAAAATGAAATATAGTGAAAAACAAGTGAGAGAACATTTGTCAATTTTTTTTCCACATAAAAATGTACATTGGTTAAAAGAAGGACAATACTTGTCTCCTACCTCATAAGGAGAAACTTCCTCTTATCCCATGATGTTGCTCAATAAAATATGAACACGTGTCCTATATTTAAACATCCTTTCTTTTTAAAAATTAATTAATTCATTATTACATATTCATTTCCTTTATTTAAATCCAATATATTTACAACATATTCGAATTGACAAAACTGTCCTCCATCATTTGTTTTATTTTTAATTATTTGTATTCACTTTGATTCAAATATAAAACTAAAAAAATATTATTTTTTTAAAAAAGACGTAACTTTTCAATCATTAAACTAGAATTATTTTTTTAAAAAAAAAGACGTTACTCTCCCTAAACCAAATAATTATATTTTCAGTACTTGAAATGATGAAGGGCAATTAGGTCAATTCGGGTATATTATAAATATTTCGTATTGAATTTAAATAAAACATAAGGGCAAAAATATCTATTTATTAATGTAAGTGTAGAAAATGTCTTGACCCACCAAAGCTTTTCCGGGTTAAGCCCATCAGGCTACTGGCCCAATAAAACTCCTGAAAGCCCAATGGTTGGGCTCATTGTATCCGCATATTTATTTAGTAAATGAAATGTTGCCCCAATGGGCTTTAAGCCCATTGAAAAATGTATAAAAGGAAAATCAAATGTTGAATAAAGCATTCTCTCTTGTGTAGTGCAATTTTGAGCATTTACACATTGGCGCCGTCTGTGGGAAAAACACACTATCGGAGTCGCGGCTTTTCAAATCTGTCATTCGGGATCTGAAAAATCGCCTCCTTCTTCCCATCTCAAAAAGCTGAGTCTGTTTGTCAAACAAAGTCCAACCCACTGCAGAGATGTCAATCACTCGTTCGCAGACGGACGTTCAACCCACTGCGGATAGTCGTGCAGAGGGTTCCATGGAGCAAGTTTTTCGACGCTTGGCAGCTGCTGAGGAACGTAGCATGGCCTTGGAAAGGCATAATGCAGAGCTCAAGGCCAGGTTGATTCCACAGCCTGCTGTTCCGCCAATAGTCGCAGATGACCCTCCTGTGGCGGCAGTCGGCCATTCTCTAAACCAGCAGGGCAGCGACAAACCTGAGGAGCATGTCGAGTCTTCTTAGCGCTCGGAAAAGGCTCCAGCAGTTGACGAGTCCATAACCCCCCAGAAGCTTCAAGCGATGATGGATGAATTCCAAAGAAAATTCCTCGGGGACTTGAGGTCCCGATCCACTGATGACATGGCCATCCAGGCGTCCACTGAATTGGTACAGTCACCCTTCGTTCACGAGATAACACAAGAGCCCTTTCCAAAGAAGTTCGTTATGCCCCAATTCACCCCTTACGATGGCACAAGGGATCCCGAGGAGCACATATACCAGATCCATCAGAAGATGACCATGTACGCTGAGAACGAATCCCTGCTTTGCAAAGTATTCTCTACAAGCCTTGCTGACGCCGCTCTATTGTGGTTTTGGAAGCAGCCACCCCGATCCATTGGCAGCTGGCAGCAATTGACCAGGCTCTTCATTGCCCAGTATTATGGAAATAAAAGACAAAAGAAGACCATATCCTGCCTCTTCACCATGATCCATGAGAAGGGGGAGTCATTGAAAAGTTTTCTATCCCGCTTCAACATTGAATCCTCTTCTGTGGATAACTGCGACCAGCATTCGGCAGTTGAGGCATTCAGGATGGCTCTCATTCCAGGAACCAAGCTCCATCAGTCTTTGGTAAAGCGCCCTCCATCGGGCATTGGAGAGCTAAACTCCAGGGCCCAGGGGTACTTGAGAATTGAGGAAGAGGAGACTATCCGGCAAAGGAGGTCAGCCTTCGTCGATCTTCAGATTCAGTCTAAGGATCGATCGACCGATCGCAAGCGAGCAACTCCACCGGGATCCTAAGCCCCACCAGGATCGTCAGTCCCTAAACCGTTCAAACGCCCCAGGTTCGACGAAAGGCTGACACCCCTAAACGTTAGCCTTGCTAAACTCTACCAAGAGAACAAAGCCAAAGGGATCTTCCAGCAACCCCCGGCCATGAGACAGCCACTCGACCAGAGGGACAAGTCAAAACATTGTGCTTTCCACGGTGATTTCGGGCACATCACGAATGAATGCCGCAACCTAAGGCAACAGGTGGAGGCGTTACTACTTCGCGGGGAACTCCGAGATTACGTCCAACGGGACAGACCGAGGACAAATGATCAACGTGCCCTCAGTGCCCCTCGGAAACCCTCAGATGCACAGCCGGTCAGGGTGATTAATATGATGCATGGCGGCCCCCCATCCAAGGCAACCGAAGGGTCACACCGGAGCCATATGCGGAGAGCCCAAAAGATGCGAAGAGTCAACGAGGTCAGTGACGCCCAGCACAAAGCAAGGGAAACGCAGATCACCTTCTCGGTGTCAGACCTTCGGAGTGTCCAAACCCCACACGAAGACCCTCTGGTCGTGACCTTAATGGTGGCCAACTGTCTTGTGAAAAGAGTCATGATCCATCCTGGGAGCAGCGCCAACATCATCACCAAATGGGCTTTTGAAAAGCTCGAGATCGATCCGTCAGAAGTTCTGGCATCCCGGTGCCCCATCGCAGGTTTTGACGGAAGGCAAATTGAACCGATCGGAGAAGTTCAGCTACCGGTATCTGCCGCTCAGAGGACCCTAAACGAGACATTCGTTGTAGTCGATACCAAACCTTCGTACAATTTGCTCATGGGGAGGGGATGGATTCACCGAATGCAAGGTGTGCCTTCGACTCTTCACCAAATCATGAGATGTTTATTCCCCGACGGTACAGGTACAATTGATATCAAAGGCGACCAAGTGGCAGCCAAGGAATGCTATGCGATCACCCTGAAAGAGATCCAGAAGGTGAAGGCCCCAGTGGCATTCCGCTCCAAGGAGCAGAGCTCAGGCTCCAAATAGCAATTAAAGGAAGGGGACCCGGGCCCCCCAAATGTGGTTGAACCGTTGCAGCAGATCTGCGTTGTGCCCGATAGCCCGGGAAAAGTTACCTTTGCAGGTACAAATCTCACCGATCCTGAATTTAAGGAACTAACACAGTTATTGCAGGAAAACTGTGATGTCTTCGCATGGGAGCATACGGACATGCCGGGGATCGACCCCGAAGTTTCACAGCACTCATTACGGGTTGACCCGAATGTCAGACCTATCAGGCAAAAGCAAAGGTGCATGGGGGCACATCGGAACCAAATTATAGCGGATGAAGTATCCAGGTTGCTCCAAGCAAGCTTCATCAGAGAAGTCAGATATCCCGAATGGCTTACCAACGTAATGGTAGTGCAGAAGAAGAACGACAAATGGGGTTTGTGTTGACTTCACCGATCTGAACAAGGCATGCCCGAAAGACAGCTTTCCACTGCCAAAGATTGACCAGATGGTTGATGCTACCGCTGGATACGATCGTCTGACCTTTCTGGATGCGTATTCAGGTTACAACCAAATAAAAATGAACCCAATGGATGAGGAAAAGACCTCCTTCATTACTGAGTCAGGAACATACTGCTTTAGAGTTATGCCTTTCGGACTGAAAAATACGGGTGCCACTTTCCAGAGACTGGTCAACAAGATCTTTAAAGGTATGATGGGTACAGTAATTGAGGCCTACATCGATGACACTGTGGTCAAGAGTAGAAGGAAGGAAGACCTTCTCGTCCACCTGCGCCAAGTGTTCGCCACCCTCAGGTCACACGGCATGAAGCTTAACCCAGCGAAATGCTCTTTTTGCGTATCATCTGGACAGTTCCTCGGGCATATAGTGGACCGGACCGGGATTCAGGCCAGCCCGACGCAAGTCAAGGCCCTGATAGAAATGAAGGAGCCCCGAACGCACAAAGACGTTCAAGTCTTGACGGGGAGAGTGGTTGCACTTAGCAGATTCATTTCACGACTCACTGATCGATGCCGACCATTCTTTCAGGCAATAAAAGCAAAGAAGGGAGAGATCTGGGGTCCAGAGCAATCGGAGGCCCTGGTGAGTCTAAAAGAGTACTTGACCGTGCCCCCGATTCTGTCCACACCAATTCCCGATGAAATCTTATACCTGTCCTTAGCAGTATCCTCTGTGTCAACCAGCGCCGCCCTCGTTAGAAAGGACGGAAAACTTCAAATGCCGGTGTTTTACACCAGCAAATCATTAGCTGAGGCATAGACCAGATACAACAGGCAAGAGAAGTTGGTTTTGTCACTAGTGAATGCAAAAAGAAGGCTAAGGCATTACTTTGAAGCTCACCCGATCGTCGTCCCAACAGCAACACCCCTACGGGCTATAATGTCAAAGTCTGACCTCTCAGGGCGAATTTCTAAATGGGCTATCGAATTGGGCATATACGATTTGACATACATACCCCGGGTTTCCATTAAAGGACAGGCAGTGGCGGAATTTTTACTTGAAAGCGAAACTAAAGAGCCAGACCAGGAAAACGAACAGAAAACCTGGAAGATCTTTGTGGATGGATCATCCTGCTTCTCCGGATCAGGGATTGGCTTGGAGATCTTGACACCTGATGGGACACGCCTTCATATGTCAGTACAATTGCAGTTCCCAGCCACGAACAATGAGGCAGAGTATGAGGTCGTCGTCTCCGGGCTAAGGATAGCCCAGAGCCTTCAGATTCAGTCCTTAGCATTACACAGTGATTCTCAGCTGGTTGTCCGTCAGATCAACGGGGAGTCTGAAACAAAGGACCCAAAAATGGAGTTATATCGTGCACTCGTTATGAAAGAAACAGAAGGTTTTCAAAAAGTAACCTTCACCCAGATCCTTAGGAACGAGAATTCTGAAGCTGATCATCTGGCCAATCAGGCATCCTCAGCCGGAGAGGACCTAACTCGGGTTGCACTGGTGGATTTTATTCGAAGGCCCAGTATCCAGGAGGCCGAACAAGTAATGCTCATCCCTTGGGAACCCAGCTGGATGGATCCCCTGATGGATTACTTGCGAAATGGAACTCTTCCCGAAAACAAAGCTGAAGCTTACAAGGTCAGGAAGAATTCTGCCCGGTATTCAATCATCAATGGGCAACTCTACAGAAAGTCCTTTTCCGGTCCTTACCTAAGGTGTATTACACCGTCAGAATCTAGAGCAATGATGCAGGAAATTCACAGTGGGGTTTGTGGAAACCACTCCGGCGGCAGGACCCTTGCCCATAAAATACTGTCTCAAGGGTACTTCTGGCCCTACCTGTCGCGGGATGCCGAAGAGTACGTCCGAAGGTGCAAGCCCTGTCAAATGCACGGGGATGCTATCCATCGGCCACCTGAGTTCTTGTATCCTACTATAGTACCACACCCATTCGCCCGATGGGGAATGGATATAGTAGGACCCCTCCCGAAAGCAATCCGGTCGAACGCGTACGTCCTTCTGGCGACGGACTATTTTACCAAATGGGTGGAAGCGGAAGCCTATCCCACTGTCAAAGGAAGCCACGTAATCAAATTCATATGGACCAACATAATATGCAGATTTGGGCTACCGAGGACGATCCTGATGGATAATGGAACAAACCTGGACAACAAGGGTGTCAGAGCATTCTTTACCGAGCATGGTATCAACCAGAATACGTCTTCCGTTGGCTACCAGCAAGGCAATGGGCAGGCGGAAAGGACAAATCGAACTATATTCAACACACTGGTCAAAAAACTTGAAAAAGCCAAAGGAGACTGGCTAGAGAAACTGCCCGAAGTTCTCTGGTCATACAGAACGACTCCCAGACAACCCACTGGAGAGACACCCTTTGCCATGGCGTACGGCGCTGAGGCTGTGATTCCTACGGAAATCAGGGTTCCAACCCTCCTGAGTGAGGCCTGGGTTGAAGGACCGAATAACCAACACTTGGCTCAGAATCTTGATCTCCTGAATGAAAGAAGAGAGGCTGCCGGGATCAGGCTGGCCGCCTACCAACAGCACGTCCGGAACCATTTCAACCAGAGAGTCAAAAGAAGAGAATTCCAGGTCGGAGATATGGTCCTTAGGCGAAAAATAGGGCTCGTAGGCAAGCTCAGGGAGCCTTGGGAGGGCCCGTATACCATTACCGGGGTCATTGGTCGCGGAGCATACCGAGTCCGACGGAATAGTGATGGCGGAATGGAACCAAACTCTCAGAACGCCTCTCGCCTGAAGAGGTACTACCCATAATGGGCCAAGTCCTGTTTTTTACTTTGATCTTTTTGTAAAAAAAAAAGGCTATAGTGCTTGATCAGTAAAAATCATTATCATGGCAAGTAAAGCATAAAACCTACATAAATTATTAAGTGTTGCATTGTCTTTCGCATGGCCTGAAGTGCCCGAAGACACAACACAGATCCTGAAGAGATCAATGTTCCAAAAATAAATTAAGTGTTGCATTGTCTTTCGCATGGCCTGAAGTGCCCGAAGACACAACACAGTTCTCGAAGAGATCGATGTTCCAAAAATAAATTAAGTGTTGCATTGTCTTTCGCATGGCCTGAAGTGCCCGAAGACATAACACAGATCCTGAAGGGATCAATTTTCAAAAATAAACTAAGTATTATATAGACCTTCACATGGCCTGAGCTGCCCAAGGGCACATGACGGGAATGGTGATATTATAAAAATCAAAAGCCAATTGGACAAAAACTATTATCTGTCATTCAAAATAGGCCCCAGTGGCCAAGGCTTACAATACGCTTTATTAGTACAAAATCCTAGGGTACAACTCCGGTGCCTGGCTCATCGGGGTTCACTAGAACGATGGCCCCATCAGGAACTGGAGGATCAGGAGTGGTGGCGATGCTCATTCCTGGGAGAGGCTTGGTTAGGAACTCGCAGAAACGAACGTCGTCTGGACCGCCAACCGGATCGTTGTACGGAGGAGCGATGCCCAGACTCTCATCCAGCTCTTCCACCGAGGCAAAATTCCTTTCTTCGACAGGTTTCTGCATGTCACCGAAACATGACCTCCAACCGAACCCGATACGGTACTGGGAAGTTTCGCAGAAACGTTTGTACATCTCGTTCCCACCCCGGTGGCACATCTCCACCACTGATCTTTCCGTTGCCAGCAGATTCTCTATCTCTGCCCTCTCCTCCAGGAGCTTCGAATTAGAAGCCGTCAAGCTCTCATTGTTAGCTTTCAAGCTCTCATTCTCAGCCTTTAAGGCCTCCGTTTCAGCAAAAAGGGCCCGTCGGACTGCCTCCATTTCTTTGATTTTATCTTGAGCAGCCCGAAGCTGCTGTTCTGCAGCGACAGCCCTCTGGGTCTGGATATCCAACTTTTCATTGGATATGGCCAACTGGTTAGCGACCTTCATCCGGGATTCCTCCTTCAGCCTCAGAAGTTCATTGGATTTCTGGAGCAGCTTGGTGTCCTCTTCCATTTTCGCATTATAAGCCTGGGTCAGGTAGAGCATCTGCCAAAACAACAAGTGTTAGCCCGATAGATAAACAAATAAAATATTAAGTACAATTGAGGAAGCTGTAGGTTAAAGCACTACCTTCATCGCTACCTCTGGACCTGTCAGAGTCAACTCCTCCCGGTCAATGGTTCTCAGTCTTTTTCGGTCAATGGGCGTCCATATCTGTGAACCCATAGCCCGAAGAGCAGAGTCGTTGTCAATGGTCGCCTGCCCCGCAACCAGAAAGTCACCGCCCGGGAGTGTAATCTTCGGTGCCCATGGCACGGGTCTTTCCACCTCAGTTGCAACCCCACTGTCATCCAGTACGATGGGAGACGACTGTGTGGTCGTTCGGGGCCTGACAGACCGCTCGGGTAGACTCTCCTCCGATCGGGGATGTCTCACTCCTGTCAGGCTTGTTTCCCCTTCAACCAGACGAAACTCAGGAGTGGGAACATCCCCTGAAGGTCGGGTAACCTCCTCTGATCTTGGAGGAGGAGTCTGGACGATTTGAACATTTCCCATCGGTGGAGGTGGAGTTACCGGGGTGTTCTCCACCAAGGGCAGGAGATTGGGCCCAGCCGGAGGAGTGGGGGCGCTTTGGGATCCCTGCCCGTTTTCACTCTCACTCGGGGTCGAAGTTGTCACTTGAGGAACAACTGCCCGCCTGGCCTTCTTTTTCAGCACTGCCTGTGGGATTCTCAGCATTTCTGTAGACAGAGCCTGCAAAGTAGAACTTGTCAGGAAACTATTACACATCCTCAGTGGCTGTCCCCAAATTTTTGATTTTAGCAGTTCGAAACGGGTTCTGATATAATGTGAAGTTTTATACTCGTCGGGCGCTCCCAGAAACTCAAGCACATGGAGGCCTAACTTATCATTGCACTGATCACAGTTGCAAGTCCCCTTATGGAATGGCTTGAAAGAAGGGAAAAGGTGTTGGTCAAACTCGCTAGGGACTTTGAATCTGGACGAGCTTGGAAGTCTCCAGTTCCCGCTCACCACGACCATTCTTTCCTTCCATCCTTTGTTGGACTTTTCAGTGCCATCACAGATCTTCCTCCCACCAAAGGGAAAAAGATTGTACCGGCCTCTGCAGTCCTTCTGGGCCTGTATTTTGTAACAGAACAGAAGGTCCGCCAGTCCAAGGTCAAGGCCCAGATCCCGATTGATGATCAGGATCATAGCCAAGACCCGGAAGAAGTTCGGTCCCACCTGAAACGGGGCCAGACCCAGGGTAGCTAAGGTGTAGAGGAAAAAAGGTTGGATCGGGAATTTAAGGACCTGAAGGTGAAAGGCAGATAACAAAATCTGGTGGTCCAAAACCCCCTCACCCCTCCTAAAATCATACTTTTTAGGATAATTTTTAACAATTATCCCATCGGGTATCCCGCATTTGACCCTTAGCTTCTTTAACACTGTCTCTACCCTATTCATGGGAGGAAGGGGATCAGCATAAAACTGATCTCCCGAACCCCCTGCAGTCGGATTCCCAGCTGCTGCTACATTCTGGTTAATTTCCGGTGGACTAGGTACGATTGTCCTAACCACCTCCACTGAGGGTGAACCAGGGGAGGCATCCGGGTTCGCAGAGGAGGATAAACGGTCGCTACCCGACCGGGTGTCATCGCTATCGGACATTTTAAACAAAAAGAAGACAAAGAAAGACGCAGAGATGAAAAGAAATAACTTACTCTAAGATGAATCCCGAAAGATTTCGGACGCTTTCCTGGGAGATGAGATAGACTCTGGCAATGATAAGCGAAGATCTCAAGTGCAAAGAGCTCTCTGAAAGTTTGAGTTGTGAAACGGGATGGATCCTTAACATTACAGCCAGTATTTATAGGAGTCTCAGGGGCGCCTGAAAAGTCGTGCGCTCGGGAAGCGAAGCGTCACCTCGCTTCATGTGCGCCTCTTCGGCCACCCATCTCGCCAATCGAGGCCATCCGGACCACTGATTTCAAAAACCGCAATGATTACTCAGCCCTCACATTAATTGGGTGAGCCACGTCATCCCGACAGGGGTGATGAACTCATTATTCTTACCTTTCCTTCTCCTTTATGGGCCCGGTCATCCCCGGCCCATCAAGAAGAAGTGGGCCTGTGTAAGTGTAGAAAATGTCTTGATCCACCAAAGCTTTTCCGGGTTAAGCCCATCAGGCTACTGGCCCAATAAAACTCCTGAAAGCCCAATGGTTGGGCCCATTGTATCCGCATATTTATTTAGTAAATGAAATGTTGCCCCAATGGGCTTTAAGCCCATTGAGAAATGTATAAAAGGAAAATCAAATGTTGAATAAAGCATTCTCTCTTGTGTAGTGCAATTTTGAGCATTTACAATTAAATTTTAATACGGAAAGTCAATATACAATAATTATCCAATTTACCTTTAAAAACGTATCTCATTCCGATTTAAATATAGGACACGTGTCCACATTTCATTAAATACAGTATAGTGTTTCTATTAACTTGAGACATGTTTTAAATTTTCATTTTCTAAGAAAAACAGTGGTAAAACTTACCATCTTCCTCAAAAACAAATGTGTGGAATTTGTTGTGAGCATGTTTTACTCTATTTTTCTTTTACATTGTCCAAAATAAAAATTATGTTCAAATTCTAGGGCATTCCGTATTAATGTAGGGCCAGATCGTTATCAATCTTTAGGCTTTGTTTGGATGGAAGGATTTGAAATGATTGGGAAAGAAAAAAAAGAAAAGAAAGAAAGAATAAGGAGTTTTGTGTTTGGATTGTTATTTATAAGAAAAAAGAAATGATTTTGAGAAATTTGGAAGGATAGTTTATCCTTCTAAATATCTCATTTGTTATACTTCCAAAAGTGAAAAGATTTAGAGAGAAAATATATCAAGTTAAGTACAAATTTTAAAATAAGACAAATGCCCCTTAACATTTAAAAAGCATAATTTAAAAGAATAGGGTAATAAAGTAAATGAATTATAATACTATATTTTTTTAATACTATCATTTTTTTTTCTTTCGTAATTTATCCAAACGTAAATACAAATTTTACCTATTATTTATTTTATTTTCTCTCATAACTAATGTTATCCTTTATTTTATTTTCTCTCATGTCATCCAAAAGAAACTTTTAAGTTTAATGTTCGTTTATGTCATAAATATGTTATAATTGCATCATAAATGGGTTAATGAGTATAAAATTATGGGTCTCACTTATTTAACTCTAGAAAACAATTATCTGTTCAATTGAATGATATTTGTTATAAATGTAATTTAACAACTATGAGTGATGAGTGTAAATATTAACGTTAAAACTAAAGTATTGGCTGTGTCATAACTCTATAATTTGAATTGTATTTATTGTTGAATAAAAGACACCAAAACAATAGGTTTTTAGAATCCTCCTATAATAAAGAAAATTATATCAATTCTTTTTTTATTGCTCAATCTTGACAATTAACAAATATATATAAATTTCCAAGTGATTTTGGCGTAGACAATTACATTACATAAAGTTATAAATACATATATAATTAAGATAGTAATTGACTCAATCGCGATACGTTTAATTACTAACGCCTATTTAGTCCAAGTTTCATTATTTATTCTTCACATTTTATGTTGCATGCTCCTATTTTCAAAACATATTTGTTGTCGGGCGAATTAATTTTAAATAGACTATTATATTTTTTAAACCTTAGTCAAAACATAAAGTATCATTACTGTATTTTTTCATAGTACATCAATCTTAAAATTTCAAATCTAGTAATTTATGTCAATTTTCTGAAACATGTTTAAATTTCAACTTACAACAGTAAAAAAGAAAAGAGAAAAAATAATTTTGTTTGAATTAAAAATAATTGTCACACTGGAAAGTCAAAGGACTCAAAACCACTGTCACAGTTCACGTTTGACTACTGATCTACTGTGGCACACACTACAATACTTATGTTACTGACGTGGACAAATCTCCACCGTTCAAAAAGCGGCCCAAACCCTAGACCCAAAAACCCAAGGTCCCTCCGAAACAAATAACGTAAGCAGTGACAAAATCATTCCTTGGTCTGTCGCCACGTGGCAAAATTAGGAGTCAGCCCTCGGGACCACCTTATCGCCACGTGTCTTTCTACAACTCGACCGCCTCTCTATATATTCCCCAACCCTCCCTTGCGTCCTAAGTTTCAATCCCCCCTCTCCTCTTCTCCCGTTCTCGCCAATCCCTCATTTTAGAGAGAGAAAATACATAGTTTTAGAGAGAGAAAATAATGGCAGCCGACTTTCAATTGCAGTTGCCCCCAGGCTTTAGGTTTCATCCCTCGGATGAAGAGCTTGTTTTGCACTATCTTTGTAGAAAATGTGCTTCGCAAACTATATCTGTTCCGATTATCGCAGAAATTGATCTGTACAAGTATGATCCTTGGGATCTTCCGGGTAAATTTTATTTTATTTTTATTTTTATTTTTTCAGTAATTTATTTGTAATTAATTTTGGAATAATTACATGGAGAGAGAGAATTATGAATGAAATTGACACTTTTTAATTATAAAAATAGGAAAATAATAAATTAAATGATTCAAGAAAATATATTCTTATTATTCAAGATAGTTTATAGCAAGTGTCAAAATGATTCAAGATAATAAAAATTTATTCATATTCTGTTATGTTATTATCGGATATAATTATTTTATAATATTTTTTGATGACTCGTGTTAGTATGAACTTTAGACTATGTATCAATTATTTTATTTTATTTTTATATTCTTGGTTTTGATTTTTGTATTGGGTGAATTTTTAGGATTGGCTTTGTATGGAGAGAAAGAGTGGTACTTTTTTTCGCCTAGGGAACGGAAGTACCCGAACGGTTCAAGGCCGAACCGGGCGGCTGGGAGCGGTTATTGGAAGGCGACTGGTGCCGATAAGCCGATCGGGCAACCGAAACCGGTGGGGATAAAGAAGGCGCTGGTTTTTTACGCGGGAAAAGCACCCAAGGGAGAGAAGACCAATTGGATCATGCATGAGTACCGGCTTGCAGATGTGGACCGGTCGGTTCGCAAAAAGAACAACAGCTTGAGGGTAATTTAACAAATCTTACATATTATTTGTCACTATAATAGGAGTAAATCTGATTTTCACTATATATATATATATATAGTCCAGTGAAATTACTATTTTGACCTATCGAGTCTCTTGAGTCCGTGAAGAAATAAGATGAAAATGGAAAGTGCTATGGTTGTTATGTGTGATTAAGTTTGGGGTACTTTGGGGCTCTAGCACAAACTTTTGTGGTGTTGGCTTCATTTTTTTTGGTCTTTTACAATTATGGATTTTCAGTATATTAATGAAACTGGCTAATTGTAGAAAATTAGTAAAAATAATGAATCAATAAAATGATATGGTTAAAATCTAGGTATCATAATTAGGAAAAAAATTAAATGGCAATGTACCTGTTTAGTAATAATTTCTACTTTCTATCCTGCTTTCGTTTTTTTTTAATTATAAGAAGAAAGTAAAATTATGTTAAATAATTGTAATTATTTTTTAAAAAGCTATGATAAGACACATTAAGGATGTTTAGTGAAATTTGTGTTTTTCTTAGAAATTGTATTGAATTTTAAATACGATTATTATAAAAATGTTGAGGGGAAAAGGTATTTTTTAATAAGACTCTATATATTAAAAAAAATATATATATATATATATATATATTTTTTTGTTTGTTTTGACATTTTACCATAATTTTTTTTATCTACTATTTTTCTTAGTCTCATTGATGAGATGTAGTGGGATAGATTTGAAAATGTAAAATTATTTACTTTCTGTTTATGGAAAAATTTAACTATTTGTTTATGGAAGAAAATAGTTCTTTCTTATCTGTATCTGATGACTCAGACCACATGGGGAGTATTTATCTAGAAAATGACTTAACGGCGTTGATGTAACGTGAATTATCATTAGTCTGATTGGTCGAGACTTTTTTGACTTGTCTGACGGTCGTGATTGTGCAGTTGGATGACTGGGTCTTATGCCGCCTATACAACAAAAAAGGATCACTAGAGAAGCGCCACGTCAGCACTCGAATCCCAATGACCTACCCGGAATCTGACGAACAGAAGCCTGTAATTCTGACCCACCATGGCGGGAAGGCCGTTGCTCCGCCGCCGCAGTTGCCGGCGGTAGGGGTGCTCGGTGATATGGATCACCTCGACGCATCCGATTCGTTCCCGCGGCCCCACACGGACTCGAGCTGTTCGGAGCACGTGGTATCGCCTGAGTTCACGTGCGAGAGGGAGGTTCAGAGCCAGCCGAAGGTGAACGGGATTGACAAGAATGCCCTTGATTTTCCTTTTAATTACTTGGATGCCACCATGTACAACAGTTTCGGTTCTCAGTTCGGGAATGATCAGATGTCGCCGCTGCAGGATATGTTCATGTACCTGCAGAAGCCCTTTTGAGGTGCTGTGGGCCCGGGGGATACGTGGCGTTGAATTCTTACACGTGTCATAGGAGACCAAGAAAGTCTATGAGTGTGCATGTGTGATGGCATTTATGGGATTTTGGCCGGTTAGTATTAGGGTCTTATTGGTAGTATGTACACAAACATGAATACATTGTTTCATGTATGTGTACTTTATTTTTGGAAAAGTTTTTTTAAAGAAAAAGGGAAAAAAAAAGTAGGTTTAGGATTAGAGATCTCTATATATGGTTGTAGAAGTTAGAAAACATGTATATATGTTCCATTTATTTTTGGGAAGGTTGTGATGAGCCTTTGATCTATTCTCAATGTCTCATAAGTATTTGTAGCTTGTTCTTCATGTTCGAATTAAGGTATTAAAAGTTGGTTTGAAAAAATTCACTTTGCAAATTTTTAGATAGTTGGATATCAAAATGTGAATTTTAAAGTTGCTTTTGTTGATATTATACCTCAATAAAAGTTTTGATCTCATGTAAATTTATCTAAATCCGAACGAGTTGATTTAGTTAAAAGATTTGGAACTTGTTGTCTCAAGAAGCATGCAAGTCTCATGTTTTATTTCTATTAGATGCAAATATTTCGTTAGAACCATGATCACAGACATAATTCAAGTCTTACCCGATTCGTGTGGGAGCTACATATACACAAAGGGAGGATGGATAAAAAAGTGATTAGGGTTCTTCAACCAAATCTTTGTTAATTTTAATTTTGTAAAGCAAATTATTAACCACTCTTGACTTTTGTGGTTTTGGATAAGGGAGGGTTCTTGTTTAAAAGTATCTTGAAACAAACTCTTGGAATTTGAAAGACTTGCTTGGGTTTGTATTTTTGAAATTTGTTATAGAAAAAAAAATTATTTTTTTATAATAGTAAAAGGGAGAAGGAGTTATCTGAAAATCGACATTTTTATAACTAAAATTTCTGAAAATAGTTTTCAAAAAAACTAACCAAGCAGATTTTTTGCACAATTTTCTTATTTTCAGAATTGTTTTCTAAAATGCAAACCAAACAAGCCATATTCTCATGATTGTGAGTTTTTCTTCTTCACACCATTATTACTGAGTTTACTCCGGGCAACTCTGCACTTGCAAATACCATTTTTCATGACTGGTACAAAAGAAAATGTTATTAGTAATTTTTTTTTTAACAAATTAGAGACATTGAAGATTTAGAATAATTAAATGAATACATATATCTAAATGCATTATCTTTTCAGTCAACTAGGAAATTCAGTTAGTTTGTATTTCTAAAAATAGTTTTCTGTTTTTTGAAAATTGAAAATAAAAAATTTATCCAAAAAATCTGTATGGTTCAGTTTTTTAAGAAACATTTTTTAGAAAAATCAGTTATATTTACCTGTTTTCAGAGAACTTATCTTTATTATTATCAAAAAATTATTTTATGTTCTCAAAATTTTCGAAAATAATTTTCAGAAATAACAGGTAAATCTTCTCAAAATTAAGTTTTATAACCTAGTGAAGTTTGACTTTTAGTAAGGCCAAATCTCATATGGATCAGGCTTCAGTTTAAGCCCACAAGACAAGGCTTACAAAAATATATTCGGACCGGGCCAACCCGCTATACTCTCGTTGGGCTTTATTTGTCTACTAGTACTACTGAGTCGCACAGTCTCAATAGAATTTCCTATTTTGCTCGTCACTTGTAAAACAATTTAGGCCTTTACTACAGTACAGTTTAATTGGTCCAGAGTACTGACAGACTCATTAGGTTTTCAGCCCTTGGGAAAATTCTTGGATACTACAAGCATAAGTTTGACGTGGTATTCCAAATTAATTTGGATAAGTTGTATTTTCAACGCATAAGTAATAAAATACATACGTGTATTATACAATTTGTTTTATTAGCTTGGGATATCATGTGTATATATTCCCCGGGGTACCAAATATATTCTTCAGCCCTTGAGGGGCAGGGATGTGATATACTTCAGCGGTAGAGTGTCACATTGACATAAATGAAGTCATCTGTGTTTACATTCTAACCTAATTATTTCTTTGAATTTTTATATTTTGATTGGCTTCCGTCGTGATTGAATGAGAATGAATACGAGGCCCGTGGAATCGACCCTACGGTGCAAAGATCGACTCTTATCTTTTCTAGAGCAAAATTCGAACGAATATGAAGTATTCGAATCATAATTTGCAGTCGTTGTATCGGTTTTTATTATTGTCGCAATAACGGTATAATGAATTTGGACAATTTCAATCTTAAAAATAAGAATCGAATGAGTATCGGTGTTGTGTAACAGTATCAACACTACGGGTGCATTTGGATAGGGGTGTTTCCGTTTTTGTTATTGTTTTTTCCACTGTTCACGGGAACAAAAACGCGTTTGGGAGCCTTTGATGATTTTTGTTTTCGTGAACAGTAAAAAAACGTTTTCTCGTCCATAGTTCAAATTTTGAGAATACCAAAATGGTATTTTTTTGGTTTTCGGCACTGTTTATTCTCAACAATTTTTTTTTTATAATTGTTGCAGATTCCCTAACTTCCATTTTCAACCTCCAAACCCTAACCTTCATCTTCAACCTCCAAACCTTAACCTCTAAAAAAAAAAAAAAAATTTTGTTCCCTAAAATTTTTAGACAAAATTTCCAACCAAGTATATTTTTGTTTCCGAATTATCTTTAGGACAAGAACAAGAAAATTTTTTGTTTTTAAGAAATAAAAAACAAAAACGAAAATACTAATTTCCAAACACTCCCAACGAAATATATGAAGTTATGTCTCAGAACGAAAGACAATTTCGAGTCTGTAATAAGGGGAAAGCTTTATTGTGGATCTAGTTAGTTGTATGAATGTGATTTGATCAATAAACCAAGTGTCATCTCCCTGTAAAATAAAATTTCATATCACAAGATAATTGTCCGGCTGTTCCCAAACAATAAGGCCCATTGGGCCCACAATTCAGCCCATCAAATCACTTAACTCATCTTCATTATTCAAATATATTGATAACATGAACCAAGCAATAGTTCTAGCATTATGGCTTATATACATATTGTCAATGGTAGTTTAACCAGTTTTTCATTCCTGTAAAATAAGATTTCATACTGATAATTGTCATACAAAAAAAATAAAAATTCCAGTCCAAAGTTCATGAGAATGTGATGGATCACAAGTTATCTGATAGTAAGGGAGCCTTGTCGATATTGGTCCAACATAACATCAAATGAATCATAGATCTCATATCGCAACGATTTTAATAGATCGAAATTCTGAGAGTTCGTATTGTTCTCAAATAGTCTTTTCAACTGGGCTCGCAGCCTATTAATTCATTAAATTAGGATAAAATACAGAAAATTCTCCTGAATTATTGTCCTTTTGCAATTAACCCCCTGAACTACAAATAACCTCCTTGAACTATCAATTTATTGTAAATAACCCCGATTTTATACTAAAAGACTATTTTACCCTTCTTCTTAAATTTATCTATTGTTTGAATTATAACAATATTCTTTTTTCTTATTTGATATATTAATAATACCTTTCACCTTAATTATATTAGAGTAAATACCTCCTCAAATGAAAAATAAAAAATTATAACTTGTAACTATTTTTGTAAATAAATAAGTTGATAGTATCTAGTTTTATTTAAACAATGAACACATATTATCTTAATTTTTTTATTTTTTTTACCGTAAAATAATTTATTTTCATAAAAAAAATCAAAAGACCTTAAATTAATTAAATAATAGACACCTTTTTTTCTCATGTTATATTCACAAAGTGTGTTAACTTAAGGCTTAATCATTTTTTAAAAATTTATATTAAAAACACCTAAAAGCATGATTTAATTAATTAATTAAAAAATTATGTGTTTGTTTATGAATAATTGAGTGAAGAATATGCTATCAAATTAGTGTTAATTAGTTCATAATCTATGTTAATAAGAAATGCATTAAGCTTAATTCAATAAGAAAAGGGTGTTTTTGTCATTTATGAAAAAAATTGAAGACAATGGGGGCATTTTGTAACAAATTGATATAGTTTAGGAAATTTGTTATACTTTTTATAGTTCAGGGGTTATTTGCAAGTATGGCCATAGTTCATGGGTTTATTACATTTTACCCTATTAATTATCAAATTCTAATAACTTTAACCAAACTATAGATTTAGCATTAAGGGGTTACATTGATGATTCTGCTTTTTACAATAGTGTCAATGGAACTTTAACTTCTTCTCCATGTAAAATGAGATTTCACATCAAAAGATAATTGTCCTGTGGTTGCCAAACAGGCAGGCCCACTGGGCCCATAATGGTGGCCATCACATTAATTAAATTTTGTTCATTAGTGATATATTTATTACAAGAACCAAAAAATAGATAATTGCATTAAGGGTATATAATGTGTATACATTAATTATACTGCTTTTTTCTTGTTAAATTTGGGGTAAGGATTGTATTGTCTATGGTAGTTTAAACTTACCACATTGTCCTCATCATATATATATATATTTGTGATATACCAATAAGGCCTAAATTAAAAACAAAATCATATAATTAAACCAAACAATGTTATAGAGAGCATAGCAGAGTATTGGGTCCTAAAGAAAATCATGTTTTTTGTAATCTCATTTGACGTAGATTATAATCTAAATTGGTTCATATGTTTTTTGTAACATTCATTATTAAAAAAGTGACAGATGAAACTACATTCATGTAAGTTTTTCATTAGATGAAAGTCAGACACATTACTGTATTTATATGAGTAGAGAATGTCGGTATTATTATGAGTATAATTGGTGAGACTCCGAATCATTTATCAATTTTCTTATCCAATTCAAATTCAAATTTTCACCAATTTAATTAATTAACCTTTCAAACAGCCACAGTAATTGAATTGACTCAATTATATTCTCAAAGATTGGTCTTCAATTGTTGTACCTACATATTGGTTCTGGTTAAGAGGGTGGACTATTTTTTTATTTTTTGTTTTTGTTTTTTTGGCATTTAACTTATTCATTTCAAGGATAAGGGAAAATCTGAGAAATCCACTTTGAACCTTAAATGCTTGTTTGGCAAACGGTGTGGTGTTGGTTTTTTGACATAAATTTTGAACCTTTATCATTTGTCTAACTTTTTTAAGCAATGGTTGAATTTGTACCATAAACAAAAGGCATTGGATAAATGTTACTAAATCTGCAAAATAAATAAATCTTAATTTGGAAAAGAGACAAAAATGTTAAACTTTTCTGTGCCCACTGGCTCTGATATAGCAATGCAGTTAATTTTTCCAAGAAGGAATAGAAAAGAAGCGTGAAAATATTCTCTTTTTATCATATAAGAAAATAGCAAATCATCAATAATCATGATTAATATGTCCATTTGAACCAAAAAACCAGCAAGACTATAGAGTCTGCAGATCATAATGAATACAATTTATCACTATTTTAAATATATATATATATATATATATATATATAATATGTCTGATTTATATAGAAGGACAATATGCCACATTTCCATGTGCATGTGGTGAGGGTACAAGCTAATAACTCCAATTTACTGTTCTTACCAAACAGATCATGTCCTTTTCATGCCCTTGCCCTACTCTGTGTCCACTCCCAGGTACCCACAACTTTATGATCAGCAAATGGAAACTGATCAGACCCTTCAATTTGTAATCAATCACTACAAAAAAAATAAAAAATAAAATAAAATGTGAATAGAAAAAAATAGGGAAAAATATTTCTTATGAAATCAAAATTCTCTCTTTGGGATTCGTTAGGTAAATGAAGCAGAAATAATTTCTACACTTACTTACTGAATAAAGCTGGAAATAAGATAATTTTATTGATTTTTGCAATGATTACATAATCTGTGTAAAAGAAAACAGAGTAACGGTACAGAAGGCCTAAAAATCATTCTTCTTCTTAGTACTTTCTCTCTCTAAATTTTGAAAAAAAATCCTATAAAATGAGATCTCAGCCTCATATTTATAGACATCAAGCTAGGCTTAAATTAATGTCACGTCATCATTGGGTCACGATACTTTGGTCCTCAATCCGCGACCCTTCCTTTCTCGCACCCCTCCCCTCACGACTTCCCCTTCGCGAGGTCCATCTCGCAACATGGATGATGAGCGGCTTCTTGAGGGCCCATTTTCCTTAGTTTATTTTTGTTTCTTTTTCCCAATATCAGAGCATTTTCCTTGGTCACAACCTTCCGTGCACGTGTCCTTTCTATGACCTTGAGTGCGATGAGCTTTTCTAAGATACTTCACCTTCGAATAAGAATAAACGAGGTCACGATCCTTCACTCATCTTCTCAGGGTGTTCCCTTAGATTCCTTCAATCACTCCATACGCGAGTAGCACATAGAGCCTTTGGGTTTTGACCATTAATATACCTTTGGTCAAACCCCCCAAGGATCACCTCTTCGTAGTGCCTCCACTCACGTATCACCTGAAATATATTCCAGGCTTGTTCCCAGCCTTTGGTGAATCCATTTCACCATTTCGCGGCCTTATCTGTGTCTTTCCCTCTAGCTCACGAAGTCCCCTTTGCGAGCTATTCATTACAATTTTTCCCTTTGCACTTTAGTACTTAGTCAAGTACTAAAGCGTAATTATCCTTTTCAAATGTAAAATTATTTTTCCAAAATTCCGTTGCAAACGCAATCTGCGACTTTCCCTTGTGCGGCCACCCCTATGCTTATTCACCTTTCGCGGTAATAAATGTGTCTTTTCGGTTTTCGCACATATTACCTGATAGGTGTCGAATGTATATTCTAGGTTCCTAGCTCAGTATTATTAAGTCTTATCATTCCATTACTTGGTATTTTTATCCGGTTTGCATGTTTAAGTGTGTTTCAAGAACTTAACGAAGAAAACAAGCTAACTTTTGTGAATTAACCAAGGTTGTGTTTGTTACCACTCAAAAAGAGAATAGAAGCAGAGTTTTCAAGTCAAAAATGCATTTTGGAGGGTAAAGCGGACATTATACAAGTCATATATTTGGATATATGTGTTCTAGAAGCAAACGGTGTCAGAAAATGGTGAAAATGCAAAAAGTCGATTTTTGGGTTTTTGATACGCCTACCTACGCATACATCAGCTAAAATAGTGGTTAGAAAGTGAGTTTTTACGCTACCTATGCCAATGGGTATGCCTAGGCGTAAGTCTTAGTGAACAAAATTTTAGCCAACTTCAAACGACCATAACTCGGTCAAAACAAATCCAAATTAGTAATTCTTGAGTATAAATTCAAGAGCTTGAAGTCAGCTTTCTAACAAAAAAAGTATGCCTTCATTGGAGTTGTGTAACACGAGTTATGATCAAAAGAGTGAGAGGCGTCCTGCAGAAAATTGCACTATGCAAACCTACGTCCATGCATAGGCCGTAAGTGTAGGGCGCATACCAGAATCTCAGTTTGACCCGAATTGATCTGTTTTGATTCGGGATGACTTTGTGTGCATCCCAAGATGGAATCCCAACATGTGTATAATGCATATTTACATTAGATTTGGGTAGATTTACTCAGATTTGGAGAGGAACACATAAAATAAGATTCATAGTCCAAGCGGGACAAATCTAATACAAGCATGACTCTTCTCATCTTCTTTTATAAATACCAATGTCTAATTCAGATTTAAAGAATTTTTAATTATATAATTTACAGAGTACTCTCCGGAGATTTACCTCTTATGAAAAAGGAAGCCATTTAGATCTTAAAGATCCGGAATAAACGATCATGGAAGACGTTTCTACATCAATGAAGCAATCTCCCACGTATCTAAGATTTTAATATGACGACTATATATTTATATAGAATATACATATATACAGATTTGGCGATGTGATGATGTGCCCCCATGAGCTTTTGAAGTTTGACCATATGGGCATTTTACATCCACATGTGTTTTGAAAAAGTTAATGCTGAAACAAGTTGTGAGATATCTGATGAAGTAGTAGTACAGTTATAATCACAATATCCCAAATAACAGAATCTGCAATTTGCTCTCCACAGTCCCACTTTGATAAGTTGTCTTTAAATTTTGACAACAGCATTTAATTAAGAAATGACAAACATATCATCCCTTGTTCATCTCTCATTCCATAATATAAGCATATATATATATTTGTACAATAATCATATACCCATATAAAATTAAAATACATAGCTTCTGAACAAATCTGTATTTAAATACAATATGTATATTATATATCATTAAGTGCAGAATAATACACACTAAAAGCAAATAGAGTTAGGAGTGAGGCCCACCACCCATTGCTGTGTGGAAGATGCTCTTTAAATCACATGGAGCTTAGGTGGGACTTGTGTCTTTTTCATTCATATTTTATACCTTGCATATATGGTTAATTAATATACACTTTTTACAATGGTAATCTTTTATACTATCTCTGTCTCTTGTCCACTATTATAATTTTATTTATCTCAAAATATTTGTTCAGATCAAATTTTAATATAATTTAACCTTTCACTTTCCCCAACTACCCTTAGTGCTTATTTGGTAGACGGTGTGGAGTTGGTTTTTGGTTTTGGTTTGGTTGGAGTTGGGTTGGTTGAAGTTGGTGTGGTTTTATTTTGGTTCCAAACCATGTTTGGTGCAGATGGTTTTGATGTGAGAAAAAGTGATGTTGAAAAACCAAACCATGTTTGGTAGAGTTGGTATGAGTTGAAATTCTGAATATTAATATATTAATAAATATTAATATTAATATATTAAAATATATTAATATATGAGTTTCACATTTTATTTATTAATAAATATTAATATATATTAATATTAATATATGGGTTTCACATTTTATTTATTAATATATATTAAAATATATTAATATATGGGTTTCACATTTTATTTATTAATAAATATTAATATTAATATATTAAAATATATTAATATTAATATTTTTTAATATATTAATATTATAATATATTAATATATTTAATTTTTCGAAATTTATTAATATCAAAAATGAATTTGCTACAGTGTTGGTACCAAAACCAAAACCATGAACCATAAAAAATGATGGTTCCAAATTTTGGCTCATTCCTTCATAAAAGTTGCACCATGGAATTGCTACATGTCTACTCCAAATTTCCACACCATTTGCCAAACATGGAGTGAAGCAAAATTTTCAAACCAAACCCAAAATTTTGGCTCCACTCCATGTTGCCAAACATGCACTTATTCTACTAACTTTAAACAAATACCGAACTCTACCATAATACTATATCATTAAGGGCAAAATTGAAAATTGCACACTAGTCAACTCAAATCAATAAAATGTTAAAAAAACTCAAATTGAACAACTATTGTAGGTCCGAGGGAGTATATGAAGTTTTTCAAATCAAGTAAAATACAAACTAAGGATTACACGAAACTCATGTTGTAAAAGATGAATTCTAAAGGCGTGTTTGGGATGCATTTTGTTTTTAATTGAAACAAATCAGATATTTTTGTTGTAAAATATTTTAAATTAAAATCAAGTTATGTTTGTTAATGTAAATTTAATTTTTTTTAAATTTTGACCAAAATATATATTAGTTAGACTATTGAAGCAAATAATTGAAAAATAACAAAATCCCAAATTGGTGTGTTCATTTTTTTAAAACGTTTTAATCCTTAATGCTATTTTGCAAAATAAAATATACCGCGCTAAACATGGTTCAACCCACAAAATGCATTAGTCTCCTAGTATCGTTACTTAAAGATCTAACACAAAATAATTTTACAAGTGAAGTGCAACTTTTAATATCATTATTGGTATTAAATTTAAGGCATTACAATTGTTGCATTAATATGAACCACCTTCATGTAAAACAATGCCAAACATTTGTTATCTCCCTCGTTTAGTCTTAATTAGCCACAACTTTCAAATCTCAAGTAAAATTTATAGGAGTAATAGTATATTTATCTATCTCCAAAATATAAGAGTGATGTTACACATCTAAAAGTAAATTTTAAGATTATATCACACCACAAGAAATATTTTTTTAGTATTATTTAATTTTCATTTAATACTTAATAATTATATATTTATATTTTAATATAAGCTATGCCATCATCCGAAAAAAATATTTATATTTTGGTCCCAATAAAAAAAAATCAACAGAGAGTTTCCAAGCCGAGGATCTAATATTGTCTTTTACAATAAAACAATTACAGAATTCGAAAATAAAAATAAAAATGGATCCAAATAAAAACAAGACACGAATCCCAAACAAATCGGTTATATTAACAGCCAATTGACTTCGTTTTCTTCTACCGTCTTACCGAATCATTCGCCATCTTTCTCCGACACCCACACATATATAGAAATTTTACACACACATACACGCACCAGTGCGTGTAAATACATATGTCTGCGTATATGTAATGCTATTTAAGTGTGTTTATAATAAAATAAAATAAAAACAAAGGCAATCAAAACACCAAAGAGGAATGGGATGAGAGAAGAGTGAGAGAGAAAAGAAAAAATACACAGAAAGGAAAGGAAAAGGAACGGAATACATACTTCCTTCTCTATCCTCTCTCTTTCTCTCTCTACTTTCTCTCTCTACTCTCTCTTGTCAATCCTCCGTTTCTCCCTCCGTCAATCTCACCGTTGAAGGAGCTCTCATTTCGGTGTTCTTCTCATGCATGTTATTTTACCAGGTAATTTATATGCACACATGTATATATGTGTGTGTGTATATTGATTTTGTATTTAGTTTTGATAATTTTCTCAGCCCTAATTCTGTTATTGCTCTCATGATCTGATCTCATTACTCTTTTTTCTCCGTTAATTGTAGAATTGCTCTCATAATTAGAGCCCTACATTCATATATATGTGTATATATAGCTTAATGTCGGTGTATTATACAAAGATATGGATATTGGGGTATATAGACACAGGTGTATGTTATGATCTGATTCTTATTTGCCTATGACCTGTGTGGAATGTTGGTGGTGTTATATTATACAGTGTTTGATTGATTTGAGTTGTGTGAGAAGGCTACTGATTTTGCTTGCTTTGTGTCATTTAATTTAATTTTCATTTATAGTATTGGAGATATGTTGGACCTGTTGGTGGATTGGAAGAAGGTGAATTTATGGCTGTGGATGTTTTGGGTTTTAGTTTAGTCGGAGTGTGTTATCCAGTTTTCGCATTTTCCAGCTGATTTTTTTTTTTTTTTTTTCATTTTTTTTTTTTAAACTTCAATCATTGGTATATCATAGCTACATTGTACTGTTAGTTACTGTCTGATTTGAATTTGGTTTTGCTCAGTTAAGCAAGTTTGGAATGTATTAATGTAATTGTAAGTTGTGAGTTTGGGTTATTGAAATCAATCTTTTCTCTATTAGGAATTTGGCAAAGACAAATTTATACTGTAATTTTGTGAATTCTGGTTCTATTCAGAATTCGGCAGACACAAATTCAAATGGAGTGTTATGATTTTGAAACTTGGTTGGTTAGGGCTTTTGATCTTTCATTGCAAACCGGCACGGATTTACGACCCCCCATCTTACTTCTCCTTTTTCATCTTGTTTGGGGGGTTGTTAGGGAGGAATCTAGTGTTGAGTGAATAAAGCTGATTGGCTGCTTATATATGCAGGAGGCCAAGGAGAACGCTGAAGTGGAGTCTCTGTGCAAATGTCAAAGTCTCCCTCTCCTAGATCAAGAGAGCGCCCACCCTTATCTCCTTCTCCAGCTAGGTTAGCACTGTTCTTTAATTTGATCTCTTTGAACAGTTTTACGCCTATGAGTAGAGTATTTCAGTGGTAAGTTGGTAACCAACCTCCTGCGGCACTTGTCATCTGAAGATAAGTTGTCGTGTACTGTTACAGAAAACTATGAATGTGTAAATAAGCTAAAAGATGGAAAATAAATTATATATACACTCGATATTCCCTAATTTCTGATAGAATGTTTATCACAACTCTTGATGTTCTATTGTAAAAATTAATTTCTAAATTCCTTTCATATTGCTCTTATTGATTTTACATATGTCCTATTTTTATTTTTATTTATATATATGTTTTTTTTATTTTTTTTTATTTTACATGCTAATCTGTTTTAGCTATTGGATCATTTTTCACTTCTCAGGAAACCAAATGGAGCCACAGAAATGGATGATCCAGAAAGTACAATGTCTACAGTTGCTCGTTTCATTGAGCAACTACAGGCCAACAAGTCTTCAGCACCTGAGAAAGAACTTATTACAGCACGATTGCTGGGTATTGCCAGAGGGAGAAAGGAAGCACGGACCCTTATCGGTTCACACGCCCAGGCAATGTCTTTGTTCATATCTATTCTTAGGAGAGGGACTCCCATGGCAAAAGTAAATGTTGCTGCAACATTGAGCATTCTGTGTAAAGATAAAAACTTGCGTTCAAAGGTGCTTCTTGGGGGATGCATCCCACCGTTACTCTCGCTTTTGAAGTCGGAGTCAGTTGAGGCAAGAAAGGCTGCAGCAGAAGCGATCTATGAAGTCTCATCTGGTGGACTTTCTGATGATATTGTGGGTATGAAAATATTTGTAACAGAAGGTGTAGTACCCACCTTATGGGAGCAGCTCAATCTAAAACACAATCAAGACAAAGTGGTAGAAGGTTTTGTCACTGGGGCTTTGAGAAATCTTTGCAGTGACAAAGATGGGTACTGGAGAGCGACACTCGAGGGTGGAGGTGTCGATATTATTGTGGGTCTTCTGTCTTCTGATAATTCCGTTGCTCAATCGAATGCAGCTTCTCTCTTGGCCCGTCTGATGTTGGCTTTCAGTGATAGCATTGCCAAAGTAGTAGATTCTGGAGCCGTTAAAGCCTTGCTGCAACTTCTGAGTCAGGGAAATGATATTTCTGTCCGCGCCAGTTCTGCTGATGCTTTGGAGGCTCTCTCCTCAAAGTCGGCCATGGCTAAGAAAGCTGTTGTGGATGCAGATGGTGTCCCTATTCTCATTGGAGCTATAGTTGCTCCTTCTAAAGAGCTTATGCAAGGGGAGGGTGGTGAGGCACTTCAGCACCATGCAACACGAGCATTGTCAAACATATGTGGTGGGATGTCTTCTCTAGTATTGTATCTTGGAGAACTGTCTCAGTCTCCGCGCTTAGCTGCTCCGGTTGCTGATATAGTTGGGGCACTTGCATACTCTCTGATGGTCTTTGAGCAGAAATCCCCTTCTGAAGAAGAGTCATTTGATGCGACACAGATAGAAAATATTCTAGTAACACTATTAAAGCCTCGAGATAATAAGCTGGTTCAGGAGCGTATTCTTGAGGCCATGGCCAGCCTTTATGGCAATGCCTCTCTCTCTAGATGGCTTAACCAAACAAAAGCAAAGAAGGTGCTTATTGGACTCATAACCATGGCTGGTGCTGATGTGCAGGAGAAACTGATAATGTCTTTGATAAGCTTGTGCTGTAATGGGGTTGGCATCTGGGATGCCATTGGGAAGAGAGAAGGAATTCAGTTACTCATGTCATTGCTGGGATTGTCAAGTGAACAGCATCAAGAGTATGCTGTTGAATTGCTGGTTATCCTGACTGACCAAGTTGATGACAGTAAGTGGGCCATCACAGCTGCTGGTGGAATTCCACCACTTGTCCAATTGTTGGAGACAGGATCCCAGAAGGCAAGAGAAGATGCAGCACATGTTCTCTGTAACTTGTGCTGTCACAGTGAAGATATTCGTGCGTGTGTAGAAAGTGCTGGAGCTGTTGCCGCTTTTTTGTGGCTTCTAAAAAGCGGTGGACCAAAGGGGCAGGAAGCCTCGGCTAAGGCGCTAATAAAACTTATCCGTACAGCAGATTCTGCCACCATTAACCAGTTGTTGGCTTTGCTCCTGGGAAAATCTCCAAGCTCAAAGGCCCATATCATTAGAGTTTTGGGACATGTACTTGGTAAGGCGTCCAAAAGTGATCTTGTGCAGAAGGGAGGCAATGCTAATAAAGGGCTGAGGTCACTTGTCCAGGTTCTCCATTCCTCTAATGAAGAAACCCAGGAGCATGCTGCTTCTGTCCTAGCTGATCTATTCAGCAATAGACAAGATATTTGCGAGAGTCTCGCAACTGATGAAATTGTGAACCCTTGCATGAAGCTTTTGACCAGCAATACCCCAGTTATTGCAACACAGTCAGCTCGGGCCTTGGGTGCACTGTCACGTCCAACAAAGACTAAGCCTGCAACCAAAAAGTCTTACATGGCAGAAGGGGATGTCAAGCCTTTGATTAGGCTGGCCAAAACTTCTTCCGTTCATGGTGCTGAAACTGCACTGGCTGCTCTGGCCAATCTTCTGTCCGATTCCCATATAGCTGCAGAAGCGCTGGCTGAAGATGTTGTTCCAGCATTGACGAGAGTGTTGGGAGATGGAACTTCAGAAGGCAAGAGGAATGCATCACGTGCCCTCCACCAGTTATTGATGCATTTTCCAGTTGGTGCTGTACTCACTGGGAATGCTAAATGTCGACTTGCTGTTCTTGCTCTTGTTGATTCCTTAAATGCAATGGATATGGATGGGAGTGATGCTGCTGATGCTTTAGAAGTACTTTCACTATTGGCCAGGACAAAAGAAGGTACTGACTTATCTTATTCCCCATGGTCTGTCCTTGTTGAAGTTATGTCAAGCTTAGAGCCTCTTGTGCGCTGCCTGGCTGAGGGGCCTCCTGCCGTGCAAGATAAGGCAGTAGAAATCCTTTCTAGGCTTTGTGCAGAACACCCAGTCGTGTTAGGTGACCTGTTGAGTGAAAAATCAAGATCCATCATTGCCCTGGCTAATAGAATAATAAACTCTACCAGTTTAGAAGTGAGAGTTGGAGGGACTGCATTGCTCATTTGTGCTACAAAAGAACATAAAATCCAATCTATGGATGTACTTGATGCTTCTGGCTATTTAAAATCTCTTATACATGCATTAGTAGACATGATGAAGCAAAACTCGAGCTGTTCCTCTCAAGAGATTGAAGTCAGAACTCCTAGAGGTTTTGCAAAAAGAACTGCCTTCCACAAAGGAGATGAGTTTGAGGTTCCCGATCCAGCCATTGTCTTAGGTGGTACTGTTGCCTTGTGGCTCCTATCAATAATCTCTTCATTTCATGCGAAGAACAAACTCACTGTAACTGAAGCTGGTGGACTTGAGGCCCTCTCCGACAAGCTTGCAAGTTATACTGCCAATCTGCAGGTAAGCACTTACCAAGTCTCCACCCTTCGCTTTATTCTTTGTTGCAACTTAATCTTTTCTAGTTTGAGCACTAGTTGACCAATGGTTAGCAAGGTAATGGATTTGGATGCAGTTCTATGAGATCTAAATAAGTTGCCATATTGAATTAGTTTTCTACTTAAATCGATATTTTAAGAAAATTTCAGTTTTAGTTTGTTGTAACTTTAAAATTTAGTATATTTATCTAAGCTAAAAGTGATATATTCACCCTTCTCTTAGATTCATGTTGGGCTTGCATACTCTGAGGTATCAGAACCTTGGGTCACGGTCCAAAATGTCTCAGCTTCAAATCCATCTGGGTGAAATGGACTGCTTGACATCATATAGAACACCCAAGGATGTGTAGGGCGTAGAGCTAATAGCAATGCAGTGAGGGGTTAGCCTGCTGAACCTAATTTACTAGGCATGGGGGCTTAGGCCAGCATTAGTGTCATTGCATTCATCTTTTAGCATATACTGTAAATTTTGTTCTTCTAGCATTAGAGATATTCAACTGAAGAGTTACTAGAACTCTGGAAATTGACCTTGACTAGCCAATATTGGAGCATGCTAGTTTTTCAGTCACACGGGCACACTCATAGGCTCTATGATTCTTGTCTTAGCTACATAAAGATATTTAAATTCTTGTGTGTAAACATTAATGCGGTTGCTGAACCAAAAGATTTTCTTAATTGACAGGCAGAATTTGAGGATACTGAAGGTATATGGATAAGTTCCCTCCTTCTCGCTATATTGTTCCAAGAGGCAAATGTTGTCTTATCTCCTGCAACCATGCATATTTTACCCTCACTTGTGCTTTTGCTAAGGTCTGATGAAGTGATTGGCAGATATTTTGCTGCCCAAGGACTTGCTAGTCTTGTATGCAATGGAAGCAAGGGAATGAATCTTGCAATCGCAAACTCAGGTGCAGTCACTGGGTTAATAACCCTCATTGGCTATGTAGAATCAGATATGCCAAACCTCATTTCTTTATCTGAAGAATTTTGTCTGGTACGAAACCCTGATCAAGTAGTTTTGGAACGCCTTTTTGAAATAGAAGATGTGAGATTTGGATCCACTGCACACAAAGCCATCCCTTTGTTGGTCGAACTTTTGAGACCAATGCCAGATAGACCAAGTGCCCCTCAAACAGCTGTTCGCCTCTTGACTCGTATTGCAGACGGAAGTGATAGAAATAAACTAATCATGGCCGAAGCTGGAGTTTTGGATGCACTGGCAAAGTATCTATCTTTGAGTCCTCAAGACTTAACTGAGGCCACTATATCTGAACTGATGAGAATATTATTTAGCAATCCAGATCTTCTTCGATTTGAAGCATCAATCAGTTCATTGAATCAACTCATAGCCGTTCTGCATTTGGGGTCAAGAAATGCAAGATTGAGTGCTGCTAGGGCTCTGCATGAACTTTTTGATGCTGAGAATATTAGAGATTCTGAAATAGCTAAGCAGGCAGTTCAGCCCTTGGTTGACATGCTTAATTCGGCATCAGAGAATGAGCGAAGTGTTGCTCTTGTTGCTTTGAACAAATTATATTCAGGAATATCTTCAAAGGCTGCTCCGATGAACCATGTGGAAGGGAATCCTGTCCAGAGTCTTTGCAACATTTTGTTATCCACTTCTTCCGTGGAATCGAAGACAAGGGCTGCACAACTCTGTTCTGTTCTTTTTGCTAATTCAGAGGTCAGAGCAATGCCAATTGTTTCTGAATGCATAGAGCCCCTTATATCTCTGATGGAATCTGAATCAGATGCAGCAGTGGAATCTGCTGTTTTCGCTTTTGAGAAATTGTTGGATGATGAACAACAAGTGGAGCTTGTGGCAGCCTATGATGTTGTGGATCTTCTTGTTGGTTTGGTTTCTGGGACAAAGTCCCGACTTATTGAGGCTAGCATTTCTGCTCTCATTAAGTTGGGGAAAGACCGAACTCCCCGCAAGTTGGATATGGTCAAAGCTGGCATTATCGATAATTGTCTTGAGATACTACCCACTGCACCCAGTTCGTTGTGTTCCTCCATTGTAGAATTGCTCCGCATCTTGACAAATAGTAGTGCAATTTCTAAGAGTCCCGGTGCATCAAGAATCGTAGAACCTGTTTTTATGGTTTTGCTTCGTCCAGATTTCAGTTTGCCGGGACAGCACAGTGCATTGCAAGTACTTGTGAATATTTTGGAGAAGCACAATAGACTTTCAACTTTAAAACTTACTCCCAGCGATGTCATTGAGCCTCTGATTTCATTTCTGGAATCTCCATCACAAGCTATCCAGCAGCTCAGCACAGAATTGCTATCTCATCTTCTTGCACAGGAGCACTTTCAACAAGATATTACAACAAAAAATGCAGTAATGCCCCTTGTTCAGCTTGCAGGAATTGGAATATTGAGCTTGCAGCAGACAGCAATAAAGGCATTGGAGAACATCTCTTTAAGCTGGCCAAAGGCAGTGGCTGATGCGGGGGGTATAGATGAGCTCTCAAAAGTTTTTTTTCAGGACGACCCTCAACCACCACCGGCATTGTGGGAATTAGCTGCAGTGGTCCTCTGCAATCTTCTACGTTTCAATGCTGATTATTATTTCAAAGTTCCTCTGGTGGCTCTTGTGAAGATGTTGCACTCAACATGTGAGAGTATTATTACCGTGGCTCTTGACGCATTGATTGTTCAAGAATCCACTGATACCTCAAGTGCTGAACTGATGACTGAAGCGGGTGCTATAGATGCGCTGCTGGACCTTCTAAGATCTCACCAATCTGAAGAAATGTCGGGGAAATTACTTGAGGCTCTATTCAACAATGTGAAGGTACGAGAGATGAAGGTTTGCAAGTATGCAATAGCACCTCTGGCACAATATCTGCTAGATCCACAAACTAGATCACAGTCTGGTAGGCTTCTTGCAGCTCTTGCTCTCGGTGATCTCTCTCAGATGGAAGGACTTGCCAGAGCTAGTGATTCTGTTTTTGCATGTCGTGCACTGATAAGCTTGCTTGAGGATCAGCCAACAGACGAAATGCAAATGGTGGCAATTTGTGCATTGCAAAACTTTGTCATTCGTAGTAGAACTAATAGGCGAGCTGTTGCAGAAGCAGGTGGTATTTTGATAATTCAGGAATTGCTATTGTCTCCTAATTCAGATGTCTCTGCACAGGCAGCATTGCTCATCAAAATTTTATTTGTAAATCACACACTTCAAGAATATGTGTCAAATGAGCTTATCAGATCTTTGACAGGTAAGTCACTGCTGCAATATTTCTGTTCTCTTTTACGATTCTTGAAGGATTTAAATATTTATGTTGCACCCTCTCTCCCGCCTAAGGTTTTTTGAGTAGATAGTAGTAGTTATTTTGGTATTAGAGCGGGTAATGTCCAGAGTTCACATTACTTTGATAGTTAAAATTGAAACACGTGGGACGTGTTGAAGGATTTTAAACATTAAAATAACACTCTCTTTAATAACTTAAGATTTTAAGAACCGACTATTCAATAAAGCAGACTCTGATTTTCTTGCCTGCTTTCTTATATTTCTGAAAACTAAAACACATATGATAAATTACTGGGGCATGGATTATACGTGATCCCCTGAGTCAACTTTGGTTACTAGTTGCACCTTTTCTCTATTAATGCCCACTAAATGGTTCTTTTGGATAGATCAATCCTTTTATTGTGGGGCAAAACTTATTTATGTTCAATGCTGTGGACAAGTGTGTGTATATATATATATATTTTATATGTATTCTGCTAAGTCCTGATTTGAATATTGTTATTACTCTTTCTGCCCCATCCTCTTTAAAAACCCAAAAATATTTATGCTATATGGATATTAAAGGCTTCTTGATTTGTATATTGTTGAAAGATTGGAAATGTTCATGGCGAGTCGTAGGAAAAATTTAGTTGTATCTAAAGTCAAATTTATTTATCTTTTTAAAAATGGGTGTTGCTATACCCTTATCGATGGGATGGTAGGGCGAGTATTAGAGATTGATAACTATAAGGTAAAGTAAAAAAGAAAAAGGAAAACAGACCTGCTATATAAAAAAGAGCAAAAAGCATGCATGCTATTTAGTATGTTTGTATATATATATATATATAAATAAATACACCCCTATGATTTGTAGCTGCTCCCTCGTCGTCAATTTTGACTAATTCTATTTGGTTATATATTTACTTTTGTATTATCATATAAGAACCTCAAAGTACCCCTAAAACTCCAAATGTTTTAAAAGTATTTTTATTAATGAAATTTTAGGTATTTCAGGCTACAGTTGAAAAATAGTCCTTATTTGCTCAATTTCTTAATTTAGGGGAGGTTTTCAGATACCAAGGTGTATATCCAAATTTCGTACGTAGCAGGGCCTTTATTTTGCCCTTCCTCCCTATCTTTATTTTACAAAATGAAGACAGTATACCCTCATATAGGACTTCATGCCTCTGGGCTAGGATATGGTGGTCTAGTAAATATTTCTGATATTTGAAATCTTCTCAAAGAAGAATGAGTACTAAAACAGAAGAAAAGGCTGGATTAAGTACTCCATTCATCTGGACCTGATTTAAGTGAACATAAAATGGTATTTTGATTGGTTAAAGATAAGCAGAGGTCCTTTGAGAAGTTGAATTCACATGCCATTATTTCTGCACCATTGTTTGTAGTAAAAAAGGAGTGTGAAATTTTTTTTCCCCTTTCTCAAATCTTGGAAATGTTCCTCTACAATTACACGTTTATGGATGAAGAGTATTAGTTTTTGAGTGGTCACTGTACAGAATTGCTGGCTACAGTGTATCAAGATAAAAGCCTTTTATTATTATTTTTATTATTATTCGATTTTTATTGTTGTATAATTCATAATTTTCTATCCGTAGTTTCTGGTTAGAAATTGACTTCTCTTAATTGCATTGTAATTCAGCTGCTTTAGAGAAGGAATTATGGTCAACTGCAACTATAAATGAAGAGGTATTGAAAACATTACAAGTCATATTCACCAACTTCCGTAAGCTCCATGCTTCTGAAGCAGCTACTCTCTGCATTCCCCATTTGGTAGCAGCACTCAAGTCTGGGAGTGAGACTGCTCAGGAATCTGTATTAGACACCTTGTGTTTGTTAAAACAATCATGGTCAACCATGCCAGTTGATATATCAAAATCTCAAGCGATGATTGCTGCTGAGGCCATCCCCATTCTACAAATGCTTATGAAAACTTGCCCACCAGGTTTCCACGATAGGGCAGACAGCCTGTTGCATTGCTTACCAGGTTGTTTGACTGTGACCATAAAGCGCGGAAACAATCTAAAACAGGTCATGGGAGGAACAAATGCTTTCTGTCAATTAACTATAGGCAATTGCCCATCACGGCAGACTAAGGTACTAAATTGTTCAAATAAGGTTTAATATCCAAAGAAACAACTTCGTCTTGTCTTTATTTGGTTAAAGTTGTTGTGATTCATGAGTGGGGTGGTGAAATTTTTATTGGACTGAAATTTTTAGGATAAATCTGCATTATTATATGGTAGTTCCCCGTAATATGATGGGAGGGTGAGCTCCACATGGTTATTTATACAGAGGCATGCTGGAATGCGACATAATTTTAGGAAGAGTATGTTCTTCAAGTGATATGCTAACGGCTGGATTAGACGTGTCATCTAATTTCATTATGGCAACACATGCAGAACGTGCTTCATGCTAGGTTCTGTCTCCACAGTTAAAGAATATTTAGTTTTTTTTATTGGTGAAAAAGGAACAAGTTATGAACAATTTTTTCATGCCAATAAACAGATTTATAAAATTTATATATATATCTATATATATATATATTATATTTTAGTAAGTATTCTTGTTTTTCCCTTCAACTATTTTAGGAAGTTGAGGTATTCATTCATATCTTCGCTAGTTTTCTAATTCATTTGAGATAATTATGTAGCACTTTATGCTAGACTAAGAAGTGGGTGAATTTTAACTTTATATCAAAACTCAATAAGATGAAAAAAATATATATTTGAGGGTATGCATACATTGCATCTTAATCTTTGTCTCTCTTTTCTTCATTAGGCAGTGAGAGACAGTACAGCTCCAGAATGGAAAGAAGGGTTTAGGTGGACCTTTGATGTACCGCCGAAGGGACAAAAACTACACATCTTGTGCAAAAGCAAGAATACTTTTGGAAAGGTATATAAATTTTAACTGTGATTCATTTAGTTTCACTCTTGTGCCCATCATGCATTGGTGTATCATGCTGTAATTGGCATGTCTGTAGTTGCCACAATAATCGAGCGCATTCCTATTCCAAATTGTGCATCCCCTTTCTATTGATATGGTGATCGTGGACTTTTTCAGACGAATCTAGGGAAAGTGACCATCCAAATTGACAAAGTTGTGAGTGAAGGAGTGTACAGTGGACTCTTCAGCCTTAACCATGAAAGCAACAAAGACGGGTCTTCACGAACACTTGAAATCGAGATCACCTGGTCCAACAGCTTAACAAACGAAAGCGGGTGAAGGGTTTTAAATTCCTTCGATGACCCAGATGCAATGATAGAAGTCAGTCCCTGCGAGTATTTGACCTGTTGTTCAAACTCGGGAAAATCCAACGACGCTTCAAGCTCAATGACATGCAGGAGGTTGGTCTAATTGTATGTATCCATTCCCTTTGGAGTTTCATTTTTGTAGGTTTGTAAGATTTTGCTGCCTGAAGTGTAAAATATAGAAGGTTTAAGTTATTATCGGAGGTGAGAGAGAGTTGGAGGAATTTTGGGGTCCCGTGATAGGTAGGGAGCTTCAAATCTGTTCACAAGTTTTATTGTACAGGTCAGTGTGTAGGTGCTAGCTATGTGAAAATGTTGAGAGAATATAGTATATGAATAGGGATTGAAATGATCCTTTTCCAAGCAGTTAAGCTTGTTCTTCTACTGTATTTCTGTCAACTTTTTTGAAAATACAAGTTTACCACTTACAGGTCAATTTGTGATTGCTTGTTGTGTTTCTTGCAATTGAATTCCACTATATACAGAGTCACTTGAAAACCCTAGTATCAGACCTGGGGTAATCTAACTAACTTCATTGAGCATATTGGCTTGTAATTCACTTTTGGAACATATCATGTAGCAGGGCACAAATAACCCACCTATGCAGATGACCATGGATTAAAAATTAGTGCCAAAAGACTATATATATATATATATACACACACACATATATATCCTGAAATTATAACTTGGCGTTATGCAACTTGATTTCAATACGAAACCAACAGATCAACAATGGCGTTTTCCAGAAAATTTCGTCTTACCACTAGCATATGTATATATATCATGATTTGCCCTATCGAACGCGAACGTATCGATCAATTCGTAACGATTCTTCTTCTAAAAGGTGCCAATACTGTTACACTGAAACTCATTTGATATTCATTTTAAGAGTAATATTATCAAAGTTCGTTACATCATTATCACGATCGAAATCAAAACCGATACCGTAACAGGAAAGTCATCATATAGGCCATATAGGGGAATGGGGAGGAAAATAATGAAGCATGAACTCACACATTAAAACATGAAATCTTTATTATTATATCATTTTTTTTTCTGAATAAAAATAAGATTTGCATATATTTAATTTGATAGGCAACATAATTGTGAATTATCAACTCCATTATCCATATTCGGAAGGTGTGAAGATACTATCAATTTGGTCCCAGTTGTATGTGAAGAGATAGATATAAATTGAGTGTGGTACTGAGTAGAAGGCAAAGTCGATGTAGTGTAATACAATTCAAATTCAATCCCAATTATGCGAAAGAGATATGGAAAGATTTTGATGACACAACAAAACCCCAATTACTTGAATTATTGAACTTGATTTTGAAGTTAGGAAAAGTTGTTTATATAAAGAATCATTTGACAGATTGAGGAATCTATTTCAGGGGCTCATCGATATAATAAATTATTTAAAAATTACAAGTAGATGGACAATACAAGTACTACAGTGGTGGAGTAATCAAGGTTCAATAATATGTCATCATTTGTACAAGAAAAAAAAATAAAAAATTCAAAAAAATGAAAATGAAATAATTTAAAGGGTAATTTGCAGCCACACCTTTGCATCTATTCCACTAAATGCAGATTTTTTGAATTTTGACACAAACACCTCCTGATGTTTGATTTTGCTTGTCATGACACCACAAATGACAAAAATACCTTTCACAAATGACGAAAATACCTTTCACAAAATTTCAAAATATTAAGGGTAATGTGAAATGACATTTATGCCCCAACCCCAAATATATAAAATTTTGAAAAACATATATATAAATTCAAAAATATATATAAAATTTGAAAAAAATGTATAAAATTCGAAAACAAATATTTAAATTTTGAAAAAAATATATAAAATTAGAATAAAATATATAAATTTCGAAAAATATATATAAAATTCAAAAATATATATATATTTTTTGAAAAATATTTAAATTCGAATATATATATATTACAAAATATATATATAAAATTCAAACAATTATATAATTTCGATAAACATATATAAATTTCAAAATATATATAAAAAATTCAAAAAAATATATAAAATTTGAAATATATATATAATTCGAAAATATATATATAAAATTTGAAAAATATAAAAACTCGAATATATATATATTGCAAAAAAAAATATATATATATATATATATTTTCAAAAACAAAATTCAAAAAGTTATATAATTTCGAAAAACATATATAAATTTCAAAATATATATATAAAATTCAAAAATATATATAAAATTTGAAATATATATATAATTCGAAAATGTATATATAAAATTTGAAAAATATATAAACTCGAATATATATATATATATATATATATATATATATATTTCAAAAAAAATAAAAAAATTCAAAATATATATATTTTCAAAAACAAAATTCAAAAAATTATATAATTTCGGAAAACATATATAAATATAAAAAAAATGTATATTTTTTTGATATATATATATTTTCAAATTATATATATATATATTTTCGAATTATATATATATTTCAAATTTTATATATTTTTTGAAATTTATATATGTTTTTCGAAATTATATAATTTTTTGAATTTTGGTTTTGAAAATATATATATTTTGAATTTTTTATTTTTTTTTGAAATATATATTCGAATTTATATATTTTTCAAATTATATATATTTCAAATTTTATATATTTTTTGAAATTTATATATGTTTTTCAAAATTATATAATTTTTTGAATTTTGGTTTTGAAAATATATATATTTTGAATTTTTTATTTTTTTTTGAAATATATATATTCGAATTTATATAATTTTCAAAATATATATATATATTCGAATTATATATATATTTCAAATTTTATATATTGTTTTGAAATTTATATATGTTTTTCGAAATTATATAATTTTTTGAATTTTGGTTTTGAAAATATATATATTTTGAATTTTTTTTTTGAAATATATATATATATATTCGAATTTATATATTTTTCAAATTTATATATATATTTTTGAATTATATATATTTCAAATTTTATATATTTTCTATATATATTTTGAAATTTATATATGTTTTTCGAAATTATATAATTTTTTTAATTTTGGTTTTGAAAAAATATATATTTTGAATTTTTTATTTTTTTTGAAATATATATATATATATTCGAATTTATATATTTTTCAAATTATATATATATATTTTCGAATTATATATATATTTCAAATTTTATATATTTTTTTGAATTTTTTATATATATTTTGAAATTTATATATGTTTTTCGAAATTATATAATTTTTTTAATTTTATATATATATATTTCGAAATTTATATATTTTATTCTAATTTTATATATTTTTTTCAAATTTTAAATATTTGTTTTCGAATTTTATACATTTTTTTGAATTTTATATATATTTTTGAATTTATATATATGTTTTGCAAAATTTTATATATTTGGGGTTGGGGCATAAAGGTCATTTCACATTACCCTTAATATTTTGGAATTTTGTGAAGGGTATTTTCGTCATTTGGGGTGTCATGGCAAACAAAACCAAACCTCAGGGAATGTTTGTGTCAAAATTCCGAGAATCTGCATTTAGGTGGAATAGATGCAAACCTCAGGAGGTGTGGCTGCAAATTACCCTAATTTAAAATAAGAAGAAGATGGTAAAACAAATTGAACATACATCAGACAAAGATTGCAAAAGGAGGTGTAATAAATGAAGAAAGCGATGATTAAATATGGGAGAAGTTTGAATGGGAAAAATATAGTTTGATTGTAGAAGGGGATGACAAAAGTTTTTAAATAAAATCAAAATCATTTGAAGAAGGAGAGCAAAAGAACGAGGAAAACTAGACGATTGATAACTTACTTTGAATAAGTTTAAGCTAATTAAGTGTGTTTTGATTATAAAATATGAATGTCACTAAAAAAAAAGTTCAATGCTACATAAAATGAATATAATTCTAAGTGACAAAAGTACATCTTACTACCAAATGTTGGCCTCACACTAAAAAATTAAAAAGCATATCCAAAATTATGTTTTATAATTATCATTTAAAAACTTAAACATTTAATATTTCAGTTATGAAAATATATAATATTTAATTCTCCAATTTATCAAACAGAAAAATTTAAAAGTTTTTCCAAGACATTTTCATAATTTTTAAAAAAATCTAAAAAACTTATGATCTAAGTATAAATTACAAATCAACATGTGAATAGAAAATTTAAATAAACTTGTAATGGTGTTTGGGTTGTCATATTTTATGAAGCACTTACATGAACACGATACGGTACGGACACGGCGACACAACAAATTTTTAAAAAATAGGATACGATATGCCACAAATTTTTAAAAAATAGGATACGATACGCCTCGAACACGTCTATAACAAAACATAATTTTTTTTATATACATATTATATTACACAAATACTTTATTTATCACTTAAAAACAAATGAGAACCAAATAAACTTACAAATAAAAATAAATAAATAGGTTAAATGAAATGTCTAACAATTCTTCATATCACTGCCATCCAAATAATCAAATGCATTTCCCCTAACATCCGACATTTTAATTTCTCCTCGTTATATTATGAAATTTTTTTTGATTGATGACTAAGATTTGGAATGTACAAATACCAAATATTCAGTTCTTTGTGATGTTATTTTGTTCCTCTTCAAATAGTGGATAAATGAATAAGTGTTTGAATTTCTCTCATAAGATGAGGAAAAACAAAAATATTAAATATCTTCAAAGTTAAAGATTGAATTAGGGTGTTGAAGTTTTATAAATGACCTACCAAATTATCAATTTCATAAATTATCTATTTTTTATGGAATTAATCGATCCACCGCGTGTCTAATACGTGCGCATATTCTCGTGTGTCAAATTTTTTTTTTAAAAAGGATATATTTTGGGGTATCCATGCTTCATAGGTCATATGACTCATATTGAAAATCTCTCATGTATAATTACACGCTGGACATTTTAGACATTTCAGCAACATAAGAGCGCACAACAAGAGAGCCATTTTCAAAGAACCAATAGAAAATAAAAGCCTGTTTTGGAGGGACCAAAGGCGGCAAATCACTGGCCGGCATGTGACTCTCCACCTGGTTCTCTCTCTCCTCACTTTCTCTCTCTAGAACTCTCCCTCCAATGTCTTCCGCTTCCAGGTCCCTCCGCTCCTCCATTTCCCCCTTCCGCTCCCGCAAGTCCTCCGCCCCACCTCCGCCGCCGCCCACGGCGGCGAAGACCGGCGGACCTCGACCAACCACCACTCCATCTTCCTCAAAGACCTCGTCAAAGCCGCCGATTTCTCCCGCCACTTCTTCTACTTCAGTGGCGGCGAAGGGCGGTGGAGCTCGGCCGGCGACTCCTTCCTCGGCGACGTCGTCGTTGTCATCCGCGGCCAAGGAGAATGTGACGGTTACGGTGAGGTTTCGTCCGCTCAGGTACTGTGCCGTGTTGTTTTAGTATTTTGACTTTTGTGTTTGCGTCTTTGACTTTTGAGTGATTGGTCTGTTTTGGAGGTGTTGGTGACCGAGGGTGAGTTTGTTTTTGGTGGTTTGAAAACAGTGGTAGAGAGATTAACAAAGGGGACGAGATTGCTTGGTATGCAGATGGAGATTATACAGTTCGGAATGAGTACAATACTGCCATTGGTTATGGTTTCGGTTAGTTTCAACTCTCTCTATAGTACACACACATATATATATATATATAGAAGTATATATGACTAGATCATTGTAATTAGTCTGTTGTTCAATAAATAATTACATTAAGGCACAGGGCCACACTATCCACATGGGGGGCAATAATATAACAAAAATCTGTCACTTTTTAAAGAAAAAATGGCAATATATACAGAAAAATTAGGTTTGCCTCCTATAAAATTATAAAAAAATTATTTTGCCCCCCTTTTAATAATTTTCTGCCTCGGTCCCTGATTACATTGAGTATGTGCTTTCACCCCGACTAATCCATGGGATATTGGGTAAAGCTCAGACTATATCCGAGTTGCGGCCCCAATGAATTCTTTGCACCCAAAGAATTTGAAGATGAGACTTAATGCTTCTAACTTCCTTAGGCACTAAGTCAGAAGTCTTTTCCAACTTGGCCCCTTCGAGTTATTTTGAATATTAATTTTTAGTTTGAATTTTATTTTGGGCGATAATTATATAGGCTTTTTGTGTGTAACTTTTCATGGAAGGAACACTGTTATGAAAATTTCAAGTGAGTAGACGAGTTTAATGAAAGTAAGAGATGGAGAGGGTTGTTGAAAAGGACTTTATAAAATTAAATATAGTAGGCGAAATGGAATGTTGTCAAAAAAGTCATAGAGAGAATTAATGTATACCATTGACAAATTAAGGCAAGGATGAAGAGATGGAGAGGTTATTTAAAATGACTTTACCGATTTGTATAAAGTTAGCTGAAATGACGAGTGATAGTAAATCTTGGAGAGAGAGCTCATGTGGCTAACCCTGCTGATATGGAATTTAGGCAAGGATGATGATGGACAATGGTTGTGTGTTAGGATTAAATGGAAATAGAGTTTTGGTATCGATATATCAGCTGCTCTTTGTGAGGAGCCCGCCGTTGTTCACTCCAATCAAGAAGTTGCTCAGTACTTTTCGGAACTAGTTCACTTATAAGCTAATTTTTTGAGTTTTAGTGAAATATAAGATGATTGAATGGTTGATTAATAAGAATTAATAACATAATATGTTCTTTACAATGCCTTCCCTCCCATAACCACCAAATGGTTTGCATACATTGTTATTTAATACTTCATTCTTTATGAGTACTCACCATGTTGGGGATTACCATGAACTGTGCCTTATTGTTTGGGTGCAGATAGAGTGTTTGGACCAGCAACAACCACTCGCCATGTTTATGATGTTGCTGCCCATCATGTTGTAAGTGGTGCAATGGAAGGAATTAATGGTAATTACTTATTATTGCTCTAATATATCTTTTTCTTACCTGAACAAATACAGTTTTTTAACCATTAATGTTTCTTTTGTACAACGTGGTGCTATGCTAATGAGGGTTCTGCTCTTATGCAGGTACAGTTTTTGCATATGGTGTAACTAGCAGTGGGAAGACTCATACAATGCATGTAAGTTACTATCATAGTTTTGGAGTTTGTTCTCCCCCTTCCGGCACCCCAAAAGTGACATGTTCAGCACAAAATTAATACAATATATGCCTCCCAAATTCACAAATTAATAGGTGAATGCCATTCTGAAACTAAGGTTATGACTGATGACCATTTACAATGAAAGAAAAACTGGCTCCATGCAGGTCATGGGAATTGTAACACTTGAAAATTAGGCAATAAGAGAGGCTTGACACATTATCTTTGAGAGCGTACCTTGTAGTTAACTATTTCTTTCTCCATTTAAGGTCAGGGAAAACCTGAGTGAAAACTGCTTTCTTATCTGGAAAACGAAGTATGCTTTGGTGAGCAAGAAGCAGCCAGGTATATGAAAGGGGCAGTTCGCTTAAGCAAACTAGTAGAAATCTGCAGTTGGTGAATGGTGCCTGGCTCATTGGAGAACTCAATCTGAGTTCTGGAGTCAAGAATTTACTTCTGATAACATAATGAAGGGATTTTCTTGTGTCTTTGTGAAGGTCTATCATCAGATCATCTGAACCTTGAGTTTTGGGTAGCTTGCATTTAACTCAACATCACAACAATTGAAAAAAACAAAGCAAGAGAATGAAAACTATATTGACCTTACCCACTATCTCTACAACCCCCACCATCATTCCTCAAGGTTGGCTAAAGGGCCGGAGGGAGAGAGTGAATATGGGGGATGTCAGTGACAGTGGTGGCCCTGGTTCGGAATATTGGTGTGGTTGGGGTTACTGCTTTTGGTGGTTGAGGTGTGGAGGTTGCACCGTTGCAGTGGATGGAGGTGGGAAATGGCGGGCAGGTGGAAAAGAGATTGTTGGTTTTTGTCTTTTCTTTCTTTCTTTCTTTCTTCTTTTTGTTTGTTTGTTTATTTGTTTCTTTTCTGTTATTTGTAAGGGTACCTCGATCATTTCAAATTCAGATTTTTTTAGTCAAAAAACCATTAAAATGAGGGGGAAACATGACATGTCACCACTCAACTTTAATGTCGTAAGCTGCCAAAAAATCTTGTCAATGTCGAAGGCCGGTGAAATTAAGAACATTTCAACCATCGTGTGTAATTAGGACAAATTTCAGGGCGGGGAGTGTAATTTTACCCTCTTTTTTTTCTCTTATTTGGATGTTGGTGGTTGTGGATTGTTTTTGCACTTAATCTCTGGTTAAGAAATGCCTACTTTATACATGATTTTCATGGTTAAAATATGCCGTCTCACTCGGTTTGTGCATGGCTTTAAACATGATTTTCGTGGTTAATATATTATGTCTCTGTTGTTTGTGTGCATGCAGTCACTGGCTGTGCTGCTTGTGCACGAGCTTATGTACTTATTGCTGAAGGAATTGAATGTTTGGTTCTGTTGAGTTTGCAGTTGTACTGCAAGTAGCATTACGTTTTAAACAGTTTTTGCTGCTCAAGTTTTGGAAGAAGCCCTTAGAAAGCGGAAGATTCAATCCAAGGAGTCTTCCATTGCCATGATAAAGTTTTATTTTATTTTTTATTATTTTTATTTCTTCTCTTTTTTCTTGGGGTATGGGTAGATTTTGGAAATCTATAGAGGAAAAAGTTAGTTTTTTTTGGATCCTTGAGTTCTTAAGGCTTTTCTGGCCTTCCTATGTAGTTGGGATGCTTCTCGTTTGAGAGCTTGTTTTATATACTCATTACTTATAAAAAAAAGTAGTTTCGGAAGCAGCTTCCTATAATGTTAGTTTAGTTTTTATTATGGCTATTCATTTATTCTTGCAAAATAGATTAATGTAAAAAGCTACTAATTTTTCTAGGGGGAGCAAAAGTCACCTGGAATAATTCCATTGGCCGTAAAGGATGTCTTTGGAATCATACAAGAGGTGATTGCTTTTTAGGTATTTGGGATTGTAACAAGTACTTAATTTTGTTATGTTAGTAACCTTAACGTTGGTATCTCAGACACCTGGGCGGGAGTTTCTCCTTCGTGTTTCTTACCTGGAAATTTACAATGAGGTCAGCTTCATCTTGAATATGTTTTTACAGGAATTTATGCTCTCTTTTTTCAATTATTATTTTCCTGTTTAAATGCCATGAAATTTCCAATTAATTAGAGGAACATTGAAATGCTGTATTGCTTTGGAATTTTGGATCTAACTACAAGCGAAAAGGAAGAAAGAAGACCACTATGCTATATGGACGCAACCTATGTTAAAATATGAAAAAAGAGCAGTTATAAACTAGGAACGCAACCTTCGGTTAGAAGACTGAATTTAAATATGACTGAGATAAACCCATCTTATCTTGGTATGACATGCAGTTGTCGATATTATTTTGGCTGGCATGGAATTATCATATGCTTCAATTGGAACACCTTGTTCTTCTGGAGGTATCCATGAGGCAGAAGTATAAAGCATGTCGAAAGGCATCGACTAATACAGCCCACAGTCCTACAGGGATTCTGGTGAAGCACTGCTCTACACTGCTCTGTGAGTTAAGAGACCAAGATAAATCTGACTGATTTTCTTCATATTGGAAGCAATACTAAAGTCTAGTCCCTCTCAAGGGAAACTTCCTCATGACATAGAATGCTAGAGATGCACTATGGGAGTATGCGGTTTCTCCTGTCACAAAGTATGCATACTTGGGGAACCCCCCTTGATCCTTTAGTAATACCGTTGTACAACCCCACACTACGTTATCTGTGGATGCTGTCCTTTGATGTGTTTAATTTCTCTTTCCTTTGTTGATTGTACCTCCACGGTCCCACCAAGCTTCTCCACAAACAAAGCTTTTCTCTGTCGTATCTCAATAACTAATTTCTCGCAAAGATTGCTTAAATTGCCTACACTTTGCAAAACCTAAACGTAAACCTTTGAGCTGAGAGCGCACAGTGCTCAGTTGACTAATGATTCATAAAAGTCCTCTCAGATCCCCCTAATGAGAAGTTCTCTGTAGCTTTTCTAACATCTTTGCCAAATGCCACCAAAGTAGCAGCAGTAAAAAGCGTCATTAAATACCTCGGAATTCTCAAGAGAACGTTCCCGTCAATGTAAATCTGCCCCCTTGTAAACGGGTATTTTTCCCCCTATTATAAAACCAACTTTTTTCTCATATCTCTCAACCAGGGAGTCCAACACTGCTTCAACCTTGAACAATGCTCCAAAGGAAGTCCCATGTCTGATGCTAATAGAGACCAAGTCTTGGAACCTAAATTCTCTTACAAGTTGTTCTATTCTCTACCTCTCCCAAGGGAATCAGTTTTGTTTTCCACAAATTCACCCGAATCTTAAAGCTGCCTCAAAATATAAAAGAACATTTTTGACGCATCTCAACTGTTGCTCAGAATGACAAAACAATAACATTATAGTCAACGATATTAGATGCAAAAATCGAAATGGACCCGTCCATTTCCCTAGTGAAACATAGTGATAGGAAGAAGTATGCTTGCCTTTTAATATAAATATCGACATAGCTAATATAAGTTGCTGTTCTCTGTATTCTGTATTTATGTTCTGTTTGCATTTTGATATTTATTCTTTAGGTGATCAATGACTTGCTTGATCCAACAGGGCAAAATCTTAGAATAAGAGAGGATGCTCAGGTATGCACATTCATATGCAGAAAATTTATTTCTAAATCTCTATGCTCATCCCTGGTAAGGTAAAAGGACATGATCGCCATCATCATCATCATCATGACTTCTATGCACCTGTACTTTTGAGTAGTACTTGTGCATGCAGTATGGTTTTCCATTTACAAATGCATGTCTAAAAGCTTAATTGTTAGTTAACGTAAGAATCAGTAATATTATATTGCTGACATTGTGGGCGGGTGCTAAGACACTGAGTGAGCTACTACACTGGGTGAAGTAGAGGTTGCATAATCCCACATTGGGTAGGTATGGTGAAGTAGTAGGGCTTATATGTGCTAGTTTTGTCTCCAATTATTTGGAATCCTTTTGGGGCAAAATCCATGAGCAAAACCGTGCGGGCTCGGGCCCAAAGCGGACAATATCATACCATGTGGCGGAGCGGACTGTTACAATTATTTTGTGCTGCTGATTTGTAGCTCAAAATTTTAAGGGGCCTTTTGGGAGTAGCAAGAAGTGGTTCATGTCACGACGGAACACATTTGCTCTTTGCTTAATTGGAAACCAACATTTTTTTTAAGAAGCGGATTGGATTTTTCTGTACTCTAGTCTGTTCCAATATGATGCCATTATGTGTTAATAGGAAAATTTGGTAAGATATTATTGTCCTGTGGGCTTTTATTACATGTTATTAGGGCAATAGCGAAAGATATTGATTTGTGTCAATGGGGCGGTCAAGTGGTAAATGACATGTTGGTTAGAAATGTTACTTTCGAAGTTTCATGTTTATCTCTTTATAATGGGTCTAGGTGTACACCATGAATAGACTAGAAAATCATAAAGAGATACAAACAGAGAACAAAAGCTCTGATATGAAGTATAAAATCAAAGATAAATAAAAAAAGAAGAATATCAATAATAAATCTGTATTATTGAATGAATTGTATTTTTTTGTGTATTGTAACAGTACATAAAGAGCCTATATATATAGGCTGAGCATACAAGCATGTTTAATAAGGAACCGATGTGGGACACACATTATTTATTGCTAACACATATAATTAGAGCACTTAGAATCTTCTAACAATAATCGTGTGCTTCAACAAATAGAACACCTCAGTATACCTTAGTCTTCGACGAATTTTATGGGCCCTTTTCTAGAAAAATCTCAATGCAGGAAAGGTGAACTATAATTGCCATGTTCTTTAATTCTTGCTTTTGAGTAGGGAATATAATGTTGGTACCTGGCAGGGAACTTATGTTGAAGGAATCAAAGAGGAAGTCGTTCTATCTCCCGCTCATGCTCTTTCTTTGATAGCATCTGGTGAAGGTATAATGACTTGTCCTGTGCTGTTTTCTAATTCAAGAGTTTTCGGAAAGTATAGTTCAATTACAAAGCAGCTTTATGCATTCTTGTTTTAGCCTCAAGTTGTGGTGATTTCAGGGGCACGAATCTCTTTCTTGTTATTTTTGCCTCTCATCGCAGTGTTTTGTACATTTGTCCAGTCATTGTTGCCTTTTTAGTTAAACAAGTTTTAACATGTAATTTTTGTTTTTGTCACAGAGCATAGGCATGTGGGTTCTAATAATTTTAATTTACTTAGCAGTCGAAGCCACACTATATTCACATTGGTAATTACTTCTTCTTTCTGGGGATTAGTTTTAAAACATGTCTTACTCTTATAACTTTTGACAATAATATTACTAAAAAAAGTTGGTATACATATATGTAACTTCAGTTGTGGTACAAGTTGATTTCTGAATGATCACTATGGAATGTGTTAATTAATTTGTCAAAAGGCCTATTAAACCATGATTACGTTTGTATTTTGACGACTAAGTATATCTTGACTTGCTTTGATCCTTTTATGTAGCTTATAATTGGAAAGCTAATGACTATATTTATCTATCAGACTATTGAAAGCAGTCCATGTGGAGAAGATCAGGGGGAAGATGTGACCTTGTCGCAGTTGGTAAGTACTGCTCTTTTCTTTATTTGTGTTTCCACATCAGTAGATTTGACTTTAGGATAATGTATATAAATGGACATAGATACATTTTATTATTTTAATCTGGTGCCCAACTGTCTCTTTCTTGAATTTGCCTCTGTAGAATTTAATCGATCTGGCTGGATCTGAAAGTTCTAAAACAGAGACAACTGGATTGCGGAGAAAAGAGGGATCTTACATTAATAAAAGCTTACTTACCCTTGGAACTGTAAGATTGCTCTTTGTTCCTTTCCTTTTTCATCTTTGGTTTTTAGCCATCTTATTGTTTTTGTTGGCGTGATGTTTCTATTTTTGTGATTGTTGATGTGACATTATAAAAACTTCCAGATTTTTAGTCAACTGATGAAAAATAGAAGATATTGCTGGATTAAAATCTAAACAGAAATTGCTGACTTGAAATTTAGAATTTTAATTATAATGCATATAACTTCTCTGATTGCAAATTCTCTTTTTCACCAGTCTTTGTGCTTCCACTTACTATAAAATGTTACAGGTGATATCTAAACTGACAGATGGAAAGTCCGCCCATGTTCCTTTTAGAGATTCGAAACTCACACGTATGTTGCAGTCGTCCCTTAGTGGCCATGGACGGGTTTCAGTAAGTTCTGGTGAAGTCATTTATGTTAATAGATTAAAAGCAGTCTCTCATATGAATTTTTGACTTAATTATCAGTTATAATTAGCAATTTTTTAATTTTATAATCTATTGTAAGGATTTTACTTATTTAGTTGGAATTGTTTCCATTATTTTGCTTACAAGAAATATTGATTTCTTCTTTGAACCTTTTTGTAGCTTATTTGCACTGTCACACCCGCATCTAGCAATAGTGAAGAAACACACAATACACTGAAATTTGCACATCGGAGCAAGCATGTGGAAATCAAGGCTTCTCAAAATAAGGTAGGATTGGTATCAATGAATTTTACAAAGTTATGAGGAATTTTCCAGAGGCAAATACTAAGTTCCGTTTCCTTAATGCTTTCTCTTTTAGATTATGGATGAGAAGTCTCTCATTAAAAAATATCAGAAGGAAATTTCCAGTTTAAAACAAGAGCTTCAGCAGTTAAAGCATGGCATGATGGAAAATCCATATATGATGGCCTCTAACCAGGAAGATTTGGTTAATTTGAAGCTCCAGGTTCGTGCTGATACTTGCGTTTTTGCTTAATCAATATTCTATTTTTCCTTTTGTTGGCAAATAATTTTGCTTACACCATTCATTATTAAGTATCAAGTGATGCACTAGGAGCCGCATATTCATCTGCAATATTATGGTCTGTCTGTTGGACCCTTAGGACTGGCATGATGAGTCTAGATGTGTATTTGACTTGCCTTGCTAACAATTACTATATAGTCAGTCTGCATGTCAGTTTGGACATCTTATTGGACATGTTTATACTTTGGAAACTGGCACATGATTAAAGACATGTAAAGGGTGTCTTGTCAGGACCGGGTCCTGGGGAGGGAGGATTGGAGACAGCTCTAGCACTTGGTATTTTACCAAGTGGCTGCTCTGAACTTGTGCCAGTGGCGCCGATGCTCAAACGTTTTACTGCTGAACCAGGCAACAGTCTTCAAGTTGACACATAATTAATGATAATAATAATTTAGAAGTTACATCCAGAAGCCATTGCATATCGTAGCTCCCACCTAAGCATGGTGTTTGGGAGTGGTGGATTGGCTATAGATTAAAGTTGGTATTATTTTGCACGAAGTGGCTGCTTTGAAACTCAAATATTCCTCATTCTTATGATTGGTATTAGTTTTCTGTTGTTTATCTATTTTATATCTACGTAGGAAATATATTCATTTTGATTTTTAACTTGTTAATCGTCGTTATCATTCCTTCTAATTTATTTTTTATCATGTTGCAGTTAGAAGCTGGAAAGGTTAAATTACAATCAAGACTGGAAGAAGAGGAACAAGCTAAAGCAGCTTTGATGGGTAGGATTCAGAGATTGACTAAACTAATTCTAGTTTCTACGAAAAATACTATGGCCTCAAATGTGCCAATGAAGGCTGGTCATAGAAGGAGTTATTCGTTTGCGGAAGACGAGGTAGACAATATTTAAAATATGAGATTTGTTTATTTCAGCTTCTAGTTTTTCAAGAATTATTTGCACAATCCAAATTTCTTAATTTGCCAAGTCCGAATTTTAACTATACGGTCCTCACCCTAATACCTTTTTTCCGCATTGTTGATGCAGCTAGCATATCTGCCAGATAGAAAACGGGAATACATGATTGATGATGATGCGGGAAGCATTGATTCTGAAATTTCAGCTGATGGAAGGAATGATTCGACAAATCTAGATGAGCTTGTTAAAGACTATAAAAGAAACAGGAGACGTGGAATGCTTGGTTGGTTTAAGCTTAAAGTAATTTCTTTTACATTTCTCCCTTGCATTCCTTTTTGTTTTTGTTTGCAAATAGGTTGGTAGGTTATAACATAGCGTATGCATGTCTCTGTTAATTGATGTTGCTGGTTAATTATGAAACCTAACATTTGAATGGTACACATTTGTGGATTTTAAATCCCATACTACATAAGGGGTTGTCAAAAAACCTCAGTCGAATTTCTATACTCTACTTTCGATCCATTAAAATCTCTAAACTCGTTTTCATGTAAAGGTGCTCAGCTTATAGTAGCTATATCACCTGATGACTCGTGGAGTTGGTTTAAGTTGGCGATAGCTCAATATATTAACTAAGCGGATCTTGATAACTCATAAACACTGGTAAAGATGATTGTCTTAGTGAGAAAAAGACAGGAAATATATAATCCTATTAATTTGCCAGGAAATATAATCTACAGAGTATTTTGCAGCCTTAGGTTTTAACTTTTAGTAGAATTTAGGTTTTTCATTAGCACCAAATATTTGAAGTGAAAAAGAGATTGTGGTAAATTAAACTGAAGATGATGTATTCGATGCTCCAGATGATACAAACCGTAAGAAATCATGATTGTGTGTACCATTTTTAAGAGCAATGTAAGTTAATTTTCATAGCAAAAATGAGTTACTTATATTTTAATCCCACTGATTTAATCATGCCAAATTGAAAACTAATGAATTCCTTTGCAGAAGCCTGATAATCTGGGTGGTTTATCAATGAGTGCTGATAGTGAGAGCTCTGCAAGTGGGTCACCTGCATCGTCTTCAAAACCATCGCAGAAAAAAGTCTTATTCAGTGATATGAAAGATGGTCGGAGAAAATCTGTCAGTCGAAGGGGTGATGTTCCTTCGGTTGTCGAATCTATTCCTGAAATAACCCAAGCAGGTGACTTGTTCAGCGCCACTGTTGGAGGTCGTCGTCTACCTCCGGTGAGCGAAAAATTCTTTGGTACTAGTCTATCCCCTTGAAGGAATGTATATGTATATGTATATATATATATATATCAAGGGGAGAACAGGCAGATAGTATTTTTGTTTTTCCTTTCTATATTGTGTACATGTTAAGTCCATCTTTTTATTGCTGAGAATAAACTGCAATTTCTACTCTGTGCTATAGTGGTTTCATTATTTTGGAAGCTCATGTAGCTGGTAAATCTTGGTGGGGATTTGGTTCTGGATCGTAGTAAGCTGGTTAGTGTATGCATGATTCTGTTTATGTGCATCGGTCTGCCTCGTTAGCATAATGAGAAGATGTGATTGCTTTAGACAGTGTGCCTGGTGATTTGTACTCCTTAGACACAGTTGCCCTCCCTTTTTCTATCAAACCTGCCATATTTTTACCCAGGTCTGAACTTCTTGGTGTCCTACATGTAATACTCCTAGGCTAAGTGCCCAAACTACCATTTACATCCCCAAGATGAACATAGACTGGCAATAATGTGAAACCTGAAGATGGGAATGATGGATAGGTGGATCAAAATTCCTGAATTCGGTCTCCATAGTTTTGGTGGTCTTGTATATTCATTATGGATTCTACAGCTTACATACTATTGGAAGTCATGTGAGATCCAAGAAATTGAAATTTCTTTGGAATGGGCTTCTCATCCTCCTATGCTTTGTCCTGTCCTTGTTAGTTTAATATGTTTATTTGCTTTGTGTGAGGAAATAATGTTGAGTCCATGGGAGATTAGATTAAAAGAAAGTTCCAAAAGTGATGTGATGCCATCAAGTCTTGATAAATTGCGGAGCACATAAGTGCTCTGCAATGTTCAGTTCTCACATTTTGATGTGTTATGGTAAATTAATAGATTTTACTACATTGGACAGTACAAGATTTAACTTGGTTGGACAATATGATCATATTGTCCTTCCATCTCCCTTCCCAAGTCCTAACCCAGTTTTTTATTTGAAAAATGTTTTTGTTTTTCTTGAAGTAATGTTTTTATTTTTATGTCCGATTGACAGTTGACTTTAAGTCATAATATTTACTTAAATGCTGAATGACTAATCTGCAGTCTGGGACCACTATTACCGATCAAATGGATCTTCTCCGAGAGCAGGTGAAAATGCTAGCTGGGGAGGTTGCACTATGTACCAGTTCTCTGAAGAGACTGTCAGAGCAAGCAGCTAACAGCCCACCAGACTTGCAACTTCAGGTTAGTTACCTTTTTAGAATTTCTTCATTCTGAGGATGTTCGAGTTTGATTTACATTCATGATTCCCCTTTTGGTGATCTTATCGGTGTATAGGAACAAATGCGAAGGCTAAAGGATGAAATTAGGGAAAAAAAACTTCAGATGCACTTATTGGAGCAACGAATGATTGGATCAATGAAGAAGACTCCACATACTTCAAATAGCATTGAAATGACACAGGTAATTTATTTATGTAAAAGGGATATGGATGTTGTGGAGAAGTTTTGAAACAGGTACCGGATATGCAACTAATAACTAGAAAAATAAATATTCCATTTGGCATGGATGCTATAGAGATTGTAGTGGTCCTTATCTGATAATATAGTTAACAAAATAAAAAGATTTCGTTTCTTCTGGTTTCTTCTGATCACCAAGGCTACTGGTATTTGAGTGGCTCTCATGCCAAAAAGCGATGTAGATAGAATCTCTCCAGGGTATTTTAATCCACTGAATTCTGAAACTAATATTTTTTTTATTTGATAAAAAATAATCAATACAAGATATAGGGGTTTCCTTTCTTAATACTTTTTAAACATTTCAGGTGTCGGGATTCTTAATTTCCCCATCGATCGGCTTGTCAAAATTACAAAAAAGTATTTTTCTCTTTCTATATTTCAAAAGAGCAAATATAAGACGGTAAAAAATAATTTAATTTTGTTTTATCGTTATAATCATTAACTGACATTTTTGTGTTTGTGGGTGTACACTTGAAAGGTTGTGGGAGATAAGTAAGTTGAATAGGAGGTGAGGAAAATGGAGTCGCAGTTACTAGGGAAGAAGGAAAAGAAATTCATATATGAATCTTTTGAAGTGCGTTAAGTGTAGGGTATTGGAGTAGAAGAAGGGTGGGGACTCGGGAGATAGAAAGACACAAGATCTTCTTGTAGAAGCTGTTGCATACACAAGGATGGCTTGTTTATATATCAGTATTGACAGTCAATGATGTTGCCATTGTCATGAATATTAATGTTATCATCTCATTATCATTAAAAGTTTTTCCAAATTTGCATCAGAGATTTTGTTTCACAATTTAAACATGTAACCTTTTAGAAATGCTTTTCCAGTGATCTTCCTTTTTAGGCTATTATTTGCATTTAGTCTTTTTCTAGATTGGTGTGAGCGTGTATATACAAGTACAATGAGAGAATTTGGTAGATTTAATTCATACGTGAAGCGAATATAGACGGACAAGACAAATAGCTTCTTCAAGCTCTTTAAATCCTAAACTTTGCAACATATAAATTGAGTGAAGTTCACATCAAGGCTTAAATTCCGTTACTGGTAACATCGCCCTTTCATAGGTGCGTGTTTTCACTCCTCCTATACGCACTTGTTAAGAATCTTGATATTATTTGTGAGATGGCTTGTGATAAGTTTTTCAGTTTTACGAACACTAAGAGTGAATTTTGATGTGGAGACTTGGGATATAGATGAGCAAAGAGGAGTTTGAGGCTTGCATAACCTTAGTGGTGCTTGAGGCTTGCATATATGTGGTTATTGAAGTGGAAAATATCTTTTGCTCCTTTAGAACTATAACCTTTTGACTTGTTTGAGTTTGCCTTATATAAGAGTATCATTGGTAAAATTGAGAACTAATGTCCATGAGATATAGTTTTTCAGAAGCAAACAAATAAGTTTTGTCACCAATATTACGTATCGGAAAACTATTTTGTGGTACCCACGACAAGAATGATAAAAAATGTAGCTCCTAGCTTCTGGTCTACTATAGCTATACTGAAGAAACTTCTAGTGGGCTTGATATTGAGCCTAATAACAAAGTTTGCAAGCATTTTTTGGCTTATACTTGGCTTATTGCAAGCCATAATTTTTGAGTATACTAACCACGCAACTAGTTCTCCTCGGGATAATATTGACTGTTGAGCCATTGTCAACTTAAACCTGGGAGAAATCCCAATGGTGTGTAAAGGCTTAGTTTGGAAATAATATATTATGAGTACTCTCTATCTCTCACTCCCAATAATACCATTACGCCTGTATTATTTTGGTTTTTCTTACTATTGATGTTTTCTATTCAATTGCTTGTAGGCCCTATCCAAGCTTGCCACTCAGCTAAATGAAAAAACTTTTGAACTTGAGGTGTGTTTACCTAGCTTCTTAGTAGGTTATAAAGATGACATTGTGATATTGAATATCAAACATATGTACTAACTTGAATTCTCTTGGGGGATGAGTATACAAGATTAAATCAGCTGACAATAGGATACTCCAGGAGCAGCTACAAGTGAAGGTAAATCTACGCTGCTGCTTGAACTCCTTTTCAATTGTTACAAGCTTCATTTTCTGACAGTTTTTTTATGGTTACAAGACGTCAGAGAATGCCGAGATGCAAGAAACAATTCTTCTGTTAAGACGACAACTTGATTCTATGTTATCAGATGAATCTTCAAGCCATCGTCAGCAACAACCTGCAGATGATGAGGCTATCACACTCGAGAGTTTTTCTGAGAAATATTCAGGGAAAAAAATTGAAGGGATGGATGGGGTTCGTGCATTTGAAGAAACCTGTATAGATGAAAATACCCCAACAAGTGTTATGAGTTTGAATAGAATATTCTCCCAAGAAGATTCCAAGGAGTGTAATAACGATTCTTCTTTGAATTCCCAGCTTCTTATGCAGGTTTAATTTTTGCTTCTTTTCTTCCCCCCATTAATTTTTTTCCTGACTTTAGAGTTAGAGATATGTTTCGTATTATTGTGTTAGCAAATTCATCATATCTGTAAATCAGGGTGGGAAAAGCTAGGTAAAGCTACATTATTTTGATGTCTACTGTTGTTAAAGGTGTTTACATTGCATTCTATTTGGTATAGGCTGCTGAGATCGAGACACTGAAGCAAGAGAAGGTGAAAATGACCGAAGAAAAGGACGGGCTTGAAATTCACAACCAAAAACTGGCCGAGGAAGCTTCATACGCTAAAGAGCTGGCAGCAGCTGCAGCAGTGGAGCTCCGGAACTTAGCTGAAGAGGTTACCAGACTTTCTTACCAAAATGCCAAACTGACTGCTGACCTGGCTGCTCCAAAAGAAGCATGTTGTAGTTCAAACTTCTGTCAGAAGTCTGTTGCATTGGATGTGAAACAAAATTGCAGCAATGGTGCTAGACCGAGCACACGGTCAAGAAAACCAGAGGATGGTTTACTGGTGGAAGAGTTGCAACAAGAACTTAACACGAGATACTTCAGGGAAGCCTCTTTGGTAGGTGCATTATCCGAAAGAGATAATATAGAAGGTGAGCTGCGAAAAGCACTTGACCAATCAAAGCGACGTGAGGAAGATTTAGAAAATGAGCTGGCCAATATGTGGGTGCTTGTTGCAAAGTTGAGGAAGTCTGGCACTGATGCTGAGGACGTACCATTTGAAGGATTCCATGCATCTGATATCTTGCAATCAAGATCCAGATATGGTTATTCTTTATCTAATGGTCATGCAAATAACTTATTTAAAAAGGATGAGAATAGTGAAGACTTTAATGAGAGAGGTACATTGGAAGAAATTAAAGCTAGCTACCATGAAGAAAGGAGAAGATGCAAAGAACTGGAAAGTTTAGTTTCGAGATTGAAGGTATGTGCTTTTTAGACAATTTTTTTACTAAATTAAACATATTTGTGAAGAAATTATTATTGTATTCTAGGTCGAAGTTAGTGAGATATTATCATGTGATTAGATGATTTTTGTAATTTTCTTAACTGTCTCTTTATCTTAATCAAATGACATTACCTGCAGATTGCATATATGTTTAATTTATGCTTCTTCGTTGTACACAAATTACACCCGCAATGTGTTCAACTTTTCTATCAGCCTAAGTATTTATCAAATTCTGAGCCAAGTACACTGATAATTCCTGAAACTTGATAGTGTTTACTGAGTCACAAACCAGGTTTGGTTGTACTCTACACGACACACTGTTATGGTTTTCTTTTCTCTCTTTTTTTTTTTTTTTTTTTTTTTTTTTCTTCTTAGCTTGCTAAACTGGTTAATTTTGAGTCATTGTCATTGCAGGTATTTTATGTTTATGCATACATATATAGGTATTCTTTATAATTTCATATACATATTTCTAATGGAGCCGCAACTTTTACAAACTTTCAGACTGTAAAACAATAGTTGTCCTCTCTCTCTCTCACGCGCGCGCGCACACACACAGACATGCTTCATAAAAAAAAGGCACAATGGAAAGTTAAAATCCAATGGCTGCATATCATCAATCAAGATGAATTGTTGGACTTCTGTTCACCGAGTCTTGGTTCAAATGTATTCAGCCATATATGGATTAGGGTTAATATTTGCACATTGGGACCAGGGCATGTGTCTATCTATGCCATCATTGTCTGTTGGAATCCTCAATTTGGATGGTTATAAATCTCTAATTGTGATGACAATTTCTCTCTCTATTCATCAACATCATCATCATCCTATCCTTGCCTCAATCCCATATGATTGGGGGCTGGATCGTGAATTCTCTCTCCAGTCTTTTTATTACATTCCTGTTTGGATGCCCTCTTGCGAAACTTCTAGTTCATTGAACTGTATTGCAAATTGGAAGAACACACGTCAGTAAAAATTACAAGGGTTTTTTTCCTGACAAGTAAATATACAAGGGAATTTTCCTTTTTTTCAGGGCGATGATATTTGCAATCTGGACACCAATACACTTGATGATCTGCAGAATCTTCACGTTGAGGCCATAACCAAGATTTGCAATGCAAAGGTTACAATCTTTGCTTCGTTCGTATATATGTATATATCATTTTTTTTTTCGTTCTTTTCTTTTCTATCCATCTTGAAACCTTGACTAGGGCTTGGGAGTTAAGCTCCCAAAGCCACCAGGAGGTAAGACCACTTTCTTTTCTTTATAATGTGTTTTTTATGTCGTCTTACTTTAAATGCTAATTTGTTGTTTTTTCCTCTGGCTCTGGCCCATAGTAGTCCTATGTGGTCCTATGTGGTTTTGGTAAAATATACCAACCTCCGACGAAGTAAGACCTACTTACACATGCACATCACCTGCTTCCAATTTGGTAATAGCATCATGATTTCGTCCGCTTTAGGACAAATTACAGATTCTACCATTACTGAACTTGACAAAATCTTAATAGAAGTTATTTATCTTCGGTATGTGCCATAGATTTGCACTCCCAGTTCAACATCTTCTTGTCTCAGTTCATCTCTATCGGTTCTTCCAGCTTACCTAATCTGAGGTCTGTGAAATGTCGTCATGGGTTTACAAAGAAACCCTGCTTGCATTTTTTGTAGTGTTCAATTCAAGAAGCTTGATTTTATTATTTCAAGTTATTGATTAACATGAAGGAAAAATAAAAATATGCATACTGCACAATTTCATAAGAAACGAGTGTGTGAATATTTGGAAACTGTATTTCAATATTAAGAGTGGTTAATTGAGAGGGCAAAGGATTAAGAGAATCTCAACTACAACAGTATCCATGTACCATTGTGCTACTTCTGTATCTGATTTATCAGTGAGTTTGAACCTTAGTTGTGAACTTGTGATTGAATTAACTGTAGGTAATTTTCGTTTTTCAAGTATATTGACTAACCTTTTTCGGTTTACTATGTGCAGCGCTCAAATTACGGTTTTGTGACATGCTCAATGGGGCTTTGACCTATTTTAGGTGAGTCTTCATTAGAAATAAGGCTGTCAAAATTTGATATATTTGCCAAAATGTTACCCACAATGTGGAAAAAATGTTTATTTATATATACAAATTTAATTATCTACGAAACATGTAATGGTGGTGGTTGTTACTGCTGCTGTGGCTGCCCCAAGGATTCAAGGAGCAAAGCTCTTTAACTAAGTCATTATTTGATCAAATGTCTAAATATAGGCCGTAATAATAATTTTTTTCATTAACTGTTTTACTTGATTTATTTTGCACACGCACCATATGTCCTGCTACTGATAAATCACATTACATCAACATGCATGTAAAGCCGTCTAATAATTTCTAGATTGGCATTTCGATTTCGTGCAGGTATTGTGCAGGTGGAGTCGTTTTGCAAATAGTATTAACTCTGATAACGCATTTTTCGAGCAATGTCAGGCATTTTTCCTGAAACTAACTTCGCGTGATCAACTTGTAGCAACAATCGAATTCCTTAACAAAAATGCGTTGCCTTTGTTGAAAGTAATTTTATGTACATTTCTATTCAACTGTAAAACTTTGTACAACTGAACATGTTGTAAGTTGTAACTGTTATATATATATATGCTTGAAGCTTTTTTTTCAGTCTCAAAACTTAATCTGCCAACAGGCTTACAAGTTTTGCCCAAACCATGAAGTGTAGGACAATGCTCATATGGTACCAAGTTGAGTGAAGACAATGGACTCGGAATTTTATTTGAAAACTAGTGTTTTAAGCCTTACCATAAAGTGAAGAAGATTGTTTTATTTATGTATCTAAATTGGCTGCTAATGTGGTAACAACAGCTCATTTCCATTGAACTGACGAACACGCACAGTACTGTTTTACATTTTCATACAGGATATGAACTGACGAACACAGTGTATAACGGTTACCTCCGCCCTTCAAGATTTGTGAAATTACGCCTGCACTCCATGTCTTTTGGATGATTACTGTTTGCTTCCTTTTAAGTAATCGACGTTCATATCTGATCTGGTTGTCGGAAATATAAAATTATCCTTATAAGCAGGGACGGATTTAGTTAAGGCCCAGTGGGTTGGGCCATGGCTCCCACTGAATTTTTTTTATTTATATTTTTTATCTTAAAATTTTGAATATTTTGTATTTAGCCCCCACTGAATTTTTTTTTTACAACTAAACCCCATTGAAAAATTATTTTAAATCCCAAAAAAATAAATATATATATCATTTATATTCCAAAAACTCAATAAAAAACAAATTTTAGCCCCCAATCCCTAGATTCATCACTGCTTATAAGGGAGGTTATTATAGCTATTTCATTATTGAAAAACTTCTGGCGTAAGCTTTTGACCATGCGGAAGTTAGTCACAAGGAGATGTTTGTAACATAATATAAATTGTAATTTGTAAGTAGAGGTAATAGTAATTATCCAAATTAAAGAAAATGCGGGCGCAATTTGACAAATCTGGTGGGGAGTTTAACTGTAATAATCCTGTCTAACGTGGGTTCTAAATGCTTTGCCATATTGGGCCAATTGATGGGTCAATCAGATTTATAGCCTGAAGCATAAGAATATGGTTAGTCCGCCACTGATGCTTCTTTTTTGAATTCGAATCCACTCTTTTTTATACTGTACTAATTTTTATTTTTTTAATTATATACTTTGTAATATTAATTAGTTGAGGTACGCTGACGGAGCTAGAAAATAATTTGAGGGGGGGCAAAAAGAATTTTTGCTAGTTTTATGGGGGGCAATTGTGCTATTTTCCTTCTATATTAGTGTCTTTTGCAAAAATAGCATGAGATTTTGTATATATAAAAAAATCTGTGGGGGCAATTGCCCATATATATTCACAGTTGACTCAAACTATCTGTATCCAATCGCATTTTCTTTAATTTAGATAATTAAATATTGGATACAGTAGGGGTAATGTTGGTCCATATATATTCACAGTTGACTCAAATTGGATACAGATAATTTATATTCTATTACGTCTATTGCATGGTCAAACAAATAAAAAGTTCTCCTTCAAATGCAAAAAAAATCCCCCTGTTTTTAGGATAAATACTAAAATGAGAATTTGGTGATATTAGTTATAGAACAATACTTTCTGCCCATGAGACAAACTTCGTCCTCCCTGGCGTCCCCGCTATACAAAACAATTTTTCCTGATCGGTCTTGCAAAGGAGCATTGGGCGCAGTCAAAAAATTTTTAAAAAGAAATTGATACTAATTTCAATTTTTATGAATTTCATGTCTTTTTTTTTTTATAAAAAAAATTTAATCACGTGTCCAAGTTTTATTGGACCACACCTAATGGGCAACCTAAATATTGTCCTTAATTTTAAATGAAACATAAAACTTCAATTTAAGAGCATATTTGATTTGGACCTCCAAAAATAGAAGAATTAAAGCATATTTTTAGCTGTCATGAATATTGGGGGTTAGACATTTTTTTCTTGTCATGAATATTAAGAGCAAAAAATTTGAATTAAAAAAGAGATTACTCGGATCTTTACCTTTTCTCAAATTTGATTATGGAAAAATAAGATTGTCAAATCGCATGACATCCTTTGTTGCTTTCTTTAGTGTTTTCCGTTTTCAAGTGAACCAAACATAACTCAACCTTTCACTTTGAAATGAAAAATAAGTACTAATTAAAAGGATATAATAAAGAAAAGCTCTTCATCTCCTTTTATTTTAACTGAATCTGCTAATGAAAGCCCCTCATATAACGCTCTTATTTTAGGTAAACCATGCATTTTTTCTTGTGGGTATTGCGGATGACCCTTTCTCTCTCTACCTCTCTCTCTTTTTCTCTCTCTATCTCTCTGTCTCTCTCTCTACCCTTCCATGGCAGACCGTTCACGGTCACCACCACCGGACATTCTTTGCCTTGGAGGCATTTTCAAAGCATACAAATCCATCCTCACCAAACGCCATCTTAAAAAGATTAAGAAGGAAGGAGCTCACGATCATCTCAAATCATATGACAAATCTTTCAAGGTACTTGTATATATATATATACATACATACATATATATATATATAAATACTTAGACGAACACCACACAAGAATACTCCTGTATGTGTATATGCACACTTGTTTGTACGTATTTGATTTCTGAAGTTTCAGCATTGACAAGAAAAGTTTGATTTAGTGATATCATCATCAACATATATTTCCTTGAAATTCAATTCAATGGAAGAAAACCTCAAAATTCAAGAAAGTAATGCCCGTTATATAATAAATGAAGTTTGATATCGTGATACCTGAACCATGCATTCCAGACAAAAATATAGTTTTCTTCAAGATCATACATTGCATGCATGCAATGGAGGAAATGATTAAGGAATACACGGATATACATCTACAAAAGCTTTCGTATAGTAATTCACAAAGAAACTAACCAAATAATCAAGATACACAATGACCGTCGTATCCATACGTGGATACGACTTTGCACTTGACAAATATAATATGTTTCATTATTCTAATCGGTTACTCTAATCTGGATTAAGTCGGTATCTTCACGTGCGTATTTTTCAGGCTCGTGACGATAATTATCTCAAAGGAAAAAACAGAAATGGTATGCACGAAGATCCGGAGACTCCTAAAGGTTGTTTCATACACCGAAACCATTCTCCTCCCTCGGGAAATGAAAGCCCTTCTCTCTCGAGAAGTAAAAGCGCTTCGTTCTCGAGAAGTGCCAGTCGGAAGAGTGTGACCCCAAATACTGGGGCCGCAAACTTCTCGGGATGCTTAAGCCGGAAGAGCACAGACGCAGCTACGCTTGCATCACTCTCGAGAAGCACAAGCAGGAGAAATTCTACAGCTATCATGTATTCCAATTCGAGTGGTTTATTAAAACCCCCGCCGATAGAGAAGACGGTTGAGTGCACCCTTGAGGAATTATGCTTTGGTTGCAAAAAGAAGGTCAAGATCACAAGAGAAGTAGCTACACAGAATGGGTTTGTCCCTAATTTCGTTTCTTGTCACTATTTTCATTTCACTTTATGATTTATTCAATTATCGTAGTTTCTTAACAGAAATGTCGCATAAGCTAGGTGACTAATGACACTATTCCTTAACACAAAGAAGTTGGCCCGATTGGAAAATACATGTCATGGGACTTGGTGCCTCAAGACGCCCACGGACGCAATTCGAGCCTTACCTTGTTCGTGTGTCCATGTGGGGGTCGCTTTGCATAAGTCCTGTGAATTAGTCAGGGCAAAAGTTACAGACACCCCGGGTATAAAATAAAAATAAAAATTTTGTTACAGGAAAACTAATGACTCTGGGTTCTTTATTTCTTACAGGCAAGTAGATGAGGAGGAGGAAAATCTAACCATAAAAGTGAAGCCGGGATGGACACAAGGAACGAAAATTACATTTCCAGGTATGGGAAATGAGACACCGGGCACTTTCCCAGGGGATGTAAACTTGGTGGTTTCACAGAAACCCCATCCTGTGTTTACGAGAGAAGGTGACGATCTTGAGGTAACAATAGAAGTCCCTTTGATAGAAGCTCTCACAGGCTGTGAGGTTTCGATCCCTCTACTAGGAGGGGAGGACATGAGTTTGGCAATTGACGATATCATATACCCTGGCTACGAAAAGATCATCGAAGGCCAAGGCATGCCCAAGCCGAAAGAGCAAGGAAGTAGAGGAAACTTGATAGTCAAATTCCTAGTCGAATTCCCAACGGATCTCTCGGAAGAACAACGATCAGACATTTTTAGTATTCTAAATGATACTAGTTGAACATGGAAATTGTTGTCCTCTATATGTGTTTCAACAGTTTTTTTTGTCACGTGAATTAGGTTCACAACCCATGATCAATCTAGTACCTCATTGTATTTATCCATTACATGTTAGATGCATAGAAATGATGACAAATACTTAATTGATGCCTAGAGAAGATGGTTCTTGATTGTAATACTTGGTGCAAATTAGGATGAGAAGATAAAAAAAAAAACTTAACTTATTTAAGTACCACAAATTGGTTTTTGGAGAAGAATACATAGAAATGCAGGAAACTTGCATTGGAAAATGCTACAATTGACGATGGGCATGGTTCTTTGCTTACCTCATGAGACATGTATAGAACATACGGCGATAAATATACATCCACTCTGAAGAAGGCGGGAGTTTCGTTGCAGATTTAAGCCTTAGACAACCCGAATAAAGCACGGATGATGCCGAATATACTGCCGTCCATTAGGGCCTTCAGCAGTCTCAGCTTCCCAGGTGTGTATGGCGGATACCTTGCAGATGCATCACCGAGAAAACTTCGGAATAAAACTGACTTCTTATGACTAAAAGCATCAAAGGAGAATTTGCCGTGGTATGCGCCTATTCCACTTTCTCCAACTCCTCCAAATGGTAAAGTTGGAACTGCAAGCTGCACCATCAAGTTCATTGACTCAGATTCTTAATCAAGTCAGACTGATCAAACAATTTTCTAGTACAAACCCATGTATCGTCAGCAGCAAACATGCATGTTTCTATTGCTATGAGGAACATATATGACCGAGTTAGAAATGGCTAAGCCATGCTTCAATATATTATTTTGAAGTATCATGGAGGACACCATAATATAAACGCGGGGCACCAATCGCTGTTAAAAAGACAATTATTTCTAAAATAATTCCAGCCATTACTTTTTTTCCTGCGAGAGTAGGTCTGAATGTCTAATTTTGTAACTTTTTACGTAATATTTTGAAGACTACAGTTGCTTTTTCGTTCTGAAAGTGAATTGTTCTTCGTTAATTTTCTAATCCTGAATATTCCAGACAAATACTTCCAGATGAATTCCTGCTTTACAAAAAAATTTATACACAACATTCTTCCGGTTTCCATATCCTAATTTGATGTCAGGGCCATTTCTAGATGGTACTTAGCGTAACTAATTGAATGATAATCTTAGTGACACCAGACAAAAGACAATAGATAGATAACAATTATCTATACACAAAATGATATTAGGAGACCAAATCCCTAGTCATTCATCCCCTTTCAAACAGCAGCACTAAGATGCCACTTAAGTTATCATAAAGAGTACACTTTCAGGCAACTGTATATGCTGGAATATAAATTTGAAGGCATGTCTGCATGTATTTTTACAGTAAATAGCTTTGTGGTATGAGCTGAGGAAGAGAAATTACATGTAGTGCTATATCATTGATGCACACACCCCCTGCAGAGATGTTTTGCACAAATTCCTCCTTGAGCCTCTTGTTGTTGGTAAATATATATGCAGCAAGGGGCTTTGCTCTCGATTTAATCATATCAAAACTGTCTTCGATTTTTCCGACCTTTGCAGAGAAAAAACAAAATTTCATTGTTGATGTACCATATTCCATGCAGCACTGAAAGCTAAACAAAATTAAAAGCAACCATACTACTGAACAAAAACAACCACGCAAAACCATCTACCGTGAGAATAGGAAGTAAGGGGCCAAAAATCTCCTCGGTCATAATCAGAGAGTCTTCTGGTACATCCAGCAAAATAGTGGGAGCAATCTTTCTGCGATGAAAGAAGCACGATGAAATAAATGAGTTGTCCTACTTGTAGCAAACCAGTCTATGAAATTAGGTAAACAGCTGAAAAATACACAGTAAGACTCACATGCTGGCTTTGTCCCTTTGACCTCCATGGATGATCTTATCAGAAACCTTCTCGTCATCCAAGAGTTTTGTTAAGCGAGAGAAGTGGTTGGAATTCACAATGCGAGACATGTCTTCTGATTTCATCGGATCTTTCCCGAAGAATTTCTCCAATTCAAGTTTCAATGAATCTATCTGAAGAGCAAGTGGCATCAGTAGAAAACATATAGGCAGATGAATATCTGCATATGGATTAACATGTATTTTCCACACATGGGTAAACCTTACCAACTTTGGTGCAAAATCTTTTGTTGTTATGATGTAATCGGGAGAAATACACGCCTGTCCATTATTGCCTCCCCATTTTCCTACAATAAGCCGCCTTGTCGCAACCTTGGAGACGCAACAAATTTATATTAGCACAAAAGATGGAAATAATAGCATTCATGAAGCAATAACTAACAACAGGTAACACAAATTAACTTCTTCAGGAAAAAACTCTGTACTTTTAGGTTGATGTCTGAATCAACAACAACGGGACATTTTCCTCCTAGCTCCAAAAGTACCGGAGTAAGGTGCTTTGCAGCTGCGGTCATCACAATGCGACCCACTCTTCCATTGCCTACAAAAACCACAATGTTTAAAGTCGGTGTATCTAGCATAAAATATTTATTTCAGTAACAAAGCTAACATCAAAATACCACCTCGCGACACAACACGAATTCTTTTCATGTTTCTCTCTCCTCACATATAATACGGACTTTGAGACCAATGCGTTGCCTAAGAAAGGACTTCAATTAACCTATGTCATGAAGTCTTGTACCACATGGAATCTGGATAGGGAGAGCATTGGACATATAAGGTTGAGTGTTAGCACTACCTAACAGCTTAAACTTTTACTCGGACCACGAAGCACCTGGACTGTGATAAGTGATATCAGAGCAGGCCTAATAATTGGTCTGGTATCACGCACAACGCCCACACGGAAGTGTTCTGGTCCAATCGGTTCCTGCCGTAAGGGTGGACGGGTACGCATGGTGGACCGACAACAACAAGAACTTGCGAGTTTGGGTAGGGAGAATGTCTGAATTCTTGTTCCAAGTCGGATCTAAATGGGGAGGGTCTTAGGTATACAAGGTTAAATGTTAACACCGCCTAATAGCTTAAGCTATTATATCAAACGGCGAAGCACCAGGCCCATGACATGTAGCCTTAAACACAAGCCACTTAAAAGATCCCTGATAGGTTTAGGCAATAACCAACAGCCTGATAAGGAAAAGTAAAATGCACTAAGCATTTAGGTAACTGGGCCATACACCGAAAGACAGTCCCCTGACTATGCATCCTCCTTTCACATACTGCAATATATCAAAACTAGACAGCTACTACTAATTGCACATCCATCATTTAAATGGTCTTGCACCACCCCACAACGCTTGATAATATACAACCATAGGACAATACATATATTCCCCTGTTGCAAAAACAATTTGTTTCCTCTAATCCCGTGCTTCCATGCTGTATCTTTATTCTCGAAAAAGGAATCAAAACTCATTTTAAATCCTAATCACTAAGACAGTGCCCAGATCTACGACACCAATGCCATTCTTGTTCCTCTTGTTTTTTGTCAGCTTGGAACTAACTGCAATGTTGCCTCACGATTTATTGTCCAAAAAACAAAACCCAACTCCCATCAAACAACGAACTTCCTATTATAATCTGTTAAATCTTCTTAGTTGAAGTCGAATGACATGGCCTTAGGAACCTCTTCCATTTTGAGGAAAACTAACCATTGCACAGACTACCACACTTGAAAGACAAACTTTCCTCTATTCTCTCTGCTACCAGAGAGGGTGAAGAGAAGGCCTGGAGGGCTTCCGATAAGATCCATTCAAACTCCATCAACAAAACAATTTGTTCACGCCTAGATAAATCTTTCCCTAAAACATGACATCCAGGGAACCTTAGCTTGTAAACTCAAACAAGACAAAGGAGAACTGCCCATTAAACACCCCAATTAGGATTTTAGCAACTATTTATCGCAAATATGAGAAGGGATGTGTACAACATGATACAAACACGGAGACACGGTTTTATTTCAAAATTAAAAAATAAGAAAATAAAGAGGTTGACAAGCAGAAATATGTCAGAGAAAACCAACCAATACTCTTTTATTAATCTTACATAATTATCCTCAGTGTAATCATAATTTGGATCTCGATAACAGTTGTTGGGTTTCTAAACCTTTATACCTTTTCTCTATTAAAACATAGTATATTACATAATTACATTAGAATTCCTTTTTAAAATACTAATATAAAAAATTACAAAACTACCTCCGCTGTGTCTTGAAAGCAACCCAAGAGTACCATTAACGTGTCTAACCATGTCAGTGAAGCATCCCAACCAAGTTGTACTAGCCGGGTCGGACACATGTCCGGCAATATTCAATGTATGTCCGTGTCCAAGACTGTTGCACCACCCTCAATCAGAGTGTCTGTGCTTTCTAGATCCGCAAAATAGCACACCAGCATCCCACCCACAAGAACACATATTGTAAGCACAAAGTCATTACAATACTATTTCAGAGGCCAAATGATGTTTTAACCACTCCAGCATGTCATTGCAATATCTAACTAGAACTAATCCAAGCTCTCATAGCAGTGATAAATTGATAATGTTGGTCTTTAATGCACAACTGTATGTTTATTTGCCATCATTTGTACCTTTGCTTAACAGGGTATCAAATAGGGTTCATGTAAAACAGAGATAAATGTACCTCAAACTTCCAACACCAGTAGTTCAAAACCAAAAGGGTCGAGCTAGTAGCACTATAAATAAGGGCAAACTTGAGCTAAAATTTTCATTTGCTCACTTGTTTGACATCCATTATGGCCAAAGATTGCAAGAAGATCACTAAGATGGAATTGATATATCAAAACATAGAAGAACATGTAAATGAATGAAAAGTAGGTAAGAACCTGTATAGCATATCTTATCCCACTTTTGCTCCAGTAATGCAGATGTTTCTGGAACAGCCCCCTCCACAACCTTGATTGCAGAGCTGTCCATATACTCCCCTATGAGTTTTGCAAGCAATGAGGATGTAGCTGCAGCAACCTCTGATGGTTTTAAAACCACAGTATTCCCAGCCGCAACAGCTCCAATGACTGGATCAAGTGATAACACTAGAAAGGGAAAACCACAACCAGAAAACAAATTAATGCTACCACTAAAATTATTCATACAGTGATTAAATAATGCTACACCTATGATAATAACGGAAGTTTACTTTAAACGATTGAGAAAGAGAAAAAAATCAATTCTATGCAGAAAGAGAGAAACAAACATACTCCAGGAGCAAAATTCATAATTTCCTAAAATAAATAAAAAATTGAACATGAAATTAGCAACCACCCTTGTTCTATGAAATGCTGTGTACAAAACTCGTAAAATATTAGATGGATAAAAACATATTTTGATTGAGAACTTGATGAAGTGTCCTTGAGATTCAGACATTGAAGTAAAAGAAATTTGACACATGTAGTAAGACCACATTGCTGATAATCAGAAATAAATTAATTTTATCTGAATCCATTTGCACAGTTGTATTTAGAAACGTGACTGAAGAGAGCACACTTAAAAAGTGCGCTGCTGATTTGCAACTCATTTATTACTTGCATGCGATGAATAACCCCCCATATCGTCTTATTAACCCCTGACTAATTCTAGTGAGCAATGAAATAAATTTATTGCTTATTAAATAATCAAAATACATTTATGGTGAAGTTTGGTCATTTTTTACCATCTTTTAAGGAAGTTCCATTAACCGTTAGTATGTTAACACCTAAAATATTTGTCTAGATTGTTGACAAGGTTTGGGCAGTTCAATATACTATGTCCCGTGTCGCCCAAATTGTGTAAATTGGAAGTCCCTTTTCCTTTACTAATTGTTAAGCAAATATTTTGGCACTATCTTCAATCTTGTTTTTCATGGTCCAATGTAAACAATTTTCAATGCTTTTTCCATTTCTCCAGGCCTAATGCTGGTATCATCATGCTCGCAGTGCATGCACATCTTTACTATTCTCTAACAGAGTGGTAGAATCTGGACTGGCAGGACCAGATATTAGAATTTGAGAAACTATGCATGCAGATGCATTATAGAGTAAGAAATTTGAGAATTTTTCGTTTCCAAATAACAATAAGGGTGGTGACAATGATTAACACAATAACAATAAACCTTGCAGCCATTTTTTGGTTCATTGGTAATATTTGGGTATGAAGCATGAGGAAAATGGTTTAAGTCTAAGCCGAGGAATGTTTGAAATACTGCTTAATGCTTGAATTTTATAAACAGTGCCTAAACATAATGGAATTTTCAAAAAGATAAGCTTCACAGATACAACAGTTGAAATATAATAACTGAGGAATAAAAGTCAATTTAAAAGGGAACCGAAACTCAACAAAGATGTAATGGTGCAACCACAAAATGGTTCAACAGAAAAACCGAGACTTAAGTGAAAAGCAATCCTTGTTTTCTAAATTGTGAAAAATATAATCTGCAAGGTCAGGGTGAATACAAAAATATATAGAAGATGTATAAACTAAGTTTTGGACATACAGAAAGGATAGTTCCATGCTGATATGACCAGTATGACGCCCAATGGTTCTGGTACTATTTCTGCTGATGAAGGGAAAGTAGTTATTGAGGCTTTTACCTGCAAAACATGGCAGAATCTTTCATTAAATATTGCTCGACTGAATGACTGTTAAGAGGACATGGAACACAACAACATCCAACTAGTTTGAAGCTTTTGAAATGAATTACCTTTTCCGACATCATCCAACGCTTGAGTTCCTTGAGTGTCAAAGTAAGCGAGGACTTCAGCATGGCAATCTGCATGATAAGGAATCTCAATTAAATTTCAAGGATGAAGACCTCAACCGCGATATGATAGTATGGAACAAGTATTATAAGTAGAATCTAAACAAGGGAGTAGCTATCCCACCACAAGATTCAAAACACTATATGACTGTAACACTTCAAAGATTGGTGGCTTCTGCCTCATATGCAGCATACCTTCTACAATGTACGTACCAACGACAGCTTTATATGTAAAACTCTTAAACAAGCTGTAATATTTATCTGACAAGCTTTTAATCAAATTAACAAGGTGTGATGGGATTTATAAATATCAGAATTACTCATATAAATATGTTTTCGGGGTGGGTAGATCAGACGTTTCAACATTCAACTTGCCATTCATTTTATTTTCATCAAGTCAAATTCACATGAAAATAGTGTGAGACGTCCAATGTAATAGGTATCATAAAGAGAAGAAACTTATCTAAACAGAACTGAGCACCAGTTTCTATAATTAAGAAACAAAAGCACAAACACTAAGTCAGAAAGTAACTAAAACACTTGAAATTCAGAAAGCCTTCAAACATCTAAAAAATAGCATACAACTCAAAAAAGCATGCAAGTGTCAATGAAACAATCTCAATCCATTCTTCATAGTGTAATTTCTCCCCTTCTCCATCAATCATAGAAACCCAAATTTACCCCAGGATCTCCAGAAATTCCAAAATAAAAAGGATTCCCATTTCCAAACCTTACAAAGGATTCTTGGCTTTTTAAGAAAGTCCAGTATTACTTAAGACAAATATAATAGTTGAACAGCAGCTTTCTATGCCATTTATACTGGTGAGTTACAAGTCTTTGGCTAAAAAATGGCTTATTCTTTACCCATTATGGGAGGGTGATGATTCAAGTTGCCACAGGGCAATTATGAGTGGGTATGAGAGTTGGGTGTGCCGAGTATTGTAGCTACTAAATTATGTAAATTTAAATATTCTACAATAAATATAACCATATCATATATTAAAAAGTCTTCATTGCATAATTATCTAGTGCTGTCTATGTGTACAATGTCAAATTGTCTTGAATAAAAAATAGTCACGCAAACATTTCCAAGATTGTTGGACATCACTTTGCTTAAGAAGTGCATGTATTACATATTTCACTTGTTGGAAAATTTGAAATGCATATATCAAAGATTCAAAATATGGGATTTTAAAATAATGGTCACGCTCATAATGTGTCAAACCCATGTCAAAGAATGTTCATGAAGTATCAATGTGCTATACATGTAAGGACGGGCACATTTGTATAAACACTGGGGCTTCATAAAAGCAGTTCCAACCAATGTCCCAGTTCAATAAAATCAAAATCATAAAACTGCAAGAATTTTCTTCATTTATGGAAACCTGCCAAAATTATTGTTTCAAGCATTTAATAGTAACGGC